>CAIGQV010017386.1:25624307-25636493 GCA_903798115.1 Danio jaintianensis | reverse complement strand
CACACACACACACTCACATGCACACGCACGCACACTCACACTCATCGGCGCTCTCTGGAAGACCATTTTCCAGTAGCTAGGCAGTAGGAAAGCAGTATTAGCATTTTTGCCTTGAAGAACACACTGTGGGGCTTTGGGAAAGTTTACTCATATGAGTTGAAAGCAGAGCGGGGCAGGAAGGGGGTGGTGCTCTAATTGTGGGCAAATAGTCCCGAGGCATTAAGACTATGGGAGACGAGATGAGAGAGAGCCAGCGAGTGCGAGCACGCACCAATGCAGTGTTTGAAAATATACTAAAGTACGTCTTTATATGTGTTTGGGCTGTTCCCTATCGATACCAGGCATAATGGCATATTAATGCAGTGATGTAATGCCGGAGTTGGACGGCTGGCAGAGCGCAGTGTTGTTGTCTTTCTTCCCTGTTGCTTCGCTGGCGCCGCTCCAGATGCTGGATGGACCTCCACAGCAACGGACAGCTCTTCTGGAAAAAAAAAAAAACGGCCCTCTCTGTTTCCACTTTATGTCCTCTTCTCTTACTGCGGCTTGGCTCGGTTTGTGTGTTTTTCTCTCTCAGTGAGTGCTCATCGAGAGGGAGACACATGGACATGCATAAACATGCTTGTGCGCAATATATAAGAGACAGTTGCAGTGATTGCAATGCGTTTAGATTGATTTATGCTTTTTTTGTGCATTTGGTATGGTCCAAATGCTTGCAAGCTCCAATCTGATTGGCTGCAGTGACTATTTCTGAGTCAGTGTTATTGTGGAATATACTGTACAGTTATGAAAAAACTACAGCACTATGTAAAATTGTGAGTTTCTCTTTATTTATTAGGAGTAAAATGTTGTTAAAATAGTTACGTTTCCTTGTAAGATCGGGCTGGTTTGACTGCAGTTTCTAGGTAAAATGACCGCTATGGGGCAATATAACACCAACAACTTCTGTTCCTTTTCACACTAATGATATTTACAGAGACATATTATCAATCAGTAAATTATTTTTTGGACAACACTAAATAAATACCACAAAACAACTTAGCTGTGTCTATGATTTGTAATTAGATATGTTTACATCACCTATCTATCTCCATATGGACAACATTTTTGGCGTGGTCTGTTTCACTTTGTTTTGTGCATTTGGTATGGCCCAAATGCTTGCAAGCTCCAATCTGATTGGCTGCAGTGACTCTATTTCTGACAAAACATCAGTGTTATTGTGGAATAGTGTACATTTATGAAAAAAAACTACAGCACTATGTAAAATTGTGAGTTTCTCTTGATTTATAAGGAGTAAAATGTTAAAATAGTTAAAATAGTTCGTTTTTTATTCTCCAATCAAATGAAAGCAGAGGCGGAGTTTCTGTTGAGATGATAGCAGTGTTTGTGTTGTCAAGACGACTACGGAGACTGTAAAAGATGGAGGTGAGACTTATGGTCGCTGTTTCAAGTTATCCAGAGCTGTATGACTTGACAAATCTTGAATATCACAATATTATTCAATATTACACTTATAACAATTTCAACAGCAATGCTTGTGCACAATACGCAGCATACTTCAGTCGTTGCCTAGCGACATAAAAAAGCGCACCACACTTCTTTTTTCTTGTCAACAAAAAGACAGTGCGGTGCTCCTCAGGTTCTTAAAATGGAAAAGCACGTTCAGTGTGATCAGCCCTTTGTTGTGGAATATGCAAACTATTATGGAAAATTGTGAGTTTCTCTTGATTTATTAGGTGTTTGCATAAAATATTGGTGTTTTATACTATTAATGTCTGATCATAATCTATAAATAGTAACATTTTTCACCAAAATGTTCACCAAGTTTTCAGAATAACAGATTTTTTCATTTGTTTTGGCTGAAGATCATGGTTGTTGCAGCAAATATTAATTTCTTAACTTTTCTGAAGTTGAAACATTAGTTTTGTGTTGTAATTAATATATATATATATATATATATATATATATATATATATGTATATAGAAATATATATACATTTCAAATTATGTTTTCCTCAAACACATATACAGCAGGTATAAATCATAAAATCCCAGAGAACTGAGAATTTTTAAGTGATCTCCTATTTTTTTCCTATAGGGACGTTTGGGGTCAGTAAGATGTAGCAAGCATGCATTAAAGTGAGTAAAAAATGTTTCATACAATAATGTTTCAGGATTTATTAATATTTTGAGGGAAAATGCTCAATCAAAACAACACATTTGGAATAAAATTGAAATTTCAATGTGATTAACCCTATCAATAGGTCATGCAAACACGATCAGGTTGATAACCTAACCTGGAAAGTTTTGCTCATGATGCAGAAATGGCATAATGATGCACAAAACGAGCTGATGTTATTGCTATGTGATATCAATACTGATACTGTGCAGGACATCGCTGTCCCAAAAGTGCTTGCTTCAAACTGCAGACGTCTTGGGGACAGGAATGAATGTAAAAGCACACGAGCACACAATGAATAGACATAACATGTGCTTTCAAGAACAAATCCTCCAACTCTTGACCTCTGTTAGATGACCCAAGATTGAGAAAACCAGATCACCTCAGTTGGGTCATGCAGGAGCGCTGGAGACACAGTGATGTGCTGTGCTGAAGCTCTGAGTGTTTGTGTGTATATGTGTGTGATGTTCTCTGGCTCCAGCGTTCTGGAAAGCCTTAGGGGATTCCTGTCTCACCTGCTGTTTGGAGGGAGTCTCAGAAACAGTTGTACGCTCCCCTGAGGAATGGAGAGATGGGGCATTAAACGAGTGTACTCCGTCTATCATTACAGCTGCTGATCTGGCCCTCATGTTCTGATGCTGCACGCTTCTCCACCGCAGATGCGTTTTTTTGTTTTTTTGCGGTTTGTAGATAGCATTTCATGGAAGACAGTCAGTGAGTTATTTTCTTACCACTAGCCTGGGGACTGCCATCTATTATTTTTTATTTTTTCCGAATATTTTGCTGTTCAGTTGGACTTAATTTCCAATCAAATTGAACAACTGGAATAATTTAATATCAGATTTTTTTATGTATTTGATATTATATTATATTATATTATATTATATTGTATTGTATTGTATTGTTTTGTTTTGTATTATATGGGAGCGTCACGGTGGCACAGTGGGTAGCACGATCGCTTAACAGCAAGAAGGTCGCTGGTTCGAGCCTCGGCTGGGTCAGTTGGCATTTCTGTGTTGAGTTTGCATGTTCTCCCCGTGTTTGCATAGGTTTCCTCCGGGTGCTCTTGTTACCCCCACAAGTCCAAAGATATGCGGTATAGGTGAATTGGGTAAGCTAAATTGTCTGTAGTGTATGAGTGTGTATTGATGTTTCCTAGTGATGGGCTGCAGCTGGAAGGGCATCCGCTGCATAAAACATATGCTGGATAAATTGGCGGTTCATTCCGCTGTGGCGACCCCAGATTAATAAAGGGACTAAGCTGAAAAGAAAATGAATGAATGAATGAATAAAAGGACTAAGCCGAAGAAAAATTAATGAATTATATTATATTATATTATATTATATTATATTATATTGTATTATATTATATTATATTATATTATATTATATTATATTATATTATATTATATTATATTATATTATATTATTCATTTTCAGCTTAGTCCCTTTATTAATCTGGGGTCAACACAGTGGAATGAACTGCCAACTTATACAGCATATGTTTTACGCAGCAGATGCCCTTCCAGCTGCGACCCATCACTGGGAAACACCCATACACTCTCATTCACACACATACACTACAGACAATTTAGCTTACCCAATTCACCTATAGCGCATGTCTTTGGACTTGTGGGGGAAACCAGAGCACCCGGAGGAAACCCACGCGAACACGGGGAGAACATGCTAACTCCACACAGAAATGGCAACTGACACAGCCGAGGTTCGAACCAGCGACCTTCTTGCTGTGAGGCGACAGTGCTAACCACTGCGCCACCGCGGCGCCATATTATATTGTATTATATTATTTTATATTATATTATATTATATTATATTATATTATATTGGGTATGCTGAGATTAGATTATATTACGTCATTAAAAGTCCCTTAAAATTAAAAGAAAGTTTTTTAGATGTTAGATTTAAGGATATCTCTAAGCTAGTGTGCTTCAAAACAGTGACCAAATGCGCATTTAGAAGATATAAACCTGATATAAACATCCAAAACTTGCAGTTTGTTTGTTTTTTGACGTCACCTCATACTTCAGTTTCTCATCAAATCTTCTGATCGATCAAATGCTCTCTAGTATCTGACATGCCCCCCCCCCTCTTTTTCTAATTTGTTTTTCATTTGATGTGCTTGAGCTCAACCACTCTCACTGGCAGATCTGTGAGAGGAATGAAACACTATTGGCTGTTTAAAAAGGGGGAGGGGCTAATATATGCCCCACCCTCTTTTCATGTTTCAGTTAAGATTGTCAAATTTAGAGTAAAAAAATGCACATTTCAAAACACTTCACAAGATCTTTAAAATGTAATGTGCAAACGTAGTAAACAAAACACAATTTGCTAATATTAGCAATTAATCAAGTAAATAATAAAATATAAAAATATTAGTAAATAATGATTTAATTAAACAACAATTTAATATTATACCTTTTAATTTTAATAATATTGAATCATTTAATTAATATTAAATGCAAAGCAACATATACACCTGAGAATATTGTATATTGTATGTTTGTTATTAAAATCTGCTGCATCAAAAGACTAAGCAAAGAAATAATTTGTTCTGTTTTTATTATATCATAATATGAATAATATTGTTAGGAATATTGTGATATAATAAAAACAGAAATAGTTTAATTAATAATAGTTCAATCAATAGTTTATTAGTTTTAATTAACATTATTTTTATGTTTTCTATCTCCCTCTCATCACTTATAAGAGCTATTTGAATTTAATTTAGCATCTCTTGCTTCTCTAACACTCTTTATTCACACACTCTTGTCCACTTGTGGTGTATTTTCCCACATCTCCTCCTCCAGCCCTTCCCAGTATCCTCTCTGCTAAACTCTGGACTTCCTTTTCGAGGACGCAGCGCTGGAGCGCGCGCAATTAATGCCAGAGGACTATAGTGTGTGTGAGCCCTGCGCTGCACCATTCATCATAAGGCTTTTACATTGACCTTGACACCCACTTCATTAGAATAAAGATTGTCTAGCGTTTAGGCTACATTGTTCCTCTGCTCAGACCCCATGCAAATTCCCACTCGGGCTCCGGCGCGGCAGGTCTGTCAGAGGTCATCTGCATTAAACGATTGCCACTATTCTCCAACTGCTTTTTTTCATTCAGCTCAATTGAAACCCCTATTCTGCCTCAGGACGGGACTCTAGCGCTGCTCCCACGACTGCTGCCCTGTAACTCCATCTAAGTCTGACTACAGCAGACCAGGCTTAACTCTATACTTAAATCACTTCATTTCTATACTCTAACTGTATTGCAAATATTCAACAATTTGTAAAAACATTCTTGCTGCCTGAATTTTTTTAGTTGAATCAAATGAACTTTTCTAGTCATCTCAACTTCCATCAATCAAACTGACTAAAAATATTAAGTTAAACTTTGTATAACTTAAAAAATTGAGTTGTAACCTGATTGACCTGACCTGAAATACTAAGATGAAGTCAACTAAATCTGCAAATACATTTTCAGATGAAACTATATGCATATTAAGTACGACAGAAACATAAATCTGTCAATGTGCACCTACAAAATCATGTGACAGATGATGTGATTGGATAAATAAACAAAGCAGTGCACAAAATACAATCACATCTACTGTATATGTTGGAAAATTATGCCATGATTAACTGATAGCAGTGAAATAAAGCTTCATTTTCACTTGGGAACTGACCATTAAATCATCTGAACCCCATCGAACATCTTTGGGACAATCATTTTTATTTAAACACAAAGGGAAATTTATTGAATCGACAAAAATAAAACCAAGGTGGCATGCAAATAACATGCAATAGATTAATTTAGTATATTAGGACAGGCATTTGGTGGTCTCTATCAAATCTCTATGATATTCTGGCATGTAGTTGGGTCCCGTTTTTTTTCATTCTCATATCTCAGTTGTTTCTCATAGAAAGCAAAGAAAAATGTTCACTGCATTTTGAAAATATGTCAAATATGAACTCATTTTGCGTGTGTATTTCTTCTGAATTAGTTAGAAGAATCTTCTGAAATGATGCTTACTTTCTCTGAAGGAAAATGAATGCTTCTTTTTCATGCAAAACTTGCTGGCAAGATGTTTGAATGCTGTGGGTCAATGCCAGGGCTTTTGTAGATGGTGACTTGGTGGATTGCTCAGGGTTTCTGGATGGATATTTGGTGGTTCCCTACAAGCCTGATATTTTTCTCTCTATACAGCATATGCTTGGGTATGTTTTTCTATATAGGTCTATGAAATTTTTGATGACTAATGAGATATTAATGTCATAGAAATTATCAGCCCTCCTGAATTATTAGCCCTCCTGTATATTTTGTCTCCCAATTTCTGTTTGAAAAAAGAAAGAAAATGTCAACACATTTCTAAACATAATAGTATTAATAACTCATTTCTAATAACTGATTTCTTTTAGATTTGCCATGATGACAGTACATCATATTTACTTTCTCTATCAATATAGAATACTAGATACTAGTATTCAGCTTAAAGTGACACTTAAAGGCTTAACTAGGTTAATTAGGCAAGTTAGGGTATTAAAGCAAGTTATTAGGCAAAATATTGCTTAAGGGGGCTAAAAATATTGACCTTAAAATGATTAAAAAAAAAATCTAAACTGCTTTTATTCTAGCCAAAATAAAACAAATAAGACTTTCTCCAGAAGAAAAAATATTATAGGAAATACTGTGAAAAATTCCTTGCTCTCAAAAACATAATTTGGGAAATATTTGAAAAATAATACAAAAAAAATAAAAGGAGGGCGAATAATTTTGACTTCAACTGTAGGTAGAAAAAAAAAAGGGAATTTTGAGATTTTATAGATTACAGTTTTTGGAAAAACACCTTCAACTCAGCATGTTTTTTTTCTTCTTCTAGAGTTTCAACAGCAGTTGTCTAATATGTATCTCTTTATTCCTTCTCAGGAATTTTAAGAAACGTAATCAATTCTTCTCTAAAATTTTAGAAAAGATGTCTGAGATGAAGTTGACACTAAATGGAGTTTAATTAAGTCTCTAGAGTTTTGAAAGAGAGCAACCTCTTCTTTAATTGCTCTTATTTTCTCGTTTCTGCTTACTCTTTCATGAGCTGTTGGGCTCTCTTTCTCTCTTTCTCCCCTGGCTTTGGACCCAAATATATCTCCATTATTATCACATCAGTCAAAAGCAGACGGCCAATCCCACAAAAAAAACCCAAAAAACTTTCCAGAATGAAAAGGCTCGTTCTCTGCACTACAGATATAATTGGAATTAAATAATTAATGAGAGATACTTAAAAAAGATTGTTTTATGATTCACTATTAGTGAATTTGCTATTCATTTTAATATTTGTCATTTGATTTATGTGGGGATAATGCAATATAGGCCCCAATTAACAATGCATGGCCTGTGTAATATGATTTGGGGTTAATGCAAATGGAATGAGCTAGAAGAAAGCAAGCAATTCGACTCCTCAAATGTAATTTTCTCGGCCAGTTCTGCCAATTTTAAATGACATTGTACATTTTAATTTTCTCTCTCTTTTTCAAAAGGTTGCAAATTTATACTCATTGAGCCGAACTGCCATTAATTTACATGGAAAATTACTTGCGGAGTTGGAATATCTGTCACGTTTACACCTATTTACTTTTAAAAGCTCCAGCAACGAAGCAGAGTGGGAGGTTACAGGCAATTCAGACACTTTTCAGACTAACTTTGGTTGAATATTTGAAAATCACCTATAAACACAAAATCAGTAAACTCATATCTAAATACTTTTTTTTTTTAAACCAATTTACACAGAGTTCACTCAGAAACTTTAAAAGAAAATTTCTCCATGCAGAGATGGTTCCCTTGAATATTTGAAAGTCCTAATTTCGCCATTCTTGCATTGTTTACCAACACATTAAGGTTTTTCCCCTACACAAAACAGCATTAAAGGAGATGTTTTGCATAATTTATGCACATTTTCCTGTACACTGTTTTCTATAAGTTGAAAGTGGACAATTTTACTACTTCAAAAGGACAAAAAGCAACATCAAAACACACAAAACAAGGGAAGATTATCAATGAATAATGGTTTAAAATGCAGTCGGATGCTACATAAAATTAGCATCTGAAGATGTGAAATTAACGGCGACACGGTGGCTCAGTGGTTAGCACTGCCGGCTCACAGCAAGAAGGTCTATGGTTCGAGTCCCAGCTGGGCCAGTTGGCATTTCTGTGTGGCGTTTGCATGTTCTCCCCTTGTTGGCGTGGGTTTCCCCCACAGTCCAAAGACATGCGCTATAGGTGAATTGAATAAGCTAAATTGGCCATAGTGTATGTGTGTGAATGTGAGAGTGTATGGGTGTTTCCCAGTACTGGGTTGCAGCTGGAAGGGCATCCGCTGTGTAAAACATATGCTGGATAAGTTGTCGGTTCATTCCGCTGTGGTGACCCCTGATGAATAAAGGGACTAAGCTGAAGGAAAATGAATGAATGAATGAATGATGTGAAATTGAACATATACAGTAATATAGACTTCTTTTTTTTTTGGGAGGTGAGCTTGGCAGACAAAATCTTCTGCTTTATATAAAAACTGGCTTTGACATTCAGCAAAATGTCTCTGTTTGAAAGATTTTGGAAGATGAGGGTAAACAAAAAAAACAGATTACCTCTTTCTTTGGCCAACTACTACTACTACTACTACATTTTTTCAGGTTTCACATGTTGAAAGTGGACGATTATTCTGAGAGATTCAAAGGATAAAAAGCATTATCAAAAAAGCTAAAATGGGAAAGATTATCAATAAATAATAAATTAAATTGCAGTTATTTTTTAACTATAGGAATATAGCATAAAGTCATATACAAATGATTCATAAGGCAAATTCTGACTTAAAGGTACTTTTATTCGTCCAGCAAGTTTTTTTTTGTTTTGTTTTTTGACCAGAAATGACACAGGCTTCTCCCAAAAAGATAATAAGACAATGTACAAGAGGCATCATTGTAGAAAATAATGTTTCTCAGCTCTTTACATTTGAACAAAAACTGTAAGTCAGAATTTGCACAGGGTATGAATAATTTCAGCCTTGACTGTAGTTGAATGTTCATTTTTATTTGGTAAATGTTCCATTTGAAAGAAACTCTATCCATATTATTCCTTGCGTTAATTTAAGGTCATAATTTACTCACCTTTACATTTTGTTTTTAAACCCATATGATTTTTTTTTGCCCATACACAAAACATTAAAGGAGGTGTTTTGCATAAAATGTACCGGCAGATACAAAAGACACAAATCACCACCAAAAAAACCCCAAACAGGGGAAGATTATCACTGAACAATGACTTAAACTGTTAGCAAGAATAATACATATTAGATGCTATAAATCATAGTCATAATTTAACCACTCTTGCCTTGTTTCCATATGGTTTTCTTTTCCCACCTGTGGAATATCAGTTGGTGTTTTGTCTACGTATGGATGATTTTCCAAGCATCAAAACTGGACAGTAGTCTTACTGCCTGAAAGACCAAAAAGCACCAACAAAAACCCTAAAACAGCAGAAGACTGTCAGTGAATAATGATTTTAATTGCAATCATTTCGTAGTAAAACTATCATTTGAAAATAATAAAAACATAGCAATAATAAATAATAAACTCATAATAAAAATATAACACATATAAAGCAAATATAAGCATATTCATCATCCAGAGGTCACTCTGTCTTCATCTTTATGATGACTTCCTAGCAGGAAAAACAAATATGGAAGTCAATGGTTACAGGTTTCCAACTTTTTTCAAAATATTTATTGTGTTTAACAGAATGAAGAGTAAAGGGCGAGTAAATGACAGAATTTTGAATTAAAACCACATCAGACCACATCAGTCACTCAGCCTATGTACCTTCAATAATGTTAAATAGGTTAAATATGTATTAATTAGATTATAACCCTTACCATTTCGTTGAGAGTGCAGTGGTTGATATTTATATGAATGGCTGGTATTTAAATGTTTCTGTCTTTCTGCGTCACGTTTGGTGCAGACAGCCAAAATGCTTGTTGCTGGACAACAAGTCCAAATGAGATTTAAAAGCCAGTAGAGGAGCCTGATCTAATATACAAAGATAAACCATTCCACAGACCAGGGGCTACAACAGAGAAAGCCCATGTCAAATATAAATAAATATTTTTATTGGGTTTTGTTTGAACTTCAGAACAAAATATATAGAAACCAAAAAATACAAAAAAACTTATTCTGAAACATCAGGAATCAAACAAATGGGTTAAAAGGTAAAAATAAATACCTAAATAAATCACATAAATTAAAATAATAACAATACGTTCATTTATTCATTCATTTTCTTTTCGGCTTAGTCACTTTATTAATCAGGGGTCGCCACAGCGGAATGAACCGCCAACTTATCCAGCATATGTTTTACGCAGCCCTTCCAGCCGCAACCCAACACTAGGAAACACCCATACACTCTTGCATTCACACACATGGCCAGTTTAGCTTATGCAATTCACCTATAGCGCATGTCTTTGGACTGTGAGGGAAACCAGAGCACCCGGAGGAAACCCACGCGAACACAGGGAGAACATGCAAACTCCACACAGAAATGCCAACTGACCCAGCCGGGGCTTGAACCAGCAACCTTCTTGCTGTGAGGCCATCATGCTATCCACTGCTACCCACTGCATTACATAATATAAAATAAATAAATAAATAATAACAATGTTCAGTACACACTTTTGCTACAAGAGTTATTTCAGGGACTTATTTCACTAACCACGCATAAACGCTTCTTTCTTAACGCTTCTTTCTTTCTCTTTCTCAAAAACACACTCTTGTACATAAATGTTGCCAACTTATTAAATGTAGACCAGTTTGTGCTGTTTACAGTGGTTTTAGACTTTAGCCACTTATATGTTTATAAGCATCTGAAAAAAGGACACATGTCAGGGCACATCAGAACTTCTCCAGTCCCTCAAAACACCCTAAACAAGTTTGTTCTGCTGGAATATAAGACACCTGAACAATTTATTGACTCCAAGAAGGGTTTGAAAGCTCAAACATCCCCAAAAAATGTTGCATAGTCCTCCCTGTCTGCTTTTTGATTTGAATTATCACAGTCATACGGACTTGTGTCAATGGCAGTCAAAATGGTCCACTTTCCACTGTATGGAAAACATTGGCTTTGACTTCCTGCAAAATGTCTCGCTTTCGCTGGGCTTTTTGCAGCGAGTGAATGATGACGGGCCTTTGATTTTGGGCTGATCTGGCTCTTTAAGTGTGTGCACTCTGAAAGGGCACCTCTGCGCTGTAGCTCTATGAATCCTGGCACCATCACTTTAGATTACAGCCAGCCTGAGCAGAGCTGAACAGATCTTAGGCCTCTCTCTCGCCTCTTAAAGCTCCGAGTTCTTGGCTGATTGCATTGTTTCCTATGTTTGTCTAGTGAAGAAAAATGCCACGCTCAGTGTAGAGAGGGGACGGGGTGTGAGAAAGCCTCCTCCCCAAACTCACAGCTGAGCTCCAGACCCCGGGCCCCGGATAAATAGTGCCTTTGTTCCCCATTCAATGGCATTAGGCATGGGCTTCCTATGGGGGTCACTACCAATCCTTGTGAGGGGACAGAAGGGGAGGCTGAAAAAGAACAACACATCTAGACCATGAACTACCAGCAGATTCATGCCGAGGAGTTTGACTATATGAATCTTAAGCAAAAGTACATGACTGAGTCACGTTTCAATCCAAAACCATATTAACAAGTTGTGTTTAAAAATTTGTTTTAAGTGAAGTGAAAATGAAGTTTTAAGCTTTATAAAAAGTAAACCTCTGCTAAGAAAAGTTGCAATTCTTACGAACAAGGCTTGTTAGATATTGGCTGTCTATTAGAACGTATAAAGCAGAATTCTGTATGATCTTATTCTACATCTCTAATCCTATACCTAAACCTAACTACTACCTTCATAACTATTAATTAGAAGCTAATTAAGGGTATATATATATATATATATATATATATATATATAT
>CAIGQV010017386.1:25598685-25612456 GCA_903798115.1 Danio jaintianensis | reverse complement strand
ATTATTATTATTATTATTATTATTATTATTATTATTATTATTATTATATTGAGTAATATTGAATATTATTGAATAATATTGTATATAGTATACAACGATGTGACTAATATTACATGTAAATAATAATAATATAAGCATTAAGTACATATTTGGAATCATACAATTATTTCAAATATTTTCCATGGAAATATTTATTATTTTCAATTAGTTTAACTAGAATTGAAAACAATATAGACATATATTAAAAAACAATATGTGACTATAATGTTAATAAAAAGACTTATAAAAAGAATAATAATAAAATCTTCTTCTTCTTCTTCTTCTTCTTCTTCTTCTTATTCATTCATTCATTCATTCATTCATTCATTCATTCATTTTCTTTTCGGCTTAGTCCCTTTATTAATCTGGGGTCGCCACAGCGGAATGAACCGCCAACTTATCCAGCATATGTTTTACGCAGCGGATGCCCTTCCAGCCACAACCCATCTCTAGGAAACATCCAAACACACCCATTCACACTCATACACTACTGACAATTTAGCTTACCCAATTCACCTATACCGCATGTCTTTGGACTTGTGGGGGAAACCGGAGCACCCGGAGGAAACCCACGCCAACACGGGGAGAACATGCAAACTCCACACAGAAATGCCAACTGACTCAGCCGAGGCTCGAACCAGCGACCTTCTTGCTGTGAGGCAATTGTGCTACCCACTGCGCCACCGTGAGGCCCATTATTATTATTATTATTATTATTATTATTATTATTATTATTATTATTATTATCATCATTATTATTTATTTATTTTCTTTGCAGTGGTGCTAAAGACACTAAGAACAGTTCTTGATAGAACCATTTTGTTTCTTTTGTTTGAACATTTGAAAAATCTAAAGAACATTTGTTCCCCCTGTAAAGAAACATTTGTGGAAGAAAACGATTCCATAGATGGCAATAAAGAACACAGCGGAATAGACCGCCAACTATTCCAGCATATGTTTTACGCATGCCCTTCCAGCCGCAACCCAGTACTGGGAAACACCCATACACTCTCACATTTACACACAGACACACACTACGGCCAATTTAGTTTATTCAATTCACCTATAGCGCATGTGTTTGGACTGTGGGGGAAACCGGAGCACCCAGAGGAAACCCATGCCGACACGGGGAGAACATACAAGCGAACTGCCTCGAACCAGCGACCTTCTTGCAGTGAGGCGACAGTGCTAACCACTGAGCCACATTGACAATTATTTCAGTATAATTTTTATTAAATTTTTTAAAGTCATAAAAGTTCAAAAGTCTTGTAATAACCCTAAGTTACACTCCAGGTTTTTTCTGAGGATCATCAAAATTTGTGCCCATAAAGTGTTAAACTCTTAGTAAAAATCACAGTAGTAACTCAGGAACACTACAATAACATTGGTTTGTTACAAGTGTGTCCTGTTTTGCACTCATTTTTTAAAAGCAAACTTTCCCGAGTTTGCTCAAGTACCTCTGGTTAGCCGTGTTCATCAGGGTTAATGCCAGAATCATGGATTTCCGTCACACCTCCACCTCGCTGGCATCCTTTGGCCCTGGAATATGTTTTTCCTCACCGTCAATTACACAGCTGACTCTAAAGTTTTCAAGCGCCAGCTCCTTGGGGTTAAGTATGCAAATCACCCTATCTAGGTTGCAATGGAGAAAGTGACTCAAGGGCCAAAAAGTCAGCCATGCACGTAGCTAAGGTTAGCATGATGCTTCAGCTCCTCATCGCTCCGGCATCCTAATGACTTAGGCTATCTTTCCCTCCGTCTGCGTTCTCCATCAATAACCTGCCAGTTTTTTTTTTTAAACCAATGAGAGGACTTAAAATCAATATTTGCTGTCAACAAACAAATTGTGTAATCCCCTCTACTTTAAAGCGGAGCGTCTTTAGTTTGGCGGCCACTATTAAAAACTGAAAGGGATGAATGATTTAAAAGGATGTGTGATAGCATCTCCATCAAAACAAACGACAGTGAAAAATGAACGCTGGCCGGATGACAGCGAGGAACGGAGGGGGAAAACAGCACATTTAAATATTTAAATGCGCATCCGCCATAATGATAAATGACAACCGAAAACTAGAATCAAGTAGCTATTGATGCAGAAAATGAAATGGGGGAGAGAGAGAGATGAGAGAGAGAGAGAGAGAGAGACTGAGGAAGAGAGAAATTAACCAAAAAAAGGTGTCAAATAACATCACTTTCATCTTTTACTGTATGTTAGTCCAGCGTTTGAACAGAAATGTCACAGTTGTGTTGAATCGGTGCTGAAAGTGACTGTTAGAAATGAGCTGACCCTTACAGAAAAACCACATAAGCTTCACATGTGCAATCACACCATAAAATCACATGTGAATAACTCATGAAATGTGGTATCGGAACATTTTCATCTTCCAAAATGAATCCTTTAACCTGATTTGGTCAGTGTTATCAACTCATTTTGATGGGACACCAGTATGCATTCATTCATTTTCCTTCGGCTTAGTCCCTTTATTTATCAGGGGTCGCCACAGCGGAATGAACCGCCAACTTATCCAGCATATGTTTTACACAGCGGATGCCCTTCCAGCTGCAACCCAGTACTGGGAAACACCCATACACACTCAGTCACACTCATACACTACGGCCAATTTAGTGTATTCAATTCACCTATAGCGCATGTCTTGCATGAGCACCCGGAGGAAACCGATGCCAACACGGGGAGAACATGCAAACTCCACAAAAAAATGCCAACTGACCCAGCTGGGGCTCGAACCAGCGACCTTCTTGCTGTGAGGCGCCAGTGCTAACCACTGAGCCACCGTTTCACCCCGGGAATCCGGTATGCTTTTTCCTAAATGATTTTTCTAACTTGTCACTCTTACTGCAACAAAAGAACTTACTCTTACCGCCTTCACAGCTGCTAAGAAAATGTTGGTCTGCCTCTGGATGCCTCCTCATACAATGAGTAGATGTCAACATTTGCTGGGCAATATTTGTATGGAACTTTCAACAGCGCGCATACAAGGAGCTCAGCCAAAAACTCTCAAGTCCTGGATTATAACTTTTGATATTGTCGAATCTTTTATTTCTACCTTCTAATGTACAGCTTTTCTGTTTATATGTACTTTATGTATCTCAAGATGTAATAGTTATTTAATTTTACTTTTTTTATTTTTATTTGGTTGAACATTTGCTGTTTTTCACAGCAATGTTTTAATTTCTGTCATTATAGAACAAGTCTACCTGGGCGGGGGGTGGGGATTTGGGGTTGTTTACGATATAATTATATGCTGTATTCTCTCTATTGAACCAAAAATTGTAATAATAAAAACAATTGTCCAGAAAAAACTACTTTTCAGGGAAAGTTGATAAAAAGTTGCACATTTTTCTTTTTTGTTTTGCTAGCTGCTTTTTATTTTCCCTCTTCATTCACAGATATAGGCTACTACTGGTGCGTGATGTGTCTCTGTTGATAATGCTGCGATTTAACATTTAATTTAGTCATTTAACAGTTAATGACCAGTCAAAAACAGAATAAAAGTGCAATTGCCGTTGTGTTTAGCATTAGTGCTGTTATAACTTACTATGTCATATAACCTATAACACTATCACATGTTTATATATATATATATGTTTTTTTTTGTTTGTTTTTTTGTTTTTTTACATTTTAGGAGGAGTTAAATTATTTGGTTTCAATAACCAGATGCATTTAGGCCAAGTCCACACTTACACAGGTTATTTTTATTAAGAGTTTTCACTGATTTTGCTTTATTTAACAAAATCTTTTTTAACATGAAAATGGCAAAATGCGATGGGAATCAAGTTAAGGGCACACCGAACCAACATGCGGCGATAATGACACTTTTATGCTGGGTTCACACCATTTAAGTATTTTTTTGTATTACAGGGGACCTATTATGCCCCTTTTTACAAGATGTCAAATAAGTCTCTGATCTCCCTAGAGTGTGTATGTGCAGTTTCAGCTCAAAATGCCACACAAATAATGTTTTATAACTCTTTGAAACTGCCCCTTTTAGGCTTTGATCCTAATTGTGCCATTTTGGTGACTGTCGCTTTAAATTTAAATGAGATTGTGCTCTTTTTAAAAGAGGGTGGAGCTACAAATGTCTATGTGTCAGCATAGTGGCAGATTCAAAAACAAGACTAACGTCCTATGCTAACGAGGGAGAGATGGTCACTAATGGGCGGGGCTTTCCCCCTCTGATGACACGTGTAAAGGGAGAATGTCAATCAAAGTGTTTCTGCAGACGAAGTGTGATTATAAAAAATAAAATGTATACATTTTTACCATTGTAGGCTGGCCATATTCACACACTGTAGCCACACAACTGTGTTTAAACCCCTTATAAAAGTGATTTATGCATAATAGATTCCCTCTAATGTAGTATATCTTGTACATAATTAGATTTATCAGCCATTCAAAAGATGACAAAACACTTTAAATACTCGTCTAATGTACTTGTTTGAATCTGCCTGTAATGAAATCAAAAAGCCAATCCTAAAACTCTTCTTTCTTGCGTGTGTGTTTGCACAGGGGAACAGTGTAGAGATGTCCATGTGGCTTCCCAAAAAGACTCATCTTCTAGGCTGGTCTGAAAGTCTGAAGAGAAGCGGCTCTGAACTCCCTGCAGACTTTGACCAGCGACTCTCGGCCCTCAGGAGCAAGTGGGATCAACTCCAGGTTAGTTGGTCCTGCTGTAAAAAAAACAAAAAACAAACAAACAAAACATGATGCTTTTTTTGACTTGACACTTGAGAGTTCTGCTTGGGAAGTGTCTGTTAAAAACACAGAGCATCACGTCAGTGGGGTTTGCTTTATGAAGGAAAGTGTGGTGGTGAATGAATGTCACTTACCTGAGCCTGATCTCTCCTTCATCCATAACACCCTGCCGAGATCACAACCGGGAGCTGAGAATGCAAGAAAAAGTTAAAAACCGCTGCATAAATGTGTCTTTGTTTTGAAAACGCATTGTTGAATGTCAAAGGCAGACTGTTTTACAAAGACTTTTTAGGTTGAACTACAATCAGGATTTCTTTTCGCTGTTTCTTTTTAGACTTACTATTTCTATTTTTATATGTTTGCTCATATAAACTGTTTTCATGCTTAGATCATTTGGGAGATGTGTTTCTAAGAAATGAATCCTTTTATTCAGTTAGAATGCATTTAATTGGTCAAAATGGACACAAAAGATATTAAACCAAACCAAAAAAACATTTGATTTTTAATTCCTTAAAAAATTATTATTCAATAAAGAATCCTAAAAAGTGCATCACCGTTTCTCTATATAAATAAATAAATAGCAGCACAACTGTTTTAGGAGTTACAAATTCATAATTAATAATTGTTCTTAATAATAGTTTCCAAATAAACAAACAAATAAATAAATAAATGAATAAATAAATGAATAAATGGCGTAACAAATTTATATATAATAATTATTCAATAAAGAATCATGGGGGGAAAAAACCACAGTTTCCAAACAAACAAACAAACAAACAAACAAACAAACAAATAAATAAATAAATATCAGCACAATGGTTTTCAGAGTAATAATAAGAAAATATGTAACAGCAAATGTGTTTTTAACTCTTTTTTTAAAGAAATTATTACTTTTATTAATCAAGAATGCTAAAATTGATCAAAATTGACACAAAAGATATTTATGATTTTGCAAAAGATACTGAAAAAAATACTTCACTGTTTCCATATGAATAAATAAATCCATATAGATACATTTTAGATGAATAATAATAAAATATGTAATGAAATCAGTATATGTTTGTAAATAAATCAATGCTTCTGTTCAGCAGCTATGCATTAAATTGATCAGTAATTAACTTTAAAATATATTTTTATTTAAAATAATGTTCTTTTGTCCTTTCAGTTCATAAAAGAATCCCTAAAACATCGCAGTGTTCTCTCAAAAAAATGTAGCAGAAGAAGGGTTTTCAACTTTTTTTGGAAATAAATTAATATTTTTTCAGCAAGGATGCATTCAATTAATGGAAATTGACACTAAGAACATTTAGAATAAAAAATAAAAATAAAAAATATATACACATATATATTCTTTTTCTTTTTTAAATATTTCCCAAATGATGTTTAACAGAGCAATAAATTTTTTCACAGTATTTCCTAGAATATTTTTTGTTCTGGAGAAAGTCTTATTTGTTTTATTTCTGCTCGGATAAAAGCAGGTTGTTGTTTTTTTATTAAGATTTATTTATCTGATTTTTGTGACAAACAAAAGTAAAAGACATAAAATAACAGTACAAATACAAAAAAAATAAAAAAATAAATAACAGTACAAAACTGATCAAAAAATAAAAATAAACCACACTATAACCCTCATATTGTGCAACACACAGTATATGATGTGCATAAACAATATGATGTGCATTCATTTTACAAATTTAGCATATAAACAGGTAAGTACAGAAAGTTGAGGTTGGCAGCATGGTGTATTAAGTAAAATAAATAATGATAATAAAAGAAAAAAGATAAGAAAATTTTGAAAGAGAGAGAAAAGGGAAAATATATTAAAGTGAATAGGCTGGGGGCTGGTGTGATCTTCAAACTCGTGGGTTCACGTCAAGAAAAAGTTGTATGCTTGTGCTATACCATCACTAATAATCATTTGGAAGGTACAGACTAAAAGTGCAAGATGGGCAACCATTCATTCTACAGTAACTGCTTCAAGTTTCAGAGATTTAACATGCTCCAAGAATGGCAACCAAATGTTAGAAAATTTGATCACTGAACCTCGAAGACTATATTTAATTTTTTCTAATTTAACTAAAAATAAGGTGTCTTTAATCCATGGAGTATGGGATGGGGGTTGAGGACACTTCCACTGCAACAAAATACACCGCCTAGCTAATAATGAAAGAAAAGCTATTAATTCCAAAAAATAAAATGGTAACTCACAGTCAGGGGGTAGAACTCCAAACAGGCCAGTAGGGTATATGCAGAAGTATGCAGAAGGACTTTTAATTTTTCAGTAACCTGGTCAAGCGCTTCCGGTGAACTGTATGCCATTACAAAATCGCTGTGTTTAAGGTCTGTTTTCTTTAAAAATCAATGATCTCCACTAGGCATGGGATGATAACTGGTTTCAAGGTTTACCGTAGTTTGGAAAAGTCAAGGTTTTAAAACCGTCAAAATTTTCTATTATTCCGTTCCTAAGTTTTAGTTTTACGTGTTTTTTACAACTATTCTATTTAGTTTATTAGCAGAAAAAGACCATCCTCATGTTTCTTAAAATAAAATATATTGTGTTCAATGGGGAAAAAGTTGTTGTTTTTTACCCAGACATTTAAAAAGAACATATTTTAGAGTGGTAATCACAATATCGTGATACCGTGAAACCGTGATATTTTTATCCAAGGTTATCATACCATCAAAATCTTATACCGGCCCATGTCTAATCTCCACTGGCAGATTGATATATGATATAAAGTGGGTCTCAGAATATACAAAAAGCACGGCATTAAATTACATTTTTCCACGCCATGTCTTTAAAATATGAACGTTTATTTTACCCCAGTATTTTCAATGGAGTTTCTATTGAACTAGCTAGCCTGCTAATCCTGATGTGCGCGTGCGTGTAAACAGCTTTTCATCTCGTTTTACGCTTGAACAACTAAATGAACGCTGAAGTCTATTTAACTGATTATATTTTAATTACATTACAACATCGATGCTGTAAAAGGAACCTTATAAAATTGAAAAAAAGTCACATTAACCGTTCACCGGAAGTCTATCAGTATGGGAAGAAACACTAGCCGTGCATATACCCTATTAACAGAGAAGGATCAATTTTAATAGATGTAATTGCTGAAAATTAATCAAAAACAGACTCCCAAAAAGGAAACAAAGCAGGACAGGTCCAAAACATTACATTTTTAAAAAACATTTTAAGGTCAATATTATTAGCCCCTTAAGCCATTTTTTTTTTTTTTCCCGATTGTCTACAGAACAAACTATTATGTTTAGAAATGTGTTGAAAAAATCTTCTCTCAGTAAAACAGAAATTGGGAAAAAAATACTAATAATTCCGTAGGGCTAATAATTCAATAATAACTTCAACTATATATATACTACTAACTATATAACTAACTATATAAGTTCAAGCATTGATTATTTAATAGTAATGCTGCTAAAACTCATGAACAAGTTTAGATCAGCTAATGATCATACATTTATACTGTGTAATTTTCCAGCGGGGGGCGTCACGGTGGCGCAGTGGGTAGCACGTTCGCCTCACAGCAAGAAGGTCGCTGGTTCGAGCCTCGGCTGGGTCAGTTGGCGTTTCTGTGTGGAGTTTGCATGTTCTCCCCGTGTTCGCGTGGGTTTCCTCCGGGTGCTCCGGTTTCCCCCACAAGTCCAAAGACATGCGCTATAGGTGAATTGGGTAGGCTAAATTGTCCGTAGTGTATGAGTGTGAATGAGTCTGTATGGAAGTTTCCCAGTGATGGGTTGCAGCTGGAAGGGCATCCGCTGCGTAAAACATATGCTGGATAAGTTGGCGGTTCATTCCGCTGTGGCGACCCCAGATTAATAAAGGGACTAAGCCGAAAAGAAAATGAATGAATGAATGAATTTTCCAGCGGGATAATCACCATTTCTTCCTTATATAAAGAAGAAGTTCCTCAGCTCTCCACAGTGATATGACGCTAAATAATTTATCTCCACTAATAAAGAGTAAACACACACACACTCATATGTGAATATGCATCTGCAATGCTCTTCAACATTAGCATAACAGCCTTTGATCTGAAACATGAATTTTTTGGTAGACTTTCAAAGTGTCAAACAACTCACATCTTGGCTTCCCGGTCGCAATCAAGCATTAATTAGAAATATCCCATAGCAGGAATATTCTCCGCTGCTTGGCCACGGCAAACTTTAGTGAGTGGCGTGAGTGTGTGTGTGTGTGTTGAGTGGCGTTTGGTTAGGGCGCGTGCGACAGGAATAAAGCGGCAGCGGTGCGGAGAGTTCAATCTGAGCGCCGCTGCTCCCTGCACCGCATTGCATTACGCCGTCTCTATTGCATATTAAACAAGCCTATCAAGTCAGCCATTGGCATCTGCTGTGCTGACACAAATTGTGAATTAAATGAAATTGATGTCCCCTGTCGTATATATTTATGAAGACAGACCATTCTCTGAAGTATTCTGCTTATGAAGAATTTATGATTGCAAACTGTTCCAGAGCAAAATAAAGTGGCAATAAATTCCTGTTTTTTTTTTGTATTGTGACCCTCCAAGGGCATCGACTTCACCTCCCACTGAGACATTTGTTACTCAGAGAAAACAATGGCTGGATCTGGATTGCATTGATGCCCATCAAATCATCTGTATTCAGATGAGTGGAGAGGACAGAGAAATAAAAGGAGAGAGAGAGAGATTCAGCTCTCTGACAGTGAAACATTGGCTTGGTTGAAATAAACGGGTCTTGTTGAACACTTTTGTAGGGATTTTATGGCATTGCCGCTCTCTGTGACCTGCTGAACTTAACAAAACAAAAACAAAAAAAAGTTAAAAACCATTTATGCTGACCAAGGCTGAATTTATTTGATCAGAAACATTAATAAAATAGCACTACTTTTTAAAATATTACTACAAGCTTAAAAACTTAACTTAACAAAACAAAAAAGTACAATACTTTAAAACACACACTCAAAAAATGACTTTTTCGGCTTGTTCAAACTACTTATTTAAAATGAGTTTTAACAATTTAATTATTACGTGTTTTTTTTTGGTGGGATAACTTCATTGTTTTATGTTCAGTCCACTTAAATTTGTAAAAAAGATTAAGTTAGCTTAATCGATTTGTTTTGGGACAACATGAAGGATTTGTTAGGAACCCAGCATTTTTTACAGTGCAGAATTAAACAAAACTAACTAGTTTCTGTAAATATTGTATATATTATTTAATTTATAACTGTATTTATATAACGTTTATGTGTAAATTGACATTACAAAGTTATTTATTATGGTTGGATGTTACTTTTATAAACTATTGTTTATGCAATATATACATTTTATTTACAAATTAATATTTAATTAATGTATAATTTGTATACATCGGTGGCGCAGTCGCCTGACAGCAAGAAGGTCGCTGGTTCGAGCCTCGGCTGGGTCAGTTGGCATTTCTTTGTTGAGTTTGCATGTTCTCAGGGTTTCCTCCGGGTGCTCTGGTTTCCCCCACAGTCCAAAGACATGTGCTATAGGTGAATTGGGTAAGCTAAATTGTCCGTAGTGTATGTGTGTCAATGAGAGTGTATGGGTGTTTCCCAGTGATGGGTTGCAGCTGGAAGGGCATCCGCTGCGTAAAACATATGCTGGGTAAGTTGGCGGTTTATTCCGCTGTGGCGACCCCTGATTAATAAAGGGACTAAGCCGGAAAGAAAATGAATGAATAATTTGTATAATTGAACAAACTTTATGAATGTTTAATTGTGAATATTTACTTTTTATAAAATTTAAATATTTTAATATATATTATATTATATTATATTATATTATATTATATTATATTATATTATATTATATTATATATAATGAACTCTAATTTATAAAGTAGTATTTAATTAATGACTGGATTCATCAATGTTTTGAATTGTAATAATTTAAGTGTATTTTGTTTATTATTTACTATTGTTTAATTTGATGTTAATTTAATTTTATGTTTAATTTGTTTTTCTATTATTTTTATGAAAAAAATATTCATAAATACGATATTTTATTTTAACAAACAAAAAATGTTTTAGTTTTTGTATTTATATAACTTATATTTTTATATTTACATTACAATGTTGTATGGTTGGTTGGTAATTTTAGAATCCAATAACTATTGTAGTTTTTATTAATAGTTTGACTTGTTTACCCTATCTATATATTTCTATCTATCAATATTTACTGTATTCATCATTATTCTAGATAAACTTTTACATAAATGGCTATGCAAAGTATTTTTATTTTGTAATATGTTTATAATTAATTGTCTATAATAATAATTCATTAATTTTCCTTTGGCTTAGTCCCTTATTTATCAGGGGTCACCACAGCGGAATGAATCGTCAACTATTCCTGCATTTGTTTTACACAGCGGATGCCTTTCCAGCCGCAACCCAATACTGGGGAACACCCATACACTCTTGTATTCACGCACTCATACACTACGGCCAATTTAGTTCATCCAATTCACCTATAGTGCATGTCTTTGGACTGTAGGGGAAGCCGGAGCACCCGGAGGAAACCCACGCAAACATGGGGAGAACATGCAAACTCCACACAGAAATGCCAACTGACCCATCCGGGACTCAAACCAGCAACCTTCTTGCTGTGAGGCGACAGTGCTAACCACTGAGCCACCGTGCCGCCATAATAATAATTATATAACTTAATTAACTTAAATATATATATATTTTTTCCATTATTTATTTATTTGTTTTAATTAAAACTTTAAATGTTTTCTCAGCAACCAACTAGCTAAAGTAAGTATAAATACACATAAAAAATAACATCACATCGTACAATGTGTTGGTATATTGTAGAAAATGCAAAAGTCAACATGACAGATTTTTTGTAACAAATTTTTACGTAAAAAACAAAACAAAACAAATTTATTTTATCAGAAATATGTTTAATAAAATAGGACTAGGGCGACACGGTGGCTCAGTGGTTAGCACTGTCGCCTCACAGCAAAGAAGGTCACTGGTTCGAGTCCTGGCTGGGTCAGTTGGCATTTCTTTGTGGAGTTTGCATGTTCTCCCCTTGTTGGCGTGGGTTTCCTCCGGGTGTATGTGAATGTGAGAGTGTATGGGTGTTTCCCAGTACTGGGTTGCAGCTGGAAGGGCATCCGCTGTGTAAAACATATGCTGGATAAGTTGGTGGTTCATTCCACCGGGGCGACCCCTGATGAATAAAGGGACTAAATGAATGAATGAAAATAGTACTACTTTTAAAAGTTATAAGCATTAAAAAAACTATTATTCTATTTGAATTTATTTAAAAATGTCATTTATTACTGTGATTTCAGCAACACTATTTCATCATTTTAAATCCACATTTGCTGCTGAAGAAACATTTGTTTTTTAGACTTATCAATGCTGAAACATCTACGCTCCTTTTCTTTTGTAACAATTCAAGTCTATTCCATCATTTTAAATCAATTTATTGCATCCTTGCTGAAAGAAAAGAAAAAAGAAAAAGATAAAAGTCTCTGTATTTGTTACAACAGTTAAAAAAGCAGTAATATCTGAGGTCAGCCAAAAGCAAAAAGTAGTACAACTAGAGTTACTTTAAAAACCAGCACTTTTTAGCACTCCATGAGCACTGATGTCTCATAAAATCACCATGAGTTTGGCTTTTGCCTCAGTCAGCCCTGCAGAAAAACCTCAACGTTTGTTTTCGGCCAGGAGAGCTCATTTTCACATAAAAGCTAAAACGTCCCTTGCCACTGAGTCGGCCAGTCAATGTTTTCCACTCTTTCCACTGCGAACACAGATGTGTTAATAAAGGCCAAAACCCGGAGAGCTTAATTGATGCCGCATGCTGAAATCGCCACTTCATTGCTGCGTCATAATCACATCTGTTTCCATTCCGGCGTCCAGACACATAAAGGAAGGACAATTACAGCAGCCACTGTGTGTATTAATTGGATAATGGTGTGTATTGTGCTTGCAATTGCCATCTCAGTATACAAGGTTCAACCTGTCTCGAAAAAAGTGTGATTGCCAGGCAGGTGGGAAAACGCACACACACACAAACAAACACATGCACACACACACTTAAACACACACACACACATACACAGACAAACTGCAGCTCAGCATGGTTTTCGCATCTCTCGCTGTCATTCGAGGGAAAATTGTTCAGCGGAGCCCATTTCTGAAATCATTGGTGTGTTTTTTTTGTGTTTTTTTTGCGGCTGAATGTTTGCTATTCAACAGACATTTGAATGTTGCTCTGAAATGCCACTTTGTGTGATGAGATTTTAACCCCTTCAGACTCATCAGGTGAAACAGCCTGTTATCAGACACTTGAGGAGCTCCGCACTCATGTGGACCATCGCCACGTCTCACTTCTTAATTAAACACTAGCAATAGGAGTTCACCGGATTATTAAAAGATCCATCATTTTTGCATTGTTGTCATTGTTTAAACATAGTATTTGTGAAGAAAAGAGAATTTTTTTTTGTCTTTCTATCTATCCATCTATCCATCCATCCATAATGTCTATTCTATTCTATTCTATTCTATTCTATTGATATTTTCTATTATATTCTATTGATATATTCTATTCTATTTTAATACATTCTATTCTATTCTATTGATATATTCTATTATATACTAATACATTATGTTCTATTATATTCTATAGATATATTTTATTCTATTGATATAATCTATTCTATTCTATTGACATAGTTTATTCTATTATATTGATATTTTCTATTCTATTAAATCGTAATACATTCTATTATATTCTATTATATATATTATATTATATTCTAATACATTCTATTATATTCTATTATATATATTATATTATATTATAATACATCCTATTATATCATATTCTTTTCTATTGCTATATTCTATTCTATTATATTCTAATACATTCTATTCTATTCTATTCTATTGAAGTAACCTATTCTATCTATCTAATAACTAAAATAAAAAATCTATCTATCTATCTATCTATCTATCTATCTATCTATCTATCTATC
>CAIGQV010017386.1:25580502-25590804 GCA_903798115.1 Danio jaintianensis | reverse complement strand
GTGTGTGTGTGTGTGTGTGTGTGTGTGTGTGTGTGTGTGTGTGTGTGAATGTGAGAGTGTATGGGTTTCTCATTACTGGGTTGCGGCTGGAGGGGCATTCATTCCGCTGTGGCGACCCCTGATTAATCAGAGACTAAGCCGAAGAAAAGTGAATGAAGGAATATACCATCAAACTGAAATCATGAAAATGACTTGAAATTTAAACATTCATTTGATGTAAATATAACTTATTTTATTTCATCTAATTGTCAAAGAAATATTTCTCACATTCTCACATTTCTCACAAACTATCAAAGTAAAACTATCAAAACAACTTGAAATGAAATAACCACTTATTTGATATAAATGTAACTTATTTTATTTCAACTAGTTGTCAAAGAAATATTTTTCATTCTTACGTATTTCTCAAAACTATCAAACTAAAACCATCAAAACATCTTGAAATGAAATAATTTAATCATTAATATAAATATAACTTATTTTATTTCATCTTGTCAAAGTTGTATTTTTCACATTCTCACATATTTCTCACACACTATCAAACTAAAACCATTAAGACAACTAGAAATAAAATAACCATTAATTTAATCATATATAATATAAATAATATAAATAACTTATTTCATCTAGTTGTCATTTTTCTCACAGTCGTTTACTAGGTTTCTAAATGGTCTTAGAAAGTCTGACATTCCTAAATCACAATTCCATGTCTTAAAAATCTTGTGTTTTAGCTCTTAAATAATTGTAAACAGGATTTAATGTTCTGGTGTCTATGTTCCTACTTCTGAAATGTTTTGTTTTGTTTGGATTCTGTGTTGTTGTAGTTTTTTTATTACTAGTTCAATGCTGCTTTGACACAATCTACATTGTAAAAGCGCTATAGAAATAAAGATGAATTAAATTGAATTGAATAGTTAAAATATAATATTATATATTACGACTATAGCTGAAAACCACCATTGTTATATTTATCTTTAGTTTAATTCATTATGACCTTAAAAATATCTTACATTTGACGTGGTGAATTCTGAAGTAATCTTGCTTAAGTACAACTTAATGTGTAAAATAACTAAAATATAATAATAATAACAACAACAACAACAGCAACAATGATAATAATAATAATAATAATCATCATATTTATTATTATTATTATTATTATTATTATTATTATTATTATTATACTTTAAAATATTTTACAAAATTAAATAAATAAACCAAATAAATTTTAAAATCTAAAATAAAATGTATAAGTTTGATTTTATTGTCTATCTGCTCTCTGTAAATATTTAATTTAATTAAAGTACAGAATATATATATAAATATATCATTACAAACAAATAAATTATTAAAGTAAAACAGAACTTACAATGCAAAAAAAAACAACGTATTTCATTGGGCCATAGATTAAATGTTTCATTTTGATCAATATTATATTCATATTTATTCTCTATTAGCTGGTGCAGATGATGAAACTGGAGCCGGTTGGAGCCAAAGGGACGCGTCTGCGAACAAATGGCCGACATGAATTCGTTACACTCATTTGCGATAACAAGTGCTTGTGGTTTTAATTGACTTAATCAACAAATAGAATTAATCAGAGATTTCTAATTAATGGTAATTGATTGAATATCCGCTGGGTCACCGGTGGAGCTGCGTTCGCGTGTCCTTGCCGTCACTGTCGGGGATTTGGGACTTCGCTCCGCAATCTCACACAGATTAATTGAAAATGTTAAAACCACAGCGGCTGTAAAGAGCCAGATGAAGTGTGCACTGGAGAACCAGAAACAAATACCACTGAAACCCAAAGAGCGGAGCCTGATGTCGGGAGAAATCTTTTTTTTTTGTCCTCCAGGAATGTGTCATTAAACCACTGTTTCTCCATACACTATTCAGGTTTCAGATTCTGTCTGTTTCGCCTTTTCAGAAAACGTTTATTCAGTCTAATGTAAAGAAAACACACAAAAGACAGTTTTAAGCATTTCTTTTGTCGCACTTTGTCAATTTGTGACTGTAGATTTCAATTACAATACATGTTTTTAAGAGCCCATTTTCTCAGAATGACTTTTTTCTCCACTTAAATCTCCACGTACTTACATAATTATTTTATTAATAATAATAATAAAAACATGAATAGTTGTTTATTTATTAATTATAGTTAATAATAATGGGGCATCACAGTGGCTCAGTGGTTAGCACTGTGAAGGTCGCTGGTTAGAGCCTCGGCTGGGTCACCTGGGATTTCTGTGTGGAGTTTGCTTGTTCTCCCCATGTTGGCGTGGGTTTCCTCCAGGTGCTCCGGTTTCCCTCACAGTCCCAAGACATGCGCTATAGGTGAACTGAATAAACTAAATTGGCCGTAGTGTATGAATGTGAGTGAGTGTGTATGGATGTTTCCCAGTGCTGGGTTGCAGCTGGAAGGGCATTCGCTGTGTAAAACAAATTCATTCCGCTGTGGCGACCCCTGATGAATAAAGGGACTAAGCCGAAGGAAAATGAATGAATAATAATAATAATGGTTAATTATAATAAATAAATTAATAATAATAATAATAATTATTATTATTATTATTGTTGTTTTTGTATATCTATATTCTAAATGTTTTTGCAGAGGGATTTGTCGATATATAATTTGCCTGACTATATTGTACATTATATATTACATTTTGTTCTTCAAATAAAATAAATCTTTGTAAATCTTTTATATCTGGCTGTTTGCAGTTTTTTGTGCTTGAAATTACGAAGTACAGAGCAGGGGAAAAGTATAATAATACTTATAATTATAGTAATAATAATAATAATAATAATAATAATAATAATAAACTATTAGTCATTGTAATTTCTCAGTAGGTTACATGATTACATGAAGAATTGGAAACAAATTTGTAATTTTTTTTTATTAAATATACAAATAAGACATCATTTCATGAAATATGCAGTAATTTGCAAAACAAATCTTAATTATTATATTATTAACTAATAATTAGTATCAATTATTGCAAAATTATTGTTTTATTTTTCTGTCATATTAGAGTCTAAGGATTTAACATAGTATTTTTATACAAAATGAACGTTATACAAAATTAATCATCCAGTGCTAACATTTTTATCTTCGAAATGTATGTAAGTTAGTGCATATTTAATTAAACAATGCCTCATTTGCATATTTAACATACCATAAAAAATTATAATAAACAAATATGCAATTTTTAGTGAAATCAATCTATTATTTCTTTTTTCCATCCTATTCAACCGCACTGTTCTGCTTAAAGGAACACTTCTCTTTTTTCTTTTAAAAATAGGCTTATTTTGCAACTCACCTAGAGTTAAACATTTTTTAATCCATTCAGCTGATCTCTGGGTCTGGCAGGGGCACTTTTAGTTTAGCTTAGCTTAGCATAAATTATTGAATCGGATTAGACCGTTAGCATCTCACTTAAAAATGACCAAAGTGAATTTTCGTATTTAAAGCTTGACTCTTCTGTAATTACATTGTGTACTATGACTGATGGAAAATTAAAAGTTACTATTTTCAAGGCTGATATGGCGAAGAACTATACTCCCATTCCAGTGTAATAATCAAGGAACTTTCAAGTCAATATAATAAATGTGATGACCTTCTGCTTGCACAAGGACCGTGCCTTGGAACCATGGAGACTATCTATATTGATAGATATAGATACATAGATATATCTATCAATTTGAACTGAAATATGCAGAAGTTAGCTGATTTTCAGACCCTTCATAATACCATTGTATACCTGCTGCAGTCATGGTACGGCAACAAAGTTCATTGATTATTACGCCAGATTAACAGTATAGTTCATAGCCATATCAGCCTGGAAATCAGACTATCAGAAAATGATCCAAAATATTTTGGCCAACTTTTGAACAAGATGCTAATGGTCTAATCCGATTCAATGATTTATGCTAAGCTAAGCTAAAAGTGCTCTCGCCAGATCTGGAGATCAGCTGAATGGATTCAAAAATGGTAAAACTCAACTGTTTAACTCCAGGAATTATAAAGCGAGCCTATTTAAAAATAAAAATATATATTTAAAAAAGTGGAGTGTTCCTTTAAGTCCGCAGAACTGAGGCTCAGACTGTAATGAAATGGAGTGCGAGGGAGCGGTGGCAAATTGGAGTTTTTCAGTCTCTGTTCTCATTTAGTGCTGAATAAAGAGATAAGCAGTTTTTTGGGAGCAGACTCCTGGGAGGTCTGTGTAATACACATGCATCTTCACGCCGCTGCAGGTGTGATTACAGACTCTGATAGCGAGAGACCTGTAGATTAATACTGTACAGCAGATGGATTTAGCCACACGATAAGAGCCGAGGGAGTGAGGCGACGGAAAAGACTGCAAGATTGTGTTAGAGCCTGATCCGCTGATAGCTTTATTAAAAACACCTGATAGATGATGCTTTGATCTTACAGTGGATGGACATTTCTGAAGGGTGCCTGTTTTTGGGGTTTTGTTTTTTAAAATAATCCACACGGAGCATGCGCTGAAGCATCAGTGTTTTTTTTTTCTTTTCTGAAAAGGAAATGCACTCAATGAGAATAATAATAATAATAATAATAATAATAATAATAATAATTATTATTATTATTATTATTATTATTATTAGCAACACAGTGGCTCAGTGGTTAGCACTGTCACCTCACAGCAAGAAGGTCGCTGGTTCGAGTCCCGGCTGGGCCAGTTGGCGTTTCTGTGTGGAGTTTGCATGTTTTCCCCGTGTTCGTGGGTTTCCTCTGGGTGGTCCGGTTTCCCCCACAGTCTAAAGACATGCGCTATAGGTGAATTGAATAAACTAAATTGGCCGTAGTGTATGTGTGTGAATGAGTGTATGGATGTTCCCAGTACTGGGTTACAGGTGGAAGGGCATCTGCTGTGTAAAACATATGCTGGATAAGTTGGCTCTTCATTCTGCTGTGGTGACCCCTGATGAATAAAGGGACTAAGCCGAAGGAAAATGAATGAATGAATTATTATTATTATTAATATTATTATTATTAATAATAAAATATAAATTACAAATACAGAATATCTCAATAATACTAAAATTACTAACTATATATATTTATTAATACAATTACAATAATGATAAAATAAGAAATAAACATAAAAATATCCTAAAAAAAAAAAAAAAACTTTTATCAATTATTAATATAAAATGACTTTTCATTTTATAAATTCTTTCCAATTAAATTATTTGTATTTTTAGTATATTATATCTTTTAAATTCAAACTATTACAAAAAATAAAGCAGTATCTTAATGACACCAAGTTAATATTGGACTTTGGACATTTTCCTAAAATTTCTATTTATTTATAGTAACATGAACCAGGATTTTAATATTGGCAATTTTTTTCATATATTATTGTTATTAATATTATATTTTATTTTCATTCACTTTCATTGCATCAGTTTCAGGTGATTTAATTTTTATTTTAGTTTTAGCATTTATCCTTAAATCACCAAACGTCATGTATTAGATGATATAACTAACTGAATTTATTAGCAAAATTAATCTTTATAATTTTTTTTCTACTGACATTTTTCTATTAAATGTTAGTTTGTTCTAAAGTTATGTAATCTAGCATGCATCACAAATGTAAACAACAGTTAAATATATTTATAGTTATTTTATTTATACTTTATCTTATCTATCTAGATTTGGAGGCATAAAAATGTATTTTAGGTTTCTGACAAGATTGTTCACATTCAGTTTAATTTAATTATTGTTAAAAATAATAATCTGATCTTAAAAAAAAACATATTATTTTGTTTTTGTTTCAGTATATAGCAGTTTATTAACTGTTGGCTATTAAAGTTGCCAAACAACATACTATCTTACTGTATTAAATTTAATCTTTACAGTCACAGTTGAACATTCACTGTAAACAATTTCCTGTAGAATCTACAGTGACTTACTGGCAGCAGTTCACCAGTAACTTACTGTAAATCAATTACAGCAAAAATACTGTATCTACATTTACAGCACCAGTCATGTTTCTGTATTATGTATTTTGTATATCCTTACTGTAATTTTCACAATGCAACTTGCAACAATTACTGTAACATACTACATAACTGTCCTACAGTAGATTACAGTTCATATAATACTGTATATTTTACAAAAATTGTTAACAGTGTTGATCTGCACTTTACAGTAGCTTCCCATCAGACACAAATGACAATATTTGGCATATGATAAGAGTTTTAATTTGTAGCTCAAATTGTTTGCTCTGATATGAATGATGATTTGAACAGTTTGCGATTTCCGCTCTGCTTCACTGTAGTCTATGGAGAAAGCATGGAGGTATTTGTGTCAGTTGTGTTTTCTCTCTCTCTGGGAGTGCGGTGATATCTGGCCCTCTGGCCCTCCGCCAGCTTCAGTCTCTCTGCCGGTTTGTGCCTCTGAAATGGAGTCATTGTGTGGACTCACATACTGGAGGAAAAACAGTGTGTTTGGAAAAGCTTTTTAGCAAATATTGGCGCACTATACTGTACCGTGCTCTTCCTCCTCCACAGTAAGACTCAATCAGACAGTAATGCACAAACACAGTCATATTTCTGATGTCTGAAATGTTGGTATTGCTCACATTTTGTTACTGTGGACTGTAAAGTTTTGATTGTTGGGTTTTGCTATTATTTTTTGACAATTTAAATGCATTTACACATTTTGTGATCAGGTAATTTTACTGTACACTGTAAAAAATATCCATAAATTAGTAGTAAATAAGTAGTAAATAAGTTTTCCTTATTTTGTGATTCATGTTTTTATTTTTCCCCATTTATTTATGCTTTTGAATTGCATTATGGGACCTTGATCTTTCTTCCAGCAACTTTTAATCTTTAAAAGTAAAAAAAAAAGTCCCTTTTATGAACAGTTTTAATAGTTTAAAGTGATATATTGTCTGGGTTGGTGTTTTATATTATGCTACAAAAACCTTGTAATAAACTGCACACCAGTACATTTTCTGTTATTTTACAGACTTATTTCTCTATATATTAATTCTTATACATTATATTATTTTAAACTACTAAAAGTCATTTTGTTAAACTGCAGAGATGAAGTTTCAACATCAAAAGTCGACAGAGCAGAGATCAACATCCCATAATGCAATTCACAACCGTAAATAAAGGGAAAACTCTTGCTAATCACAAAATATGGCAACTGTTAATTAACATATGTTTTTTACAGTGTATTTTGAGTATAATTAGGTGTCCAAAATATTGTTTATTAAATAATTTTTTTAAAAGTTGCTTTTTGCCATATCGAGCTTTGTTGATGCAATGATATATTTAAATAAGATTATATCATTAATATCTATATATTTAGCATCAGAGAATTGATGTTTGTGCTCCGACAAGTCCAAGCACATGCGCTATAAGTGAATTGGATGAACTAAATTGGCTGTAGTGTATGAGTGTGTGTGTGAATGCGAAGTGTATGGGTGTTTCCCAGTACTGGGTTGCGGCTGGAAGGGCATCCCCTGCATAAAACATATGCCGGAATAGCTGGCGGTTCATTCCACTGTGGCAACCCCTGATAAATAAGGGACTAAGCAGAAGGAAAATGAATGAATGAATTTGTAGTTAATTTAATATCTTCAACTGTTTTTAACTTTAACTTTTTTTTTCACTTTTTTGTTTATGCTTGAAACATGGAATAAAAATTATCTGATTAAAGAGACAAACCATGAACAATCTATGGCAATCTATGTTTTTAAAGTCAATGCAATAATGCATTTAATGACTTTTCAATATATATTTTTTTCTTGTTGTTGTAAATTGGTAGTTTTAATTGGTAGTTTATTTACAGAATGCAATTTTGCAAACCAGCTGTTTTATTTAGTCCTGTTCAGTGTTGGGCAAGTTACTTCAAAAAAATGACTAATTAAGTAATTAAAATTGTATTTAAATGACTTTCCAATTGCTTTATCTGAAATGTAACTTAATTACTCAATAAGTAATTTAATTACTTTACTCAATTCTACTTAAAATGGAATTTTGGAATATTCTTATAAATCTCAAAGCATATAGAATCCCAATTAAACTCATTTAATTCTTTAAATTTTATGGCTTTTTAGATTTATTTAAAAACAATTTACACATAAGAAATGTATTAAAACACAAAATGTTTCAAAGTAATAATAAAAACATGTATCATACATATGATTTATTGACATTATTTCCTACTCAATGCATTGTTCCTTAAGCCTGTGTAATTGTCTGACAAATCTAAACTTCTTTAGATGAAAAATCAAGTTATTCTCCAAATATATTTGTATTATATATAATTATATTAAATATTATACATTTTATATATATATATATATATATTAGCCCTCCTGTTAAATTTGAATTATTTTATATTTTCTCCAATTACTCCAATTTCTTAATAAAAAATAAAATGCTGTTTATGCACAGCATTTCAGAAAAACATATTTTAAATAACTGTAAATAAATTATCAAAAAATTAAAAGTAATCCTTTTTCAGCAGAAAAGTAATTTGACTACAGTAACTAGCTACTTTGTGAAGTTTATTTATAAACAAATTTCGAGAGGAGCCTGTGATTATGATTGAACACTGGCTGGTCCCGAATTAACTGATGCATGATTCACCAATCAGATGATTCCTAACTCACTATAAATAACCAGAGTTTCTTACTACAGTTATCTTTGCCTTGAAGTCTCCCCCCTTCCACCCCTACTCCTCCACCTTTCCCTTTATAGAGCGGCACGGTGGCCCAGTGGTTAGCACTGTTGCCTCACAGCAAGAACGTCACTGGTTCAAATCCTTAACAGGCCAGCTGTAGTTTCCCGTGCTCATGTGGGTTTTTCCCCGGGTTCTCCGGTTTCCTCCCACAGTCCAAAAAACATTTGTCAAAAGCGAATTGATCAATCTAAATTAACACTATAGTCGAAGTCTTAACAGCAGTATATCTCTACATAGCAAATTATGATCTGTTATCAGCTCTAAACAAGGGGGGGGGGGGGATTCTTGAGACCTACCTGAGCTTAAACTCCCCTCTCGCCCTGCAAACGGGAGGAAGCCCCAGGCTCAAGGATCTTATGAGCTCAGGGCTCTCTCCCGGGACAGCATGCCAAACTCGCTTTATAATCAATCATCAGCTAAGTGTGAATTCTTGAAGTAACTATGGCTCCTGTTGTGAAAACTTGTACTCCAAAACCGTCAACCAGCCGACAAGCTATTGTACCATAAAATATTTACATGCATCTTTAAGAAACCTCGAGCGCTACATTCCCCATCCCCCGCTCGCCATTAAAACCCAGTGTCCATTCCAGTGCCAGTTTTCCATCACCTCTGTCAAAAGTTTAATCTCTATCAGCTCTTCTCCAGCGCATTTTACAGCCTCATTACCTGTTTAAAAGACACGGCCGAGCAGAATATGCTAAAACAGAGGCACCAAGCACTCCAGGAAACAAAAAAAATATAAAATCCAATTTAAATGTAATGGTGTTTAATATTTATTGAAAAATGTTTTCACAGAAAATGTAAGGCGCTGGCTGGGATTTGCATAAATTGTTCTGCGAGTGTTTTTCGTCCCGTTCGGCACACACGGACGTCTCTTTGCTGCATATTTTAAAGGGTGTTTTGGTGCAGGTGAAAGAGAAGAGTGTCCGAAAGCTTCAGGAGAGTCTATATGCTCCGGCGCTTTCATTAAACAAGTGTCATAGCCGGACACTGAAGCATGCCAGCGCAGCTCTGCCCTTTAAATATTTGATTCTGTGGTGTTTATGGGAGAATGGGATGTGATTTACTTGCCCCTGACAGCCTGGATTGTTGCAGAGACCTCATCAAGAGTACTGGAGTCTCTCTTTTTCTCTCTCTCTCGCTCTCGCTCAATGTCATTGGCTCTGTCTCTCGCTCTTCATTCACTGTGTTCATTCATGCTATGAAAACTCACATGCATGATTTGCAATAAACCCGTGTTGAAGTTAGTTATAAAAAGCTAAAGGCTATACTAGGTTTTTCAGTATTGTGTTTCAAAATGTGTGTTGCAAAGTGTTTTTGCAAGAATTTAGAGATCTAGTAAGATCATTAGTATTTTTGCTATTTTGCCATATTAGATATGAATTGAATTAAATGAAATAAAAAATAATAATAATAAACATCTCTCCAAGAGTATGCTTGATTTTAGTGCAATTAGGGATGTTTAATTTCATTTAGGTTGTTTTTTATTGGTTGATTCTTGTATTCATTTACTATGCCAGTTGGGGTACTTTTTGTTTTAATTGATTAATTAATAAATGTATTAATTGATT
>CAIGQV010017386.1:25565104-25580492 GCA_903798115.1 Danio jaintianensis | reverse complement strand
TAAAAGAGCTGCAGTTATGTTTGATTTTATTTAGTTTGGTTTTTATTTGTTGATTCTTGTATTCATTTCTGTCAGTTGCGTTGTTTTTTTTAATTAATTAATTTATTATTATTATTATTATTGTTTGTTTATGGTATTAATATAGTTTATATTCATTTCTATCAGCTACAGTTTAAAAGAGCTGCAATTATGTTTAATGTCATTTAGTTTATTTTTATTTGTTAATTCTTGTATTCATTTCTGCCAGTTGGGGTGGTTTTTAAAATGTAATGATTTATTTATTGATTGATTTTATGGTATTAATATTGTTTATATTAATTTCTATCAGCTACAGTGTAAAAGAGATGCAATTATGTTTAATTTTATTTAGTTTTTTTTTTTTTGTTGATTCTTGTATTCATTTCCGTCAGTTGGGGTGTTTTTTAAAATTAATTAATTATATATATTGTTTTGTTTGTTTATGGTATTAATATTGTTTATATCAATTATATCAGCTACAGTGTAAAAGAGCTGTATAAAAGCCTAAATAAAACTATAAGTCGATGCATTATTTTTGATCCTTTTTACAACTTTTCCTCATTTTTTTCTGTTTATTAATATCAATTAGGGTGTTTGTAATTTTACATTTACATTTATTCATCTAGCAGATGCTTTTATCCAAAAGCGACTTACAATGAGGATAATTTTTAAAAGATTATTGATTTTTTTTTCATTGTATGTTTAACTTAATTAATCAGGCTTGTTTAATACATATTTTCATCATAATTCATTATAATCTCACAATAATATGATTTAAGTCTAAAGTCCATATCCAATTTGTGATTTCTTGTATATAAAACTGTAAAAATATGACAAAGTCATGACAACAAATGTTTTTATGTTACTTTTACTTGTTTTAATAACTTAGTCAGGCTCCAGCAAATTTTTAAGTTATAAAAAGTTTAACTTAATATTTTGGTCTGTTTGATTGCTGTAAGCTGAGATGGCTAGAAAAATTTATTCGAATTCAAATATAAAAACATTCCTAAATTAAGTGAATATATATTTTTTTCTTGTCTAGAAAATTCTTCTTGATTTAAGAATTTTTTTAAAATTTGAACATTTGAAAAATTTGATGATTTGAAAAATATTTATTTATTTATTTATTTAATTATTATTTTTCTTAGAACAAGCAAAATAATTACAAATTTTTGGTTGTTTTGAAATAATACTATTTTATCTACCTTATTGGCAGATTATGTTGCTTTATTTATTTATTTATTTATTTATTTATTTATTTATTTATTTATTCATTCATTCATTTTCTGTTCGGCTTAGTCCCTTTATTAATCTGGGGTCGCCACAGCGGAATGAACCGCCAACTTATCCAGCATATGTTTTACGCTGCGGAAACATCCATACACACTCATGCACACACATACACTATGGCCAATTTAGCTTACCCAATTCAACTATAGCGCATGTCTTTGGACTTGTGGGGGAAACTGGAGCACCCGGAGGAAACCCACGCGAACACGGGGAGAACATGCAAACTCCACACAGAAATGCCAACTGACCCAGCCGGGGCTCAAAACAGCGACCTTCGTGCTGTGAGGCGATTGTGCTTTAATTGATTGATTGATTGATTTATTTATTTAATCTTTTTTCTTAGAACAAGCAAAATAATTTGCCAATAAAATAAGTAAAATAATAAATTTTATTGGGTTTGAAATAAGATTATTTTACTTACCCTCATTGGCAGAATATGTTGCTTTTATTAAGGAAAAACTCACTTCATTTTGACTTATTTCTGAAAAAAAACCAAAGATAAAAGTAGGATAAAATGTCAGGCCACCGGTCGGTGTGTGAATGTTTGCATGGACTGATGGCTGGTGTCTCTGCAGGCTCTGTGTGTGGAAGTGCGGGGCAGACGGAGGGGCATCTCCTCAATTCTGCGCCTCTGTCAGCGGCTGCTGGATGGGCCTGAACAGCAGAGCTCCGAGTCCGAGCGTCAGTCTCTACAGCTGCTGCAGGTCAACCTGGAGAGACGCTGGGAGGCCATCGTCATGCAGACGCTTCAGTGGCAGAGCCGACTCAAACGCTCACTCGGCAGAGACCAGGTCACATATATGCTTTACACTACAGCTACAAGTCAACAACACAACACACGTATGGGAGAGTGGGGACGAAAGTAACAAAGTGATTTTCTCTAAGCCCTGACAAGATTTACTTTCCAAGCTATAACAGCACATTCAGCATGCAACCCTTGATGGAGCTGCCAAATATCACCTGATTTTGGGACCGTGTCCCGCGGTTAGGTCCAAATTTCAGTTTTTAAGAGCAAAAAGTAAATTATTGTAGCGGTTCTTTTATCCTTATTACAAGTTGTGTTTCTCTTTTCATGCATCACAGTAGTGATCAATGTACAGGTTATTTAGTGCAATAACACATCCTTGAGTTTGAAATGTCTGAGTTTTTCAGTTTAAAAGTAAATCAGGTTTAAATGGCAAGAGTTCCTGTGGGAATGAAGGTAACACTGTCATTAATGTCCCACTGTTAATAGACAAACCTTATTTTTCATTTCCACTTTAGAGTTTGCAGTGTTTGGATTCAGATGTTTTAAAAAATGAATGCATATTGCCAATAATAATAAAAAATATTTAAAAATTGTAGAAATTTTTAACATTTTGCGTTGTTCGGTTGCTTTTGAAACATTTGATGGAAGTGAAATGTAAAATGAAAATACAGTTTAATATTTTTTGCAAAAAAAAAGGACAAAGTAAGTTTGCAGTTAACATTAACAAGGTCATAGTCAGATATATTTGATGAATAAACTAGATTAAGCCAGTAAATCTATCAAATATTGTTGTTACTTTTAATGTGCAACTTTTGTTTAAAGTGAATTTATATTGAAGTTGTTCTACACTGATACGAAACAACACCTGATTTTTATAGACCACTGTTGTGAGTTAGTAACCACAGCAAACATATATTTCTGCTAGAAACATTATGTTTTAAAGTTAGGTTTTTATGAAAGATGTTACTTTCGTCCCCGCTCTCCCTTACTGCATGAATATAAACAGGCTCTAGTATTCAATTCAATTCATCTTTATTTCTATAGCGCTTCTACAATGTAGATTGTGTTGGGGCAATTAAATTGTTTTGTGCTTAATTCACTTAAATTTGTAAAAACAATTAAGTTAATCGGTTTGTTTTGCGACAACATGTAGGAACTGAGTGGAACCTAGCATTTTTTACAGTGTAAGTTCAGTCATTATCAGCATGCAGTCAATCCAATCATTTGATAACACTTCATATGGTTCATATTATGTAATGTATTTACTAACATGAACAAATAATAAGTAATACAGTAATAAATTCATCACTAATTATTTGTTCATGTTTGTAAATACATGTTTCCTGAATATTCACATTCACAAACAGAATCGCAAGTTGAAATTACAGCTTTTATTAGAAGCCTAGTTTCCTTCTAATATAGGACATATTGACCTAAATAGATCATAAACATAAGCAAATATGTAAGCTAACATACAATACACTCTGTATCTTTATTACAGATACCGTCCATACATATGACTATACATATCTGTCTTTTAGTTTGGTTGCTTTTGGTGCGAACATGCTTGTGGAACCCGCATAATAAAGCATAATATCACAGAATAAAACAGTGAAGCAGTGCTTTGATGCCTTGGTCATTGTTTAAGCATAAATCCAACATTATTTTAATCTTTACATTTCAATGAATACCTGCGAAACATCACTAATGACAGGTCTAAACAATGTGCTTCAAACAACATATTTCAGAAAAGAGTCATAACTAGCTAGTTAGTTTCTTCAACAATGCATCGTACTTTGATAGTTCAGCAGCGAGTTACATGGTTGTATGGGGTTGTCAGTTTAATTGTGTTTGTGATGGAGTGCGGTACTGTTTACTGAAAACTGTGCAGTATGCACTGTATATTATTTTTAAAAAGGAGTTCTGTTGTAGGCTCTGTTTGCATTATTTAGCAGCTAAAGGAATTATGCAAATTGGCACAAACAAGCTCAAAAACACTATTTGCATGGTGCAATTTCACCTTGCAAATGCACACATGCACCACTTTTAATTAAGCAAACATAATTTGCTACTTTGACTAAAACAAGTGCAGTCTATACTTTATGTAATTTATGTCATTAAAAAAGCATTGCTTGTTTAGTCAATTCAGCTCAATTTGTGAACAGTTTGTAGTATAAAAGGCATAATGTACATCCAGCTGGTTTTATTCAAAGTGTAGGGGTCTTGTTTCACTCTTTATGTCTTATATCTATAACTGTTATCCTGCTTAATTAGATTTTTCAGTTCAAATTCTCTTAAACATTGATAAATGGTGAGATAGATCCTTACTCTATCACCTGCCTTTGCTTGTAATGGATAGAAATCAATAAAATGTTAAGCTTAGTGTTTCAATCCTTTAATGCATCCAGTATAATTCTAAAATTAATTATATATCTTTCTAAAAATCATCATTCTGATATATTTTATTCAACCCACCCAAACTGTCATTTTAAAGACCTCCTTATATGTTTCTCTGCTCAAACGAAGCTGTCCAGGACAATTTGTTGGGCAGAAATACACTTGCACCAATAATATAGTGCAGCACCACTGTAGCAGTGCTATAAGAATGATGTATAAGGCAAGGAAGTGGCCACATATTATTCTTGAATGCACAGAGTAAGGGGACAGTGGCTGGATGCGCTCCCCAGATACCCAATGTACTGTGAAGTCAATCGATTACAGATGCTGCCAGAAATAACTGACTGTTCTTAATGCAGATTGAGTAACCCGTAGCAATGAAATAACTTGATCCGCTGTCCCCGTCCTGCACTGAAAGGGAGAAAGCAGTATCTTAAAGGACATAACATGCGCATATACCATGTTCACTGCTGTATAAAAAGACTTCCCATCCTGAAAACGGAACCCTTAACTAGTTTCTTATTGTATGTGTGGGACCGTTACAGTGCGTGTTAAACGGGGGAGTGGGCCAAGGGCTAGACTTCGCCTTTTGTCATGTAGATGTTGTGCATTCCTGCATGGCAGCAGCAGGGCTCTGGGGAGGCTTCGTGCCTCATGCAGAAAAGCCCAGCAACCTGTTTGTGAATGTCCACTCACTTACACGGGAAAGACAAATTACTCGTCCCTCGCTCAGCTTGACCTTGCGGGGCTGAAGTGCAATTTCACTTTTTTTGCGGTTGCAGAAGAAAGGAAAAGAAAAATAATAGGGAGAGTTTGTTTTTGTGAATACAGTACACTTTGTGAGATGATAAAATAGCTGACTGTTGAATGCTTCAGGAGGCCTTGCTCACAACAAGTCTTGTGTCTGAAAGAAATTCCAATCATTTTTTGGAGGATTTTTTCCTTTTTTTTTAGGATATCAAGAATTCTGTTTGAAGGTCAACGGAAGACAATGGTGTTTAAGTTAACTTTCACCTGCTCCTAAGGCCTTGCTAAACCAGTGCAATAGAGGCTGTTAAAAGGAGAAAGGCTTTATTTGACAACGTCAAGCTATTCAAGGATTTCAGTATTACACTTAATAGAGTAGCAGACTAAATGGCAGAAATCTCATGCCTTACTAGACCGTCTTGTTTAACTTTCCACAAAATGTCAAAATTACTTTGGTAATGACGTGACTAAAGGTTATAATTAGTCTATCTGATTAAAACGTTATGTGCTGCAATCGGGGTACAAATGTTAGCTGAGGCAGCTAACTGAAATTATTTTTATTTGATTAGACTGATTGATTGTTCTCACAGTTGAGGCTTTTTATCATGCACTGGCAATCCAAGCCTGTGCATTAGTATTTTCCTCATCAGCAGAAAGAGAATAAACAGAAATCTAATAAAAATTCATTTTATGGGATATATGACATACAAAGCAAGTGTTAGATTTGCCAGTTTATTAGATTAATGAGATAAAGAGGATCATATAAATAGACTCTTCCCGCTTAAACAAGATGCAAAGCAATTTGTGTCATCATGCCCTGCGCTGAATGCCCATATCTATGCATAAATGTGTTTGTCATAAATTAACTTGGCATTTGATCTAATTAAAAGTGCAATCAAGAATTTTTTTGCCTTGTCATCTTGGTTTTTTTTCTCTCTCTCTCTCTCTCTCTCTCTCTCTCTCTCTCTCTACTACAGGTCCCTGGGAACCTCATTGAGCCTTCGCTCATGGACCTCCATGGCCTGACAGAAGACTCTTGGGAGTGGGATGAGATGGACATGACCATCAATATGGAGGCACAGAACGTTGAAGATGAGGAAACCCCTGGATCTAAATCACATCTTAATTCCCCAAAGGAGCCTTCGAGTCTCACTGAGTCATGTCCAATTGACACACAGTGCGTTCCATCTTCCCATGTTTATCAGGTGTACAGTCTGCATAATGTTGAACTCTATCAACAACCCCAATATAATCACAAATCATCTCCAGCCAAAGCCCAACAATCACTGCTCAAGAGAGTGAGCATGGATTCATCTTTCTCCTCAGCTGAATCCCTACCTGATATCCTGGGAGACCTGCTGAGGGGGAAACAGAGGCTGCTATCGGATTCAGCCAGAAGATCAGAAAGCGAAAGTGGGATAGTAAGTGAAGGGGACACAGAGACCTTGGGTAACTCTGAAATTTGCCTGCTGTGCAAGAGCGATGATTTAAAAGTTTGCGTTACCCTCACTCCTCCTACCAGAGAAGATTCACATAATGGAGACAGAGTCTCAGATGAGGACATAGACAGAGTTTTGGAGCGTGCCAACAAGTGCGCTGAATATGGTGACAGTCTTACCATTGGGAAGAGAGACCAGCGATGCCATGGCACAAGAAAGAAGAGAGATGATTGTGGAGAAAGCAAAAAGAAACATCGCAAGGAGTCTGTGAAGATCCTTGCCAAAGGCCTCGGGCTATGCCAAGAGTCTGGCGATGAAAATCCCAGCATGAGTGGAGATGATGAGAGAGTGACTACACACCGAAAGCTCCAAAAGGAGTTTGCACAGCTCTCCCAGGGGTCTTCCCTAGACTCCCTTTATGCAGTGGGGGAGCTGTTCCCAACAAGCAAAGACACACTCACTCGTAGCACTTCCCTAGAAAGTTGGCTTGCTCCGTGTAAGAGTGCAGAGGATGGGGGAAGTAAGGAAAGTCTGAGGGACATTGGATCGACTGTGGAGCCCACAGGGGAACTCAGCAGAAGAACTCTGGAACTTCTGAAACGCCTTGAGAACATCCAAAGCCCACTTGCTCTGAAGATGACGCGCAGTGTGTCTGACGTAACGCTTCAGAGCAGCTCGCTGTGGCGTGGGTCACGCTCGGCTTGCGCTCCCTCCTCCATTAACGAGAGCTCGGCAGCCTCCCTGACAGAGCTGAGCAGCACTGAGGACTCCTCCGTGGCATCCGAAGACTTAGCCATGCAAATGAACCGCTGCATGGCTGCTGAATCCAATGCATCCTTCCGAAAACATTGCCACAGCCAGCAACAAGCTGATGAGACGGATGCAAGCATCAGTATGGTTGTTAACGTTTCTTGCACATCAGCCTGCACCGACGATGAAGAAGACAGCGATCTTCTCTCCAGCTCCACTCTGACGCTCACCGAAGAGGAGCTCGGTATTAAAGACGATGACTCTAGTGTAACCTCAGAGGAAGAGTACATCGAAGGCTCCTTCGCTCTTGGGTTGGATTACATAAAGGGTGAGTTTCAAAGCTGGATGAAGCCTCGATCTCAGATTAGAGAGAAAAATGAGGCAGATCTAGTGGATGAACTGCAGTGTGGCACCCTGTCTAGAGACATCCTGTCACCTATTAAGACCGTCAGCGATCAGCAGTTTCTCAGCAGATCTGCATTGAGACTCCTGGAAGCCAACACTAATGCTAAAAACGAGAGCCTCAAGCACCGGGAGGTGGATGGGAACCGCCGGGATGCCACCAGGAACTATATCAGCCGCTTTGTGGATGATATGGAAAACGGCAACGTCGAGAGCTCTCATATCAAAGCCAAAGATGAAGACGACGAGCTGCTGAGGGAGGAGGGAAGTCTGCTAACCAAGAAAGGCGAGCCATTTAAAGGCTCCTACGGGGTGGATGCTACCACGGGTGTCAAAAGCAATATGTTGACCGCCACCTCTCCATCCTCATGCGAACAGTTGAGCTTGGGCTCCCTGGAAGGGCAGTTAAAAGGCGAGCTGCCTTGTCACAATTCCCATCGTCCCTCCCCTTCAATGTCTCCAATAGATGATTGCTCGGGGTTAGCAGCACATGCTCACAGCCGACAGAAGCAGCTTGCCGCATTTCTGAATGACGTCCACGAGAACCATCAGGAAAGCTCTTCAGATTGCTGCAGCCACCCCGCTTTCATGTCTGAAGAAGCCAGGAGTGAAAACGTTCATGACTTTGTGATGGAGATCATCGACCTGACATCTGTGGCCCGGAAAACCAAAGAGGAGCCAACGGAGGTTTGCAGCCCAACGTCTGTATCTCAGATAAAAGAGAAGGTCCTCGAGCACTCCCATCGGCTTATTCATTTGAGAAAGGGCGACTTTTACTCATATCTCTCGCTGTCTTCACATGATAGCGATTGCGGAGAGGTCAGCACATGCACCGAGGACAAGAGCAGCACCCCGATCCTTTCCAGCAGCCCAGATATCCGTGACGAAGAGCCGCTGTTTGAGGCCTGTACGGAAGAAGTGTACCTAGGCCCACCTCTCTGTTACAGCATGTCCATTAGCAAACGGCCCACGAGACATGGCGCCAAACTAATAGAGCCCCTCGCTCTCCTAAACCCAGCGCCTTCATCGGCCTGCGATGAATACCAAAAAGCACATGGTGTTTCTCAAGCAAGTGTAGCTGGTAGCCAGTCGGAGTGCCATAATGAGGCGCCTTATCTTAATCCTTTACCATGTGAAACCCCGATAGATACTGTTGAATGTTTTGCAGATACTAAAATGCTTGAATCCAATATTTCCCCTGTAATGACTAAGATAAGAGTCTCTTGCTCCACTACAAATCCTTTAAAAGAGGATGGCAGCCTTTATATTAATCCCAAAATTAACTGTCCGCTGATAAGGAAGACTGATAGCGATGAAAGGGCTCCTGCTTCACAGTCGATGAAACAGAAGAATCTCGGGAAAGGGCGCCGCTCTCTGCTGGAAGCCAGGTCGACTCATAAACAGGTGTGTTTCGACATTACACCGCGCTCTATCTGCTTGTAATGAGAGCGGTGTGCGTTTCTGCCGAATTCATCTCATTGACTAAATATTTAAGCGGGGATTTTTATTCATTCTCTCGCAGCCCCTTCTCACCCTCCCCTGCGCTTTCCCCCTGAAGTGCTAATGGAAGAAGGATTTGCAGGCGTAGATTTAAAATTTTAAGGTCTACAGAACAGAATAATCATAATCAGTCAGATTATATTATGATTCATAAGCAAGAATGCGGCGAGGATCATTACTTAATTTCATGACTGAATTAGCATGTATTTGTGTTCTTTTTAAGTACTTTTCTATTTCATATGCAAACTTCTCTCTCTGCTCGCTTCCAACTCGGTCTGCAAATCCTGCGTTTGACCTTATATCAGGCGAATTAAGTTACTGCTTTTCAGCTAATCGTTGAGTCTGAAAACAGAATTAATTTTACTCGAGCCATCAATTGAATTGCAGTGTTTTAAACATTGCATAAGGGCATGTTGATTTCATTAAAATAGCTGGATGAAAAAAGGGAACTGTAACAATCTTTATCGTTTCAACCTCCAATCCTGTTTATGCCCCTGCTTATATTTCTCACTGTTATTTGTCATGTTTTCAATTTCAGTGTTGCAGTCAACTGTATTTCATAGAATATATCGCAGGCATACAATGTGAAGAAAGACTGAGCATTTTAAAATAATGTTTATAATCACTCTTCTGCTAATTTAATATACAAAGCTAATTATTTTAGGACATTCATTCATTCATTTTCTTTTCGGCTTAGTCCCTTTATTAATCTGGGGTCGTTACAGCGGAATGAGCCACCAACTTATCCAGCATACGTTTTACGCAGCGGATGCCCTTCCAGCTGCAACCCATCACTGGGAAACATCCATACACTCTCATTCACACACATACGCTACAGACAATTTAGCTTACCCAATTCACCTATACCGCATGTCTTTGGACTGTGGGGGAAACCGGAGCACCCGGAGGAAACCCACGCAAACACGGGGAGAACATGCAAACTCCAATGCCAGCTGACCCAGCCAAGGCTCGAACCAGCGACCTTCTTGCTGTGAGGCGATTGTGCTACCCACTGCGCCACCATGTATCCCTTATTTTAGGACATTTCTAGCATAATGTAGTTTGGTTAATTATCTCTTTACATTTTTTTTGTTTTTTTAGTAATTAATTTACATCTGTCTCGCAAATTAGAACATTTTTAGTTTTACATTTATTTATTTTTTTATTTACAATTTATTTAAAGCATTTGCCATTTACAATGTAAAGTGTCTGAAATAATTAATATACCACACTGCAATATAAATACAGCAAAAATGACTTTATAATGTTTTTTTTTAAATATATTTTCTATATTAAATTCTGATTTAGAGTGTAAACAGTTCATGAAACCTGTCCGGAAACAGTCATATTTTTAAACTTTTATATACTTCATTTAATTAAATTAAATTATGTATAATTCTAATATAATAATGAAAAGTTTAAATACTATAATATAAAGTGTTTATATTATAATAAAAATGTTAAATATAAAAAATTAATTAATTCATTCATTCATTCATTTTCTTTTCGGCTTAGTCCCTTTATTAATCTGGGGTCGCCACAGCGGGATGAACCGCCAACTTATCCAGCATATGTTTTACGCAGCGGATGCCCTTCCAGCTGCAACCCATCACTGGGAAATAAAAAATTAATTTACTTTTAAAATTCTTAATTCATTCATTTTCCTTCAGCTTAGCTTTATTCATCAGGGGTTGCCACAGCGCAATAAACCGCCAACTTATCCAGCATATGTTTGGATGCCCTTCCAGCTGCAACCCAATACTGGGAAACATCCATACACACTCATTCACACACATACACTATGGCCAATTTAGTTTATTCAATTCACCTATAGCGCATATCTTTGGACTGTGGGGGAAACCGGAGCACCCGGAGGAAACCCACATGAACACGGGGAAATCATGCAAACTCCACACAGAAATGCCAACTGACTCAAACCAGTGACCTTCTTGCTGTGAGGTGACAGTGCTAACCACTGAGCCACCGTGTCGCCCTAGTTTAAAATTTAATTATTATAATTTAATTTATAATTTAAATATTAGAATTTATTTCCCAGTACTGGGTTGCGGCTGGAAAGGCATCTGCTACGTAAAAATATATGCCAAAATAGTTGGTGGTTCATTCCGCTGTGGCAACATCTGATAAATAAGTGACTAAGCCGAAGGAAAATTAATGAATATTATAATTTAATTTAGAATTTAAAAATCAGTCCGTTGTAAACAACCCAAAAAGTTCAGCACAAACTAAGAGAGTAACAAGAAGAAAAAAAAAGCGGAATAAATGAGGGAAGTAAGCTTTCTGTGTTTTGGTGTGTCTTGCAGCTGGCGAGGTCAGAGAGCAGCAGTGGTGTTGCGCAGGGCTGCAGGGCTCAGATCAGTGGTGCACAGACTGATAGCTCATCTGCAGGAACAACCAGAGTCAGCAGCAGGCCTCAGGTCAAGGTAGGTGCTGTAGGAGCCGCTTCAACACACACAACTGAGAAACAGCCGCAGGGGCTTTTCTCCATGCCAAGCGTTACATTGCAAACAACCCCATTTTCCAGTTCACTCCATACTGCGCGTTAGCATGATTTATTAGCAGTGGCTTTGAAATGAGCCTGTTTTGTGTGTGTGTGTTTTTTTTTCTTTGGTTGTTGGTTGCATACATGCGAATAGTGTTAAAAAAGTAAAATAAAAAATAGTGATACTGAGCATTTGTCAAATGCTAAAATAGTTTTTTTTTTATTTAACATGCATAGGTACCTATTTTGTAGAACATTTTTAGCAAATTCATACATCTTTTGATTGTTCTGTTTTTAATTTGTTTTTATTTACATTTTTTATAAAAAATATACTGCATGTAGTATTTTTTACATGATGTATATGTTAAACCTCCAAATACTTTATAATAATTGAAATGATTATCTCAAAAATAATTATTTATTACTGAAAAATAATTATATAATAAAAATTAAATAATTGTGAATAAAGAAGTGCTATTTAATTGAGAGATGTTTTTCCAACACATTTTTAAACGTAATAATTTTAATAACTAATTTCTAATATAATACTAGTACTAGTATTCAGCTTAAAGTGCGATTTAACAGCTTAACTAGGTTAATTAGGTTAATTGGTTAATTAGGCAAGTTATTGGACAACTGAAATAAAAATTCTTAAGGGGTGTAATAATATGAAAAATGATTAACCTTAAACAAATTATAAAACAATTAAAAACTGCTTGTATTCAATACTCATTCAATGTCCTTGCTCTGTTGAACATCACTTGGGAAAACGAATTAAAATGACAACCCAAAACATGATCAGTTGCTGAGTGTGCAGGTGAGTGGGCTAAACACACTCTTGCATCTGTCTGACACTTTAACCGACACTTGCACCAGTTTTGCACATTAGCACACTTACAATAACGCTATATCTTAAAGAAAACTGCATTTATGAAGTGAGATTCACAAAGGTGAGTGGGCTTGACAAACCACCTGCAGAAACACTCTTTTCTCTCTCTCTAAAAAAACAAAACACTCCCCTCTCCTAACTCTAGCACTTAATTCTCTGAGCACTAAGAGTTTCTTTGTATAATTAGCACTCATTGGATGTATTGCCTTTTCTTGTTGAATCGCTGAATGCCTCTCAACTGTAAGTTGCTTTGGACAAAAGCGTCTGCTAAATGACTAAATGTAATGCCTCATTTCCACTGAGTGGTACAGTTCCGGTACGGGTCACCTTTATCAGGCTTGTGTCTCCTCTGCCAAATGGTACCAATGGTACCCTTTTGATGGGTGTGGTGTGCGACAGAAAGTTGCAGTCGACACATACAGTATCATATACAAAACAGATGCTTTATACACATGAATAGACCTACTTGTATATAAATATTAATAACTAAACTAACTATGAAGATGATTTGATTATAGCTGCAGATCAACGATAATGCAAAATAGTACTGTAACGTCTGCGATTATATTTATACAAAAATTAATAAACATATATGAAAACATACAGAGCCTTACAGTCTCTGAAGTGTTACCAATTACAAAAACAAAAATACCCAAAGCATACATTTAGGCCTTATTTGGATTCATAAATACGAAACATGTACAGTCAGCACAAACCTCTCATCTTTATTCTACACATGTAACGTTAACCTCTTGTTAGAAAGTAATTCCGTCATTCCGAGTTCATAATAGTCCAAAAGGTGATGATAATAGTTAAACACGGCAGTTTGTTCATGTTTTAGGATGCTGAAAGAATCATTTGCTCCTTTCGCCTGTTACTCTCGCATTTGTCCATTTCTGAAAGGATCTGATGTCAGAAGCACTTCAATAACCACGCGCACGTTATTATCATCAGCTCAAGTTTGTTACTTCAAATATAGACGTGCAGCAAGCGCGTGCAAATCTCTAGTGAAAGTAAAACCACTCTCGCTTTTAGATGGCCTTGTAAACAACAACAGGATAAAGGGCAGATTCTGTTCTTCTTCTTGGCTTTCTGCCTGTTCATCAAGATGACAAGGTTTGTTTGAGCTCGGGTCGACCATGGCTTGCTATTATATGTATATATTATTACGATGTAACATCTCAGCTGCGTACTTAAAAATGGCGCTTCCAGTGTTTTCATTCTCCTAGCTTGTGTATGCACTAGTGATGTTTCTCTGTAAACCAACAGTGTTTAGCTGCGCGTCTAGTTCCGCCTTTTGGTACCTTTTTGTTGTGCTAGACATAAACGGACATAAAAGCGTACCATACCATACCACTCAGTGGAAACGGGCCATAAATTAAAAATTTCGCATAATTTTACATGATAATTTTGCCTGCTTTGAGAACATAAATGAACATTACTGCACCTTAAATAAACACTACTAACATTAATACCTGCTGCAAGTAAGCATAGTATATTAGTGGTGCCTTTGGAAGGAGTCTGTTTTATGTTTTCTTTCTTGGGGTTGTGAAATTCGGCTTGATAAAAGCCCCGAGGCTCACTTCAGGATGACGCAGATGGCCAGTGTGGACTGCCAGTGTTATGCTTTAAATTATAGGCCACTGTACTTTCTACATGATGACTCCCTTACCAGTAAATTGGTTTGAAAAGCCTTCATTACGTAACGCCAGTCTATGTATCCAATGGGGTTAGTCTTTTGAATTGTCTTCCCATTTTTCTCCGTCTTCCTCTGTTTCTGTGGCCTCATCAGCACAGGGGGCTGAAATAATGAACGTGTGCTGGGCGGCAATCATTTTTCTCTTGATGAAAAGCACATACAGCAGATGGAAAACTTAAAGAGTGGCGCACTCTTCTTCCCTCACAAACGTCCAGACTGCAACAGTATAGCGCAGGCTGTAATCTGGCTGAATTAACGGATGGAAACACACAGACTATAGAGCTGGTACAGCGCTGGACAGCAGCTCACTTGCAGCGTTTGACTCCCTTTAAATTCATGAGAGAGACTTTGAATTGAATTGGCGACAGGATGCTGAATTACAATGAAAGGAAGTTCTTTCTTTCTCTGTTCTTCCTTCCTTCCTTCTTTCCTTCCTGTCTGTGTACCTATCCATCCATCCACCCATCTTTCTTTCTTTCTTTCTTTCTTTCTTTCTTTCTTTCTTTCTTTCTTTCTTTCTTTGTCCTTCCTTCCTTCCTTCCTTCCTTCCTTTTTTCCTTCCTTTTTTCCTTCCTGTTTGTGTACCTATCCATCCATCCATCCATCCATCCATCCCATCCACCCATCTTTCTTTCTTTCTTTCTTTCTTTCTTTCTTTCTTTCTTTCTTTCTTTCTTTCTTTCTTTCTTTCTTTCTTTCTTTCTTTCTTTCTTTCTTTCTTTCTTTGTCATTCCTTCCTTTTTTCCTTCCTTTTTTCCTTCCTGTTTGTGTACCTATCCATCCATCCATCCATCCATCCATCCATCCATCCATGCATCCATCCCATCCACCCATCTTTCTTTCTTTCTTTCTTTCTTTCTTTCTTTCTTTCTTTCTTTCTTTCTTTCTTTCTTTCTTTCTTTCTTTCTTTCTTTCTTTCTTTCTTTCTTTGTCCTTCCTTCCTTCCTTCCTTTTTTCCTTCCTTTTTTCCTTCCTGTTTGTGTACCTATCCATCCATCCATCCATCCAT
>CAIGQV010017386.1:25543225-25560104 GCA_903798115.1 Danio jaintianensis | reverse complement strand
CTTGCAGTTACTGTGTGTGCGGTGTGAAAGCAGACGTGCGGCAAGGCTGAGATCGATTGTAAATATGTAAACTGTACGTTCAGACCCTGGTGTATAATGATGTCATAATACTTCATGTTACCGTGTTACTGTTTGTGTTTCGTGACGTGGATTAATAGCTACTGTTAGACTGCATGGGGAAGTATGTACAAGGACAACTTCCGTAAATAAACACAATTTAATGAATTTATTGGCGGCTTTTCTATATATTTAGATAGATTGTGGCTTGTTTTTGTCTGTTTACTAGATAGCCACTGTAAATTGTAGTGTGTATATATACAATTACAATATAGGCATTTTAATATTGTTGCTTTTGTTCTATGGGGTAAGTTGTCACAAGTTGGGAATCATGTTGGTTAATATTTATTTTAGCAGATGTAGTTTTAAGTAATGCATACCATTTCTACATATTACATATTGTATTTATTTTTATTCAGCTAAATTTAAATAATTAAAAGTATTATTCATAGAGCATAGCATTTTGTCAACAGTATTCAAAATTAAATGTATTACACCACAAAAATGTTAACAATGTAGGTTTACAGAGATTTTGGGTCAAAACAGGGTAATTTAACTTCATTCATTTTCCTTCGGCTTAGTCCCTTTATTTATCAGGGGTCGCCACAGCGGAATGAACCGCCAACTTATCTAGCATATGTTTTACACAGCGGATACCCTTCCAGCTGCAACCCAGTACTGGGAAACACTCATACACTCTCATTCACACACATACACTACGGCCAATTTAGCTTAATGCATGTCTTTGGACTGTGGGGGAAACTGAAGCACCCGGAGGAAACCCACGCCAACACGGGGAGAACATGCAAAATCCACACAGAAATGCCAACTGATGCCAAATGTGGAAATTTTCCCCAACCTGACCGATCAAAATTGCTCACCCAGAATGCAGTTTAATATTGTAGTTTTCATTAGTTTGAGGTCAGTAAGAATAAAAAATAAGTGATTGATTGAAAAAAATTCCTTTGATTGAAAATACCTTAAATTGTAAAAATATTCATTAATATTAATTATGTTAATTAATATTAATAAATATTGTAACATATTATTACAATTTAAAATAGCTTTTTTATATTTAAAATTGTATTAAAATGTAATTTACTAATGTGATTCCAATGTGAATTTTCTTCAATCTCACATGATCTTTCAGATATAGTTTTTATATTATTATCAAGCTTGCAAACATTGGTGCTGCTTTATATATTTATATTTGTGATCAATTTTGTTACATTTTCAGGGTTTTTTGATGAATAGAAAAATATAATGTATTTAAAGTAAAATAAATACAAATATTTTGCTCTCATTTTTTATTAATTTAAGATTTTGACAGAAACATTTTGCTCACCAAAGCTGCATTTATTTGATTGAAAATATCTTCAAATTGTAAAATATTATTACAATTTAAACTTTTTTTAATTTTTTTTTATAAATATATTAAAATGGGGCGATGCGGTGGCGCAGTGGGTAGCACGTTCGCCTCACAGCAAGAAGGTCGCTGGTTCGAGCCTCGGCTGGGTCAGTTGGCATTTCTGTGTGGAGTTTGCATGTTCTCCCCGTGTTCGCGTGGGTTTCCTCCGGGTGCTCCGGTTTCCCCCACAAGTCCAAAGACATGCGGTATAGGTGAATTGGGTAAGCTAAAATTGTCGGTAGTGTATGTGTGTGAATGAGTGTGTATGAATGTTTCCCAGTGATGGGTTGCAGCTGGAAGGGCATCTGCTGCATAAAACATATGCTGGATAAGTTGGCGGTTCATCCCGCTGTGGCGACCCCAGATTAATAAAGGGACTAAGCCGAAAAGAAAATGAATGAATGAATATATTAAAATGTAATTTACTAATGTGATTCCAATGTGAATTTTCTTCAATCTCACATGATCTTTCAGATATAATGTTTTGTATTATTATCAAGCTTGCAAACATTGGTGTTGCTTTATATTCATATTTGTAATCAATTTAATGATATTTTTTCCATTTCTGTTTTAAAATAGAAAAAAGAACACTCAAAAAATTACTTTTGTTGCTACTTATTTAAAATGAGTTGAAACAACACAATTCTTAATATTTTGGGGGGGACAACTTAATAGTTTTACGTTCAATCCACTTAAATTTGTAAAAAACGATTACATTAACTTAATCGATTTGTGTTTGAGGAATTGTGTGGAACACAGCATTTTTTACAGTGAATGTACGTCAAACAAAGAAACAAGCAAATAAATAAATAAATAAATCTTTGCTGTCATTTTCGATCAATTTAAGACGTCTAAAATGAAGATTTACCCCAATGTGACAACTTGCACCTATTTTACGATAAAGTGATTGTGCACATAAATCATGCACATACACAGAAATCTCAAACTCTTTTTCCCATAGCAGCGTACTATAGACAACAGGTCATGCACATCAGCTTTAAAGCCTGGGCCGGGCCGTCAGAAGGTTATTTTTGCGGCTAATATTCTGTTTACAGGAAGTCCTGATGACTCTGAAGATTGCATGATGGGCCCTCAGAGATTCAGATATACAGTGGCATCGGAACCTCTGCAGCTCTTCGGCAGCCAATCAAGCGTCTCTCCTGATTGCGCGGCTGATGATCAGCTCTCTGCAATAATGGCCCATCGGCTCCTGCAGGATTGCGTGTTTGTTGATGATGAGCGAGCGCCTGCACCGGAACAAAATCAGATGCTGCCAATGGAGGACGAGAAGGAGACGTGTGCGTCTGGTTCCTTCTGAAACAAGCGTACAGTGTGTTTACTGTATCTCACCAAAACCTGACATATTTCACCCGTTTTTTTATGCAAGTTGAATGGAAAGTTCGGCCAAAAGTGAATCTTAGGTGATTTTTTTTATTCTTCTTCGGTAGAACATTAAAGTACACATGAAATCAAAACTGACCGTATGATTTTGTTAGCTCACATTGCTAGTTTTGTGGTGAACAATTCATCTGTGCATGTCATTAATAAAAAAAAGTTTGCCCTTGTAATCTAAAATGAAAATCTGTAAATGCACTTTCCTGTTTGTTTTCAGTTAAATTCTCAGATTACGTCTGTCCAAAGACTGTAGAATACACAAGACATGTCACTCATATAGTTTTGAATGGGGAAAAGTGTAACGGTCAATATGGCGAATGAAGCCCTGCCTACTAGTACAGGAGCCAATCAACGATTGCTATAGACTGACATTTCTCCGGTGGAAAAGCTCGGACCAGACGTGTGCTTTTACGACAGTTTGGTGGTCAACAAAAACACTGGTATACTTGCTTCACAGACATGAGAAATATATTCACATAAATCTTGAAATCTGTGCTTTTAAATGAACCAAGTGCACTTGAAAACTTTCTGGTTTCATAATCTGTATGAAACGAACGCAAAGTACAGTCCGTCCTGTCAAACGCACATCCCATGACACCCACAAACTTGTAAAGAAAGAGTCGCTGTCATTTCTGGAGGAGATTCGCCATCAAGACCAAGTTGTGGATTACTTCAGAAGAGCAGCGCGATCAGACGATCATTATTCAGAGGATGATCATGTGTAACACGGCCATAAATGAGGTTGGTGTCGTGATCTCATTCCTTTCGAGTGCATTAGCTTGGGCAACCTAAAAATATGCAGATTTTGTTTGATTCAGACGTTTAGAAACTAAACTTATGAGACAGTTGTTGTTTAAGTTTATTGATGGTTCCAAATATGTAATGTAATCGGAAGCTTGGCAAACAGTTTTGGAGAATTTGATGTTTCCCCATTCTGCCCGAGAGATGTTTCAAAGATGTCCACTGAGTGAAATGACTTGCCTTAAAGGGACTTTGGTCTGTCTGAGGTATTGGGCGTGGCTAACACACTTAACCACGCCCTTCCAACTGTCAGTTTTGACAACAAACAGAAATGGTGAGGAGGAGGTGTCTGTTAGGTTGTAATAACTCTCCCCAAACCCTTTTCCTGATCTTTCTGAATGAGATGCCTACTTTACTACATCCAATCAGCTCGCAGTAGAAAAACAAGCCATGCCCACTGTTTTCTCATTTAATATTCCGTTTCTCTAGGAACTGCGTCACAATATGGACACAAATTGTCACAAAACGGTTGCAGCTTCTGGTTCATGTAGACTTTAAAGGTCCCGTGAAGTGCTTTGAAATGTGCATTTTTGTTTGATGTGTGACTTGATTTCAACTGAAACATGAAGACAAGGGTTGTCCCATTTAAAAAAAATAAACAGCCAATAGCATTTTGTTTTTAATCACAGATCTTCCAGTGATCAAGTGATTGATTTCATGCAAGTTAAATGATTAAATTAAAAGAAAAAATGAAAAGATTTTATACAAGTTAAACGGAAAGTTTGGCCAAAAGTGAATCTTAGGTGATGTGTGACTTGATTTCATCTGAAACAAGACAAGAGTGGGGCCAACATTGGCCCCTCCCTTTTTAAAAATCAGCCAATAACGTTTCATTTTATCACAGAATGGTTGAGATCAAGTGCATCAAATGAAAAGCAGATTAGAAGCATCTTGAAGGGGGCAGAGCATGTCAGATACTAGAGAGCATTTGATTGGTCAGAAAAGGTGACGTCAAAAAAATTGTTGATCCATTTAGGTGGAAGTGACAAACTGCAAGCTTTGGATGTTTATATCTTCTAAATGTGAATTTAGATGTATTTAAGACTAATTTGACTTACTGTATAACAGGGATTTTAAAGAAGACTTTTAGCCAAAACTGTGATCTACCAGAACTTTGAGAGTCAAAGCTAAATTAAAACCAGTAGTTCCTCATGATATTTACAATACTATTAAGTTTAATTCATAGCGAGGAATTTTGTTTTTCCTGCATCTGTTTTCTTGTCTCTCAAGCTGCTGGTGTCTGTTGACTTGCATTTTTTGAATCATCAAGGACTCCCAACCCCTTCAAAGAAGATCCACAACATAGGCTCATTCTGAAAACGTAGCCCTATATACATTTCTGGAGATCGCGAATTATGTAGCCAGAAGTACGTATGGCTGCATGGCTGCATTTCATCTTTAAAACGAACACTATGGGGCGGTATGACACCGTTTCTTTTTTCGCTAACCAGCTAACCGCTTACCTCCATATGGACGGCTTTCTCACTGTTACCAGTTTGTCCGGTAGCTCAACACATACGTTGGTGGACTTGAGATGCAGAGGGGAGTTGACCACGACGACGGGGTTTGAGTCCGGTGAAGAACGGTTCCAGAAAGCAGGTAAGACAAATAACAGGGTGAGAATGTGGTAAAATCTGAAAACGTGGTAAAAATCAGGGGGCTTTTCTTTTTCTGGATTGCTTTTCAAAATACTATTGATTGGGTTTAGGGAAGGGGGAGGGTGGGGGGATCGGTCGGTTGGTCAGTCAGCAGCTTCTGGTGGATTTTACGTGAGAAGAGCAGGCGCAAATGGGACTTGCAAGAGATATTTGAGATCTGAAAAAGCGTACACAGTGGCCTCTGGTGGATTCGCGAAAACAAAAACTGCAACAACAAAAAAAATGTAGCTCCTGGGACGTATTTTGCTCTCTCCAGAAATGTATATAGGGGTACGTTTTAAAAATGAGCCTGGGATGAAGATCCATGTTGTTGCATTTTTTTGTAAAAAAATGTTGGTTGTTGGTTTTTTTGGGGGGGGTGGGGGGTACTCTTCACCTTGTTCTACATGTGGTCAGTGTCTTTGTCAACTTTATTTAAATTAGAACAACTTTCTTTTTTTTTTTTTTTTATTGATTTTCCTTAAAAAAAAAAGGTCACTTACAATTGCAGTCCATAATGAACAAAATGGAATAAAATAGAGTTACAGAACAGAACAAAACAAACAAACCGTAATCCCTCAGGTCCAGCTCACTAATAATTACAATAAACTTGCCATCAGAGAAAACAAATTACTTAATTAGTGAGCCAATGGAGAAAAAAAATGTAAATACACAAATTGCTGTATGAAAACTAAAATAAGTAAGGCTAACACACATCAGAGGTCTACAAAATCTGTCAGATCTCTGAATATTGTTTTGTGTGTGTGTGTGTGTGTGCATGCGTGTGTGTGTGTGTGTGTGTGTGTGTGTGTGTGTGTGTGTGCGTGCGTGCGTGCGTGTGTGTGTGCATGTGTGTGTGTGTGTGTGTGTGTGTGTGTGTGTGTGTGTGTGTGTGTTTTAACTGATTGATATTTTATCTGAGCTCATGCATCTTTTATTTGAGGTGAATGCTCTTGAGTGAACTTTTTCCTTTGAAAACTGAGGTGTATGAACTCTGATCAATGAGCCCTACAGTCTGCCAGTTCTAAAAACCAATACAAAACCTGTGCTAATGAAGAAAACAAGTTGATCAAAAGGTTGAGTTCAATTTGTGGCCATAACAAGGCATAACAGGTGCCTTTTTTGAGGGGGGTTGCAGTATGTTTCAAATCAGGTAGCTCTGCGCTAATTTTGCTGAAGCAGAACTAGGGATGTCAATGATGCGTCACTGAAGTTGATCTGCCCCCAGTTCACAAGTCAGATATCCAACTTTAAGCAGGATTCTAGACTTTATTTCCAGCTAGAAACTAGGAAAAGTCCCAATTCCGAGTTGTCCAGAATGTAGCATTAAACAGTTTCCTGCAGTGTGTCGATATACCAATAAACCAAATACCAATAGGAGCACCAAACCTGATAATGCAACTATAGAACAACAACTTCAAACCACCTCTGGAAAATGTCAAAATGTTTATTTTTGTTTCATTGTTTTATTATCAATGTATTTTATTATCAAGGTATTTTATCCGGCAGCTAGCTCTCTGCAACTCTCACATGATCGCCCACTGAAGCTAAGCAAGGCTCAGTCAGTACCTGGATGGGAGACCACATGGGAAAGCTAGGTTGCTGCCGGAAGTGGTGTTAGTGAGGCCAGCAGGGGGCACTCAACCTGTGGTCTGTGTGGGTCCTAACGCCCCAGTATATTGATGGGGACTTTATACTGCTCAGTGAGACGTTAAACCAAGGTCCCGATTCTCTGTGGTCATTAAAAATCCCAGGATGTCCTTCGAAAATGAGTAGGGGTTTAACCCCGGCATCCTGGACAAATTTGCCCACTGGCCTCTCTCCATCATGGCCTCCTAACCATCCCCATATCATAATTGGCTTCATCACTCTGGCAGCTGGTGTCTGGTGCAATATGGCTGCCGTCACGTCATCCAGGTGGATGCTGCACACTGGTGGTGGATGACGAGATTCCTCTCAATGTGTAAAGCGCTTTAATTGTCTAGAAAAGCGCTATATAAATGTAAGGAATTTATTATTATTATTATTATTATTATTATTATTATTATTATTATTTTGAGCAAAATTAACTCTACATATTGTTCATGTTTGCAATTATGTATAATTTCAGAATATGTCTTATTGACTGTGTCATGAATGGATGACATCAAACTTTGAAAAAAAGTATTTTGTCTTGCATTTTGTTGTTTTTGACGCATCTTGATTTTAAATTCTGACATTATAACAACTGAGATCTTACAGTGTGGCATGGGGATCATGTTTGTACAGTCTGACAAACTACTATTGTAAAGGATTGTTGGTCCCACTTTATATTATGGTGAACTTAACTACTATGTACATGCATCAATAAATAAATAAGTGTACTTACTGTGTTCATAATGTATTGCAGAACACTTCAGGTGCTCTTGAGGTGGGATATGGGTAGGGTTAGGGACAGATTTGATCGTATGGGTAGGTTTAAGGGTGGGTTAAGGTGTAAATGATGGTGTAATTACAACAGAAATGTAATTACATTGAGGACTTTAATCAATCATAAGTACAATCTAAAATGTATTTACACAATACGTTTATTGTAACAAATGATTAATTTCAGTGTAAGTACATATTAGTTAATATAAAGTTGGACTGGTTTGTACAAATCGCACAGTGCACGTCTGACTATAGGTAAAGGCTTGGGAACAACTGCATTTGCATTCATTTTATTTATTAGAAGGTAAAAATGCATTAAATAAATGCAAATTTGAATTACTCCACATAGGCAATGAATACTTAACAAATTATAAACTGTCTGACATCTTTAATCTCGCACTAAAGATGGCCAGTCCTTGTCCAGAGCGAACGCAACAGATCCATATTACATCTGAGCGGGAAAGTCACGTTAATATTTAAAATAAGGTTTTTGGCATGGGAACGATGGCATTGATAAATTAGGATGGAAATGAATTCTTACACTGTCTTCAAAACACTGCATGGTGAACAAATTATTCCTCTTTTTGCAATTAACAGGACATTTTTGTATGAAATGGAAATGGCTTTAAAGGTAGTAAAGGTCATGTGTATCGAACCATGGTGGCTTTGCAATTACAGCCAGTCAGAATGTTGATTTGGAGGCTTTGCCCAGGCATAGATGGAAAAATTAATAAGTTGAAGTCTCTTTGTTGAAAAGATCGCTGTTGATTATATGACATTATGTGACAAAGAAGACAAGTTGCGGGCGATTTTTTCCACATGAGTTTAAGTGGGATAAAAGAACTGGCGAATGACCTTCAAATGTCACAAATCTCTTTCTAGTTTTGGCGGACGCAAAACGGAAAACTTCATTCTGTTTAACTGTTTCTCGCTTTAATGCATGAAACAACATCTTTTTGCATCGATAACGTTGCATGTGTTTTGAGTTCAGCCAATTATCTTGCTTTTTCTCCTTTCTGTAGGCTTCTGTATGATGTTGTAAAGCAGAAGTGGATGTAAACATGACTGCCGACTCAACGCCAAGCTGAAGGTTTGATGTGAAGGCGGGATATTAAACGTGGCATGTCACCATAACACCAGCTCTATATCTTGACAGGATGTCTATACATCACAGGCTTTTATGTTTCAGGGTAATGATAGGCCTTTGAGAGACTGTGAGAAAGCATCAGTGCTGTCCAGCTCCAGCCGAGGCGACGCTAGTCAGATCCCTGCTGCCGACAAGCATTTATACTCAAACAAATGACCTTGTTTTCTGCCTTTCTTTATTGTAAGTGTTCAGTTATTGTGCTGCAAACTGAGGAGAAGAGGAAGACACGTGTACACCTACAAACACTACAGGTAAGCTTATCGAAGTCAAGAGTAGTCTATACAGTCGTGGAAAAAAATGACAAGATCACTTCAGCTGTTATTCGTTCAATAGATTTGCAATTAGTATAGTAAGTGTTACAAGTAAAATGTGTGTATATATATATATATATCAGAATCAGAATCGGTTTTATTGCCAAGTGTGCTTACACACACAAGGAATTTGTTTTGGCTACAGAAGCTTCCAGTGTACATAAAGTGACAAGTGATAACACAAAATAAATATGAGAAAATATATATATATATATATGACAAGATCACTTCAGTTGTTAATCGTTCAATAGATTTGCAATTAGTATAGTAAGTGCTGCAAGTAAAATGTGTGTGTGTATATATATATATATATATAAATAGCTGGGAAAATAAGTATTGAACACGTCATGTTATTTTCCTGGGAATAATATTTATTTATTTTCTAAAGGAGCTGTTGACATGGAATAGAACCATATTTTGGTAAAAACCCGAACAATACAAACATAAAAATAAAACAAACATAAAAAAATCTAAAAATGAGTTGTGTGTAATAACAATGAAATGACACAAGGAGAAAGTACTGAACGACTGAAATGTATTTAATACTTTATTTTAAAGGCTTTTTTGGTGCTGGCAGCTTAAAGACGCCTCTCATATGGAGAATGAAGTCACATGCATTGTTCAGGTTTGAGTTTTTCAGACTTCAACAGAGTGTAAAAATCTTGATGGTTCTGTGGGTCTCGTCTGTCTGAGCTTTAATTTGTATTTTCTATTGGATTCAAGTCAGGTGATTGGCTGAGCCACTCAAGCTGCTTGATTTTCTTTCTCTGAAAGCATTTGAGAGTTTCCTTGGCTGTGTTTTGGATCATTGTCTTGCTGAAGTGTCCACCCTGGTTTCATCTTCATCATCCTGCTAATGTAGATGTTGGTCAGAAGCAGCTAATGTTAATTTACACTGAGGAAGGGCAGAGGGTTGCTGAAAAACTACTGGGAGATTTCAGCTGCTGTCTGGGCTTTCACTGCCTTTCTACACCTCCCTTTCTTCACGTGTTCAATACTTTTTGTCTGCGTCATTTCATTTTATTACACATAACTTCATTTGTAAACTAATTAGATTTTTTTTGGTTGTTACCAACATCCGGGGAAAATTTTTAGTCAACGGCACCTTTAGAAATATGTTTTCTGAGAAAAATGGTGACGTCTTCAATACTTATTTTCCCCACTGTATATATATGTCTTTTATCTCTCTCTCTCTCTCTCTCTCTCTCTCTCTCTCTCTCTCTCTCTCTCTCTCTCTTTTATCTTAATATTTGTAATTTAATATTTTTAATAGGATGCTTTACAATAATATATTTGTGCATATACATACATTAGTCAGAACTAAAGCCAAATCTGGAGCTATAATCTAACAAAAACCTACAATGGCAGTCCAAAAATTAGTACACCTAAATTATAAAAATATATGTTAGGAAAATCAAGAGAAACAAAAAATATACAAAATTTAGTTTCGTTTTTTTTTTTTTTTTGCAAATTTTGCCTAAGCTTAAATGTAGTTTTAAAAGTTATATTATTATTATAGGGCGACGCGGTGGCGCAGTGGGTAGCACGTTCGCCTCACAGCAAGAAGGTCGCTGGTTCGAGCCTCGGCTGGGTCAGTTGGCATTTCTGTGTGGAGTTTGCATGTTCTCCCCGTGTTTGCGTGGGTTTCCTCCGGGTACTCCGGTTTCCCCCACAAGTCCAAAGACATGCGGTATAGGTGAATTGGGTAGGCTAAATTGTCCGTAGTGTATGTATGTGAATGGGAGTGTATGGATGTTTCCCAGTGCTGGGTTGCAGCTGGAAGGGCATCCGCTGCGTAAAACATATGCTGGATAAGTTGGCAGTTCATTCCGCTGTGGTGACCCCAGATTAATAAAGGGACTAAGCCGAAAAGAAAATGAATGAATGAATGAATTATTTTAATAAAGTAGTATGTATATATTCCCAACATTTAAGGTCTGAAATATTGTAACGTTTGTAAATAAATAAGTACATTTCATTTTTGCAAATAAATCTATAATATACTTATATGACATTTTAAAAACAGTAAATCAGTATGGTTTATAAAATAAAGCACAAATGAGCATTTAATGCATAACATACTTATTACAGGCAAACATCCATAGAACCTACAAAAAGTATTTGAAGTGTAAATAAATAAGAAAAAGTGTAAATACATTTTAAATATAAGTATATAAAATATTTATTTATTCATAGCATAGTGTGTTTGAACAATTTGATGAAAATCTATATTATACTATAACTTTTTTCTTCTTTTTTATTGCATTCTTCTCTTTATCATTGCATTTGTTAGCATATTATTACTTTTTTTCAGCATTTATTTTTATTAGCATATTATTATTTATCATTTTATTAAAAAACGGCACATTTCTCTTTATTTTCATTGTGAATTTGAACACAACTGTGACATCAAGAAGATTTATATTGCCTTTTTGTAAAATAATTGTGTATTTAATAACCCTACATTTATTTGTTTATTTGTATATTTACTTACAACTTAATTTAATTGTATTATTTCTATGTGTGGGTCAGGATTTAAATTATATGAATGATGGATAATATCTTATTACTCAATGTACATTTTTTTATATGTTTTTGCACAAAAACGTGCAATAAAAATATATATTTGGAAAAAAAGAAGAAGATTTATATTACAAAATAATTTTGGGCTAAAAAATAAGGCTGATTAGGACACAAACATCATTTATTCATATTAACTTTTATTGATTTAAACATTCATTAATTTTCCTTTGGCTTAGTCCCTTATTTATCAGGGGTTGCCACAGCAGAATGAACCGCCAACTATTCTGGCATATGTTTTACGCAGCTGATGCCCTTCCATCCGCAACCCAGCACTGGGAAACCCCCATACACTCTCACATTTACACACATACACTACGGCCAATTTAGTTTATTCAATTCACCTATAGTGCATGCCTTTGGACTGTGGGGGAAACCGGAGCACCCGGAGGAAACCCACGCCAACACGGGGAGAACATGCAAACTCCACACAGAAATGCCAACTGGCCCAGCCGGGACTCAAACCAGCGACCTTCTTGCTGTGAGGCGACAATGCTAACCACTGAGCCACCTTGTCACCCTGATTTAAACATTTATTGATACTAAACAAACAGCTATTATTGATATATTCCTGTGTTTGTCTCACAGGTTTACAGGTGATACTGTAGTACAGCCCTATTATATTGTCTATCTCTCAGTCTGAGGTGTAGAAAGTGTGAGATCTGCTTGTCGCCCCATTAAAACACTCCACAATCTGCGCAGTTTTTTCATGTTATTTGAGGGCGAGTAATTGGATTTCCAGACGTGTCATCAAAGCATATTAGAAAACAATCCGATGGCAAATCACACAGCGGGCTAAAAGGCCACGTGCCGCTTTTACCGTCGAGAATAAACAAAATCCATGATGTCGTTTTCCTTTGGCCCTTCCGATCAATCATCTCCACGCCGATTCTCCCTCGCTGAAGTCCATTGCTCATTCTCTCTCTCTCTCTCTCTCTCTCTCTCTCTCTCTCTCTCTCTCTCTCCCTTTCTCTCTTTCTCTCCATTCGCAATTCTCTTCCACAATCTTTCAAAATTCATTACAGGTGTGGAGAGCTGAACGAGACGCTGCTGCCGCAACCTCTGACCTTTGCTTTTTTTTAATGCAATCTGCTTCATCCATCAGCGCCGAGGAGGAAGAGTCCGACAGAATTCATCTCTGACAAGTTCTGGAAGTATTACATTTCTGTTGCATTTGCATCCACCCACATATAATGACACAACACACACAGAGATACGTGGCGGATGATATCACAACGACCCATAAGGCGAGGAAATATATTAGATGAAACTATGAAATCTAATTATCGCCGTGTTAAAGAGATAGTCGTCATAAATAAAAATTCTGACATCATTTACTCTCAAAAAATGCGCAAACAAGAGTGAGAACTTAGTGTTAGTTCTGCCAAAACATGAAGATTTTGTTATTAATTACTCTTATTAACTACTTTCGTTCGTCTTCTGAACACAAATTAAGATATTTTAGATTATTTAAGTTCATTTTTTTCCTCATTAATGTACACACAGCACCCCATACTGACAGAAAAACACAGAATTGTTGACATTTTTGCAGATTTATTAAAAAAGAAAAACTGAAATATCACATGGTCCTAAGTATTCAGACCTTTTGCTGTGACACTCATATATTTAACTCAGGTGTTGTCCATTTCTTCTGCTCATCCTTGAGATGGTTCTACACCTTCATTTGAGTCCGGCTGTGATTATACTGATTGGACTTGATTAGAAAAGCCACACACCTGTCTATGTAAGACCTTACAGCTCACAATGCATGAGAATCATGAGGTCAAAGGACAGGTCTGAATACATACCGTATATATATTAGCAATATCACACAAGTAGCAGTGCGATATGGCTGTATATCGGCACTGGTGCGAGGCGTGCGTTTACTCGAGGCCGTGATGATACTCGTTTGATATTGCATTTATACAACAGTTTGACGGCCTAATCATGTGTATAAAAAAGGAAATCAAACAAAAACCTTGTGAGTCTCAAAAACCCTTTTGCATGAGGAACTACTTTCTTCCGTCATTCCTTCACATCTGCAGCTGGCGTCAGAACAGCAGAAACCGTTGCTCATTCACAAACATCACTTTAGAGCAAGTTTTTGAATGATTCTCTAGCGTAATATCTAAAGTGATGACAAAACAGGTGATTTTGCTCACATGTTAAGATTATAAGGCTGAACGGCATGAAATGCCATCTCAGTTTACAGAGATTTCCCTGTATTTCTCTGTTGCAATTGGGAGATCACAATAATTAACCCAAAAAAGCCAAAGCAAAGCAAACAATACCAGTTTCTGTGGTATACATACAGCACTACAAAATACAAAAGAGAGATATCAACTTAGAATGTCACTTACCTGTTTTATAATGATTTGATCAGCTGTAGTACGAAAAGATACGAAAAGAATCTGTAATACGAAAAGAAAATGCTGAGTTTTTCTCCCTGAGGACTTATTATGTGGTCTCTGTTGCCATCTTGTGACGGTTAACCGTCAATTACATTGCTCTGCATGCTGATGGCCGCCGACGCGCTGTCTCTCAGAAATTATAAATATTTTAAAATAGGCACTATCCTTATAAATAAACTGCATATTTGCAAAACAACTACATTCTCGCCTAAAAAAGCCTCAAAAGTACATTATGTCGTCCAACAGCTCCGATATTTGTCAAACTGTAGTGAGTTGTTCCCTCTTCTGGTTGTCTCTCTATGTGGGCGGAGTAATACACCACAAGGGTGAATAGGCTGTACCAGTGCTGTTATTGCAGAATACCACACGACTCTCAGCCAATCAGATTCGAGAACCAGACAGAACTGTTGTATATATTTCAATCATGCCATATCTCAATGTGCCTCACACAGGTGAATGGGCTTGACAAACCACCTGTAGAAAACACACGTTCATCTCTCTGACACTTTAACCGACACTTGCACCAGTTTGCACATTTGCAGCAGACACTTTCTTACAAACACAATATCTCTATAAAACATTGTGCATTTCTGAATGTGCCTCCCACAGGTGAGTGGGCTTGACAAACCACCTGTCGAAACACTCTTCTCTTTATATGCACCGGACACTTTACTTAAACTCTGTCTTACAAGGACTCAATAGGGAAAACAATATTTACTTGTGAATATAACGCAGATAACCTTAAATACCTCTTTTGCGTAATATCTTGCACAACATTGTTCTGTCTTATGTAAAATACTTGTACAGCTTATCTTAGGTTATGTGTATAGTTAAGTATTTATAGTATATGTATAGTTAGTATGGCCCTATACTGACACTGAGGAGAAGAAACCATTGAACAAAGTCATTATTTTTATTTTATGTGCATACCTTGATCTCTCATACCTTGATAATATTCCGATTGAACCACTGAAGGCATATGTAAGGCATAAGCCTTTATGTACGTACTCACCTGTATGGTGTAGTTATCTGATCAGTGACACTAATACCACAAATATGCAAATAAGATCATTAACACAGTGTACAGGATTACAGTAATTGTTAATCCAGAGGACATTATGAGAAGTGTGTAATGTGAAGCATGATAACCCAGGACTTCATTTACTCGGGTAATCACTTTCAACAAAAATATGAACGCAACACTTTTATTTTTGCACCCATTTTTCATGAGCTGAACTCAAAACTCTAAAACGTTTTTTATGTACACAAAAAAATGCACATTTTAGAGTGGTCTTTTATTGTGGCCAACCTAAGACACACCTGTGCAATAATCATGCTGTCTTTTGGGTACATTATCAGAGCAAAGGAGAAATGCTCACTAATGCAAATTTAGACAAGAGAAATAGGCCATTTGTGTACATTGAAAAGGTTTTCGATCTTTGAGTTCAGCACATGAAAAATGGGATCAAAATAAATTATGAATTAATATTTTTGTTGAGTCTATCTCAAGTCTGAAAATCATTTAAAGGGGTAGTACACCCTAAAGCAGTCATCATAATTTCACCCTGGTGTTGTTTCAGTGAAGTACACAAAAACAAAAAAATGTTTTACTCAAGGTGTGTATTTTAATTACATTTAAATGCATTTCTTTTACCCCATAACACTTACAAAAGTATTGTTTTATGCAAAAAAAGTTATACATTTATAAGTTATTACATTTAAAAGGTGCACTCTGCATTAGTAAAATTACAATTTTCTTCAACTTTCTTTTTTTAATTACTGAAGTATCTCTTTAAATGAGGGCACTTCATTTTTGAAAAATTACGTCCTAATTTTGTTATGCAAATCAATTTCATATCACATGAATGCAGCTTGCAATATTATTATTATTATTATTATTTCTAAAACATTGTTATTTGTGTCCATGTTTTCTATCTGAATGATAGTATGGAAGGTTTTTAGACTGTGATGTCCACACAAATTCAAATCAAAATATTATTTCTTTGTTACAGAACAATGCATTTTAAATAAACATCCTGCAAACAACAACAACAACAACACTCTTAATAAGCACAGAAAATAATTTTGCCTCACCACTCAAAATAACAATTATCTTAACACTAATGCATTTACAGTGGAAGTCAATGAAGCAAAGTACACTGTTTATAAATTAAAGCCAGACTTAAACATCTTTATGTATTCTACAAGAAGAAAGTAAGAGTTTACACCTAATCTTTTTTCTATTTTAACATAGCATTTGCAGTATTGTACAACAAAAATCGTAATTTATTTAAAAAGAAATTGTCACTTCATTATTGGATTTTGGTTTTTCGGTTATTATCAGAAGTGGTGGGAAAACAAATATATCCCGGGCCTATTTTAGCTATATTTGGTGTCAGTGATGATGCAGAACTATCTAAAAATCAAAGTACAGTGATTAGATTTATAACCCTTTTGGCACGTAGATTGATTTTACAGAATTGGAAACGAAAAGATCCTCCCTGCTGCTCCACATTGATAAAAAATGTCATGTCCTGCCTGCAACTTGAGAAGCTCAGACTTTCCTTCAAAAATAAAACTAAGAATTTCTATGTAATATGGAATCCAATTATTGAGTATTTTAACAAGAGAGCAGTGATTGAACCCTAGTAGAGACACCTCAAATCCCCTTTATTTTTTCTTTCTTTCTTTCTTTCTTTCTTTCTTTCTTTCTTTCTTTCTTT
>CAIGQV010017386.1:25522501-25540338 GCA_903798115.1 Danio jaintianensis | reverse complement strand
CTATCTATCTATCTATCTATCTATCTATCTATCTATCTATCTATCTATCTATCTATCTATCTATCTATCTATCTATCTCTGTCTGTCTGTTTGTCTGTCTGTCATTCTATCACTAATGATAGCGTGCCTTTTCACAAATAAAATGTCAAACTAATAAGTTCCATTAATTAGGCGGCTGCTGTGACTGGGATGTTCTTCTCATATGCATGTAAATTATTTTAAACAAAGTCCACCAATTGTTTTTCCACATAGAAAAACAAAACCTTTATAAAATGTGCTTATCCTGACCAAAATCCACTTAAACATGGAAAGATCATCTGACTTCCTCGTGTTTACTCACACTTTTTAAGCAAGTTTACATAAAACTGATCATTTCCACAATAATAGATTATAGATGAAAAACTCAAACATACAACTCAGAAAACATATACAATTCAATAGGATTACAGTATGTGTAGATTTGAATCAGTGAGATCTTTGAAAGCACAACGTCTGAATGTCCCCTGACTCTGTTACTTTGCGTTTTCCTTCATAATAAGTGTAGTTCTCTTATAATCGGCCTTGTCTTTTCACAACAGTCTGTGCTTTTGGCAGACGAGTATAATATCGATTGCCAAAGTCTTTCTCAAGAGAACGACACCACCCGCGTGGAGCCATGATGTGGGAGGCTCGTGCTGCCCCGGATCTGTCTCATGTAGTTTAGTGGAGCACTGTAGACAAATAAATGCAATACAGACCACTGCAAATACCCGGGGAAGTAAACAGAAGACAGCGTTAATCTAATTGTATTAGGAGCTGCAGTGTCGGTTTAAAGCTTCCACTGCAATCTATTTGATTCCATCACTGGGAAACAGGCCTGAAGAGAACGCTGTCTTGTTTGTTAAGGCTGTTTTATTAGAGAGCTTTTCCATTTACTGTCCCAGGTGAAGCGCTGAGTGCGTCTTTATTGCGGTTTAATCATGTCCGCTGATAATCTGAGGGAGTATTTTTCATTTCGGAGGAGGCCGAGAAGAAAATGTTCTTTCTTTTTAAACTGTATACACAACAGAGAAATGATGGCCACCTGTGAGTAATGATGTTTCACCTGAGATCTACTCTTAACTAAATGCTCGAAATATATGTTCATACTCAAAAAGGTAGGGGCGGCATGGTGGCTCAGTGGTTAGCACTGTTGACCCACAGCAAGAAGGTTGCTGGTTCGAGTCTCGGCTGGGCCAGTGGAGTTTGCATGTTCTCTCCGTGTTGGCGTGGGTTTCCTCCGGGTGCTCCGGTTTCCCCCACAGTCCAAAGACATGCGCTATAGGTGAATTGAATAAACTAAATAGACCCAGTGATGGGTTGCACCTGGAAGGGCATCCGGTGCGTAAAACATATGCTGGATAAGTTGGTGGTTCATCCCGCTGTGGCGACCCCTGATGAATAAAGGTGGTTCTTTGTACATAATAGTTCTATTTAGAACCGTATTGTCCTGAAGAAACCTTTTTTTTTATTTTTTTTTATCTGTAACTGACAAAGCACCTGCAGCTCATTACTGCTTTTCTGGAGCTCAAGCATCGACTACACAGACTGTCAGCACTCGCTCAGTAGGTCAATTCATTCATTTTTAAAATGTTTAACCATTTTAACTTTCAATATTGAACTCGTTTATGTACCAATCATGTTTTCTTTCTTTCTGTTTTCAGTTTAACAATGTGTGAACAAACAGTATGCCTCAACGTCAATGGGTATGTAACAGAGATGTTTTTTCCCTAATTACTATATGCATAAAAATTTACAAAAAAAATAAAAATGTTAAAGATAAAATATATTTGTGAGATGTAAGACCAGACTATAAAATGTGTAAAATGTATGAATATTAAATAAAATTTATGTTAATAATACAAATTATTTTAATCAAATAAATTACTTATTACTAATATCATTAAACATATTTTTTAATAATATTTAAAGGTCCTTTGTGTAAAATAAATATATAAATAACAATAATAATAATAATAATAATAATAATAATAATAATATACTTAATATTAATATTTCTAATATTACTAAAACAAATACTATTTTTACTGATATTAATACTATTGATACAAATATTTTAAGGTCCTATATATAGACTAATGACCAGACCAAAAATCTATGTATAAATAATACATAAAATTAATGTTAATAATTCATTCATTTTCTTTTCGGCTTAGTCCCTTTTTTCATCAGGGGTCGCCACAGCGGAATGAACCGCCAACTTATCCAGCATATGTTTTACGCAGCATATGCCGTATGGAAAACACCCATACACTCTCATTCACACACATACACTACGGACAATTTAGTTTACCCAATTCACCTGTACTACGTCTTTGGACTTGTGGGGGAAACCGGAGCACCCGGAGGAAACCCATGCGAACACAGGGAGAACATGCAAACTCCACACAGAAAAGCCAACTGACCTAGCCGGTGCTCGAACCAGCGACCTTCTTGCTGTGAGGCGATTGTGCTACCCACTGCGCCACCGTGACTCCCCAGACCAAATATTTTATAAATAATGTAATTAAAGTTAATAATACTAATAATAAAAAATAAAAGAGTCACCTCGGGATCCCCCTGGAGGAGCTGGAGGAAGTATCTGGGGAGAGGGAAGTCTGGGGTTCTCTTCATGAGACTGCTGCCCCCGTGACCCGGCCCCGGATAAGCGGAAGAATGAGTGAATGAATGAATAAAAGTAATTCAATTATTTTAAAGTCCTACACTGTACAAAAATATCCGTAAATCAGACGAGTTTTCCGTATTTTGTGATTCATGTTTTTATATTTCCCCATTTATTTATACTTTTGAATTGCATTATGAGATCTTGATCTTTCTTCCAACAACTTGTTTTTTTTACCCTTGAAAATTTCGATAAAGTGACTTTTTTAAAACATTTGTAATAGTTTAAAGTGATATATCGTCTGGGTTGGTGTTTGATATTATGCTACAAAAAACGTGTAATAAACTGCCAGTACATTTTCTGCTATTTTACAGACTAATTTCTCTGTATATTATATCTTATCCATGATATTATTTCAAACTACTAAAATGTCAATAAAAGTCACTTTGTTAAACTGCAGAGATGAATTTTCAACATCAAAAAGTCCACAGAGCAGAGATCAACATCCCATAATGCAATTCACATTCTTAAATAAATGAAAAACACTTGTGAATCACAAAATACGGGAACTGTCAATTAACAGATATTTTTTTACAGTGTATAAAGCACTTTCAAAGCATGTTTTTATGTAACCTTATATAAAAAAGGGTTCTATCAAGCACCATAAAGGGTTCTGTTATTGTCACAAGCTGAAGAACCCTAATTCTCCTAACTGAGCTTGACATTCTCTACAAATGCATCACATATAAATACGCTCTCTGACAATTACAAATCTACCGTTACTTACAGATACCCGATGGTTTGGTTTCAAGGACTCCCTGCTGATTTCAAAGGATGGCATGTATGCGATCATTAATAAGCTGCAAATGTTTGATAAAATGCCATAAGGCTGAACTCATAGAGCGCCAACAGATAGCAGTCTTTGCTTTATCAAAGGACAAGTGAGCTACAGTAGAAGATTCATGAGTGTTGATGTGGACGCAGCTCAATATTTGCATTTTGGAATATTTTATTGGTTAACACTCAATCACTTTCACAACAGTGACAGTTCAAGAACAGAAGAGTCAATGAGGAGCAACTTACAGACAACCCGCGCGCACCGTTGCACAATTAAATCTGCAGAGAATACTTCTGAATAGTCTTCATCTGTACTGTAAAAAGTGATTTAAAGGGGACCTATTATGCAAAAATCACTTTCATAAGGGGTTTAAACACAGGTGTGTGGCTACAGTCTGTGAATAAGACCAGCATCTAATGGTAAAAATGTATTAATTTTATATTTTATAATCACACTTGATAAAAACAGTCTGCAGACACACTTTGATTGACATTCTCCCTTTCTACGTGTTATCAGAGGGGAAAGCCCCGCCCATTAGTGACGATCTGTCCCTCATTAGCAAAGTTTTGTTTTTGAATCTGCCACTATGCTGACACATAGGCACTTGTAGCTCCGCCCTCTTTTGAACAGAGCACAATCTCATTTGAATTTAAAGCGACAGTCACCAAAATGGCACAATTAGAATCAAAGCCTAAAAGAATAAGTTATTAGAGTTATAAAACATTATTTGTGGGGTATTTTGAGTTGAAACTTCACATAGACACTCATTAGAGACGTATTTTACATCTTGTAAAAAGGGTCATAATAGGTCGCTTTTTAAAAAGTGAGTAAAATCATTGCCTTAAAAGCAACAAGTTGACTCTACTTCAAAAATGTCAGTAAACCCGTTGACTTAACTTTTCTAATTATGCACATAGTTTGTTTGCTTCATAATTATAAGGCAATGGGCTTACTCTTTTTCTTTGAGTAAAGACAACTAATCACTTTTTACAGCGTGTACTCACATCTGCTCTTGTGTAAAGTGCTTAATTTTCTTCTGAAGCACATGAAATTGAGTAGGAGACACTCAAAAGTCAGTCAACATGGTTTTGTTTGCGCAGAGAGAGAGAGGGATTTTTCAGGAACTTTTATGCATTTGTTTTTGTGATTCAAAATATTTTTTATTCTTCGCTGTTCATCATATACATTCTGCCTATTCTGTCTGTTAGAACAAGTTCAAGTTCAAGTTGAGCTTTATTGTCATTCTGCTACATGTGTGAACATACAGAGGAACGAAATGCCGTGTCTCACAGGACAACGGTGCTATATAATTAATCATAAATACAAAAACAACACTGGACATAAGAGCTATTTTAAAAAAAAAACCACGTACAAATACATACACAAAAAATATTTTACAAATAATTACAAACAGGGCGGGGTGGTGGGTAGCACGTTCACCTCACAGCAGGAAGGTGGTCGCTGGTTCGAGCCTCGGCTGGGTCAGTTGGCGTTTCTGTGTGGAGTTTGCATGTTCTCCCCGTGTTCGCGTGGGTTTCCTCCGGGTGCTCTGATTGCCCCCACAAGTCCAAAGACATGCGGTATAGGTGAATTGGGTGGGCTAAATTTTCCGTAGTGTATGTGTGTGAATGAGTGTGTATGGATGTTTCCCAGTGATGGGTTGCAGCTGGAAGGGCATCCGCTGCGTAAAACATATGCTGGATACGTTGGCGGTTCATTCCGCTGTGGCAACCCCAGATTAATAAAGGGATTAAGCCGAAAAGAAAATGAATGAGTGAATTTTAGGACTGCCAATAATGCTTTTTTTCTATTTCTGCTGTTTATTTTACTATATAGCAATATACGGTACAAACATTTGTCAATTTTTTATTCTCTATTTACTTTTTTATTCCTTTGCTATCTGTGTTTTTGTCCTGTCACTGTCATTCTGTTGCACTGTGGAAACTTCTGTCACGAAAACAAATTCCTCGTATGAGTAAACCTGGCAATAAAGCTCTTTCTAATCCTTATGTTAACTCCTTTTGATTGTGTGTGATTGACCTTACAGCTTCATCTGTGAATCTTCCGCTGCTCCTGGTCGTTCGGCTCGTGAAGGGTTAACAGATGCGGTAAACCGCCGCGCGCTCCCGTGCGAGCGTCCCATTGGCTGCGCGGCGGCGGCGCGCGCCGTTAATCAGCTGCACGAGCGGCGGAGTTCATCTTCCCGCACGCGCTATAGCGATGGCATTGCCACACACAGCAGGGCAACACAACACAACACATCAGGAGCATGCACACAGCAAACATCCCATCAGCTTTAGACATTGATCCTGGCAGCAGCAGCAGCACTACTGACAGCACCTGACCTCTGCAGCATCAGCACCAGAAGGAGAAGCTGATCGGTCCTTCTCCCTGAAACAGAAAGCAGTAGCACATCATCATCACAACAGTAGGAGGCGAGCAGATCACATCATGCACTGGACTTTCCTCGCGCACACACTTAGATCTGTTTCCTAAACCACACTGGGAATGGACAGCTGTCTCTGATCTCAATCAGCAGAGCTTTTTCAGGACAAACCGGACTGATAAAAGTTCTGTGCTCGTTTCTTTAAACGCACACATTCCTTTACACCACAAGGAAAGCGTCGCACGTGCGTTTTTTACAGTGCTGTACTAGTTTTTTTTAAAGCCTTTCAAAACCCAATGTTAAGCTGAAATAGTATGAAGATACTTTGAATTAGGATTTTAGGAGTTAGTGTGTCACTTTATGGTAAGTTAAGTCTGACGTCGGACCCTAACTGATATCAGACTCACAAGCAGTCATAAAGACAGTCATATACCGGAGGACATGGCTAAATAACAAGATTCTGAGGAAATTCGCCTTTTAAAAACGTAGGATCGGGAAAGCTTGGAGCGTTTGAAACTTTTTTCCACGTAAAAGCGCACAGGACGCGCAGACAGTCGGCGAGCTCCAGCAAAAGCAGCAGATCTCTTCTCTCAAAGCAGAAAACAAGACGTAGAATGGCCGATGAGATTGTTTCCATCACTAATGGGATTGTGCTGCTGTGATTTGTCGGAGCGGAGGGAAGGTTGATCCACACACATACTCGGTCTGTGCAGCATCGCGGTGCGCGCTCGGGGATGATCAGGATCTTCCCGGATTTCAGTGTTCAGGTGACGGCGGCGGCGGCTGCAGGTGCGGGAGGCGGCGGAGGGATGCCGACTGCGTCCAGAGTCCCGGGAGCTACCAACGGGAATCCGCAAAACGTCCAAGGCTTGACGTCTTACCAACAAAGGTACGCTGACTAACCGCAAAACATGTTGTTTCCCCCCCCACACATCTAGGTGACATTCATTCATGTCATATCTGTTGCATTCATTCACATCAGACACATAAAGCGTTATTGGTTCTCTCTGGAGGTTGCTGGAGGTTTGAACTGAGTTTCAGGCTTTGCTTCATTTATCACACAAAACGACTCTCTATATAAAGCCAGCCGTTTAGTGTAGCTGTAAAGTTTTATTGTGTGTCAATTTCCGGAACACACACACACATGCACACACACAGACAGATGTGAAGGGAAGTCATATTGTGATTTATGGTCAATATAAATAAAACAAATATTACTTTTAATATACAAATAAACATCTTCTTTTACATCAAGTATTCAGGCTGACTGGTTACAAGAGTGGCACTATCAACAAATGATTAATTCAGAGTTTTAATTCAAATAAAGTGCATAATTAGCAGTTTTAAATAGAAAAGACCTCTATATTTTCAAAGAACTAGTTGAACAATTTGTCGCCAAAGCAAAGAAAACACCACTAAACCACAAGGTGTGTGGTTTTGATTGATACAGATTTAGATGAAGTCTTGGTAAAGTTGCTAAACAAAACTCGGGATTGTTTTTGCCATTTATTTTAACACAAAGATATACACGTCATCTGCTAAAGCTGGACTGTAGATTGGCGTTAATGGATTTGAAGCCACTGATTGTTAGTATATGAGCAGAATCATGTGCACACATGCTTACATACACTGTCACGTTCAATTAAACAGTCTATTTAGAGCACAACACAATGAACAGGACATTAAATGGGGTGGCTGTCAGCTCATGACCTTGACAGGTCACATGGTTTAATGCACCTCACCAAACAGGCCTATATTTATGCCGAGACGGATTGATTTGGAGAAAAAATATAAATAATGTATTGAATAAGTGCACTGAATAGTCTGCTTCATGCATGGACATTTTCCTGATACAGGTTTGTGTAGATGCACTTTAACAAATGACGTATCTCTTTAATAAAAATATAATAATATAGGGGTTATTTAATTTTTTATTGTTTTAGCAAAGCATCTATTTTCAAATAATATAGTCTCACATCATGAAACACAGTGTGAGTAGATTTTGACAGCTGTCATTCACACCATTCGACATGATTATAAAAAAAATACATAAATAAGCAAACAATCAAAAGCCGTCATAAAGCGTTTTTTCTCATGTAAATCTTCTCAACAACGCCTGAAAAACAACCTGTATATTCCTTATAAACTCAAACTATTTCCAACTACAACTGAGTGGCGTTGTTGCGCCGGCAGGAGAGGGAGATGAGAGGGAGAGAGAGGCAGGAAAAACGCTGGTAAATGCGGACAAACATGCTAGGAAGAAGCGGCTGTGTTCGAGGGGCACATCGTGGCGTAAATGCCCCTCTCGTGCACTGATTCCTGCCCTGGTTTACCCCGCGGGGACAGCCGCCGGATCGCACGAGCGTCCCCGGGTTTCCTCTCACTTTATTGGAATGCCTTTGGATCTCAGCGTCGGCTGGTCTCGCTCCCGTCTGAACGCATCTTAACGCACGGAGACACGGGCACAGGCGCTCCGGTACCGCCGATGGCGTTGCTTAAATGCTCCCGGTTCCGCTGTCAGCTGCTCGTCGCGTGAAATCCGGAGGAAAAAAAAGTGTAATTAATAATTGCAGGAAGATGGCGCCCACCAAGCCCAGCATTCAGCAAGACCCTTCCAGAAGAGAACGGTAAACGCTCGGTTTGTTGTGTGTCTGTGGAAACGCGTGCGCTGACGGGCATTTTGGACTGGGATGTGAAACTTTGCCCTTTCCGCAGGAGTGTGTGTGTGTGTGTGTGTGAGAGGGGTTGGGTAACAGGTATACACGCTGACAGAAGCGCCGAGTGTGTGTGTGTGTTTACGCTGGTGTGTGTGTGGGAGAAAGAGAGTGTGTGTGTGTGTGTGTGTGTGTGTGTGTGTGTGTGTGTGTGTGTGTGTGTGTGTGTGTGTTTTGGTGGACAGAGGACATGACCGTTGAATGTGTTCGGCGTGTGTCGCGCTGTGCTGGCAGGTTCGCAGGAAATTTGTGGACATTCGAACGCGACTGTGTTACAATTTTGCATCCACTCGGCGTTTGTTTTCGAGGCATTAGGCCAATCTGAGTTAAACACTCTGTTTACTGCTGAGAAGTAGTATGCAGCAGGCTGCTGTTTGAGGAAGTTTCTATGTAGATTGATGTGCATTTAAGTCCTAAATCAGAAACCCTTGATGTGATTTGAAATCCTGTATAAGCAATATTATTTTGTTGTTCTTGATCACAAGACTAGTGTGTTAAAGTGGGATTTGAGTAGCTAAAATGCTTTTATTAAGAGTATTGTTTTAGACTTAAATGGCAGGTGTAAGACTGCTATCACAGTTGACATTGCAATAGGTTTTATTGCTGTTGAGTACTTGAAATTCCCAGGTTTTACAGCTGATGACAGGTGGTGCACTAAATTAATTTGTCAGATCTGAAATTTCGAAATTTCTGGTCTGCATTAGATCAGAAATACACCACAAAAAATTCATCGTTTTGCTGTCATGATTTATAGATCTGAAATTGTGATCTAAAACTAGCCTGTACATGAGTCAAGTGCTGCTATTTTGTACCAGTAATTTTACACCCACTGTAGTTGATTACAGGTGATCCACAGTTTTTTCAACACTAAAATTACTTGATAAATATATTGATACTGATATCGGATATAGTTCTGGAATCACTATTTTGGTGGTTTAAGGACTTTAAAGTGTATTTATTCAGACACTAGATTAACCGAGTGTCTATATTTCTGTCATTTGCAAGGATAAGCTGCTCTGTAGATCTGAAATGTGAATACGACTATAGATTATGTAGTCTAGTGAGGTGGCTGTTTAAAGGCTGTTTTATTGCTTTTTTGTCTGAGCTATATGCATCACGGCAGGTGTTGCACTAAATTAATCCACAGTTATGAAATGACTTCATGATGAGATGTGAAATTGCTTAGACAGGTGCATTTTGTTTTATTTTCATCTTCTGTATTATCAAGTGCTTTTCATAGCTTATGCATCATTACGACAAGTGGTTGTCTTATTTTCAATGGTCATGTTGTAGAATATTGCTCGCTCTGACTCATATAAAATAATATGTTTTTTTTTTTGTTCCTTTTTAGCTTTCAGGAGTATTAAATTAGTCAGCGCTGATTCACACTGCTTGTGACTGCGTGCCGTGTACAGCTTGTTGAACTAATGTTAAATTGTATGCAATAATTCACCTGCAGCGTGTGCGTGTGTGTGTGTGTGCGTGTGTGTGTGCGCGTGTGTGTGCGTGTGTGTGTGTGTGTGTGTACAAAATACCAGCCATAGAGCCAGTGACATTTTACAATGTAAACACAGCCCGTTTCATATACTGTATCAACTCCGCAAGAACTAATGTGTGTGTGCCTGACCGGAGTATGAATGGTTATCATTAGCAATCTTGACAAAACTCTCATCAAGCTTGATTATTTCATAATTCCGCTCAGAATGCACAGATTACACTAATGCACCTACGTCTAAATAGGCCACGACTTTAGAATTATATTCTACCCCCTGCCAGTCATAACAGCAGGAGATGTTTATGCTAAGTCAGTCTGCAGTAATCTTTCTGGCGGGAGCGCATTTGTGTGCCATTCCGAGCATATCGCAGAGATAGGAATCTTGAAGATGGAATTAATTTTGAGAGGGGGAAACTTCATAGCCGGTGCACGAGTGCTCCCTTTATCACCTGTTTCCGACCGGCATTCTGAAGGGCTAAATTGCACTCTCTGATTCGTTATGTGGCTGCACTTGAGTGTTGAACTGAATAACACCGGGGCTGAAATTCTAGGGGAGTTTATTTTATTTTTTTTAATGCAGGGCTGTTTACTAGCACCAATTCCTGCCGTAGTAAGTGTCGGGAAGGGAGGGATTGTGCTCTTGGGTGAAGCAACTCCCAAGGAGTTGGACGAGAATTCACAGAGAGTGGGAGAGAGCGAGAGATTGGTTGGCGTGAATTTATACACAACACTAAACACAAAGTTGGCTTTGTGTTGAAGAAAGCAATGCCTCCCTCCCTCACTGTGAGCAAACAAAAGTGCTAAATTGTTCCATTTCCTCTCCTACGGTGCAGCAGTGGATCCATAGATTGCGACCGGAGCTGTGGCATTGTGAAATGCTCGGGCTTTATTTGCTGTTGCATTATAAAGCATTGCCTCTCTAATGGCTTGTATATCAACAGGTCCATTAACAAGATACTCCATGTGATGATGCATATCACTTTTGTTTTAGGATAGAAAATGTAAATGCGTCTGTATGTCTTTTGTTTTTATTGTTTTAAATGCTCCTAGAGATTCATAAAAGCTGCATGCGTAATAAAATTAACAAAATGCTATAAAAAAAAAAAAAAGGTTTGTAAAATTGGCCTGCTTGTTATTGAAATCACATTCCGACACGAAAAGCATACAGCGGCTGGTCATTATAATAATGATGTGAAATTAGGAATATCTCGCTAAATACTCATGAGTGTTTTTGTTTAGCCGTGATTTCAAAACACGATTGGTTTATGGTGGAAATACAGCGGTGAATGCTGGAGAGGCAGACGGACCAAGCTGAGCTATACCATCACACAAAGGATGCAACCCGTTGATTCGCCAGCATCGTACACGGCACGGAATGGAGGCAAATAAGCAATTCTGATGTGTATTTATCACAATTAAGAGGGATTTCCAGCCCCCATCTGTGTTGTGCGTGTTGTGCGGTGATTACCGCGGCTCTCACCAGCCACCACTCGTCTCTGTTATTGTGAAGGTCAGAGCAGAGAGACAGACATAAAGAAGATGCATCCCGCAAAGGCAATCGTGCAGTCTCTCCATGCATTACTGCATGGCTCATGGCGTGGGATGTATACATTACTACATCCGAGCTGAGCTGTTTGATTATTCTTTGAGTTTGCATTTTATTTGCGCCCATGTCCTTTATGCATGTATCAATGAATCGGGGGCTGGCGGATCAGTCATGCTCACTGAAATGCACTTTTGACTGCCTGTGTGTGAACATGGGCAACAAGGTATGGTTCTTATATATTAGGGTTAACCTTATTATTAATTAGAACTTTTGAAAGTCATGCTTCAGAGGAGACTGAGGCTACTTGTTACTCTTTTTTTCTTTACTATGAAATCAATTTTCATCAGTTTTGTCCAGGGAGATGTTCATGCATCTGATCTTTGGTGACAATGTTTCCCAATACACTAAGGTACTAATATGTACCTTGAATAATTAATTTATTCATTCATTTTCCTTCAGCTTAGTCCCTTTATTCATCAGGGGTCGCCACAGCGGAATGAACCGCCAACTTATCCAGCATATGTTTTACACAGTGGATGCCCTTCCAGCTGCAACCCAGTACTAGGAGACATCCATACACACTCATTCACACACATACACTACGGCCAATTTAGCTTATTCAATTCACCTACACCGCATGTCTTTGGACTGTGGGGGAAACCGGAGCACCCGGAGGAAACCCACGCAAACACGGGGAGAACATGCTAACTCCACACAGAAATGCCAACTGACCCAGCTGGGACTCGAACCAGCGACCTTCTTGCTGTGAGGTGACAGTGCTAACCACTGAGCCACCCTGTCGCCCCTTGAATAATTCACCATAATGAATATTCTGTCATCACCTACTCACCCTTCACTTGTTTAAAACAAATATGAGTTTCTTTCTTCTGTTGAACTCAAAAGAAGATATTTTGAAAAATGCTGGGACTTATGGACTTCCATTAATATTTAATAATAATTAGTATTAGTATTTAGTAATAAAGTTTTTGGGTGAACTATCTCTTTAATGTGGACCTTTTAGATACAAAAGTGTATCCAGTGACAGCTCTTGTATCTTTAGTTAGAGTTTAGAGTGTAGTGTTTTTACATTTTATGTTGTTTCACAAGTTCACCTGCTCAATCAATTGCGTCAACATGGTAAACAATTTTGGCATTGCTGTCCTGAAGCGGGGGGCCCGAGCTATCAACCCCCGAAGAGAGCTCCGACCTCCCGTCCTTGGAGGGGGCTTGAGGCTTGACTCGAGTATGAGTATGAGTCCCCCCCCCCTCTTTTTTGAAACATTTTGAAAAAACAGAGGAGAAGATGGGGAAGTGGAGGGATGCCGGAACAAAAGTTGACTGAAACAGTCCAAAGACCGCTACTTATATACACACGTGATAGATTGACTGACCCACCTGACTCAGTCAGGCTCCTCCTGAACTTACGTTAGGAACTTCATTAGTTGTCCCAAAACAATGCCATTATGACCAACTTTTCAGCAGTAGATACTGAATGAATTGCACAATTCACAAAACAGCACAGCATAAGGCGCAAAAATAGAGTGTAAAAAATGAAAACACATATGGCAACTTGCCCCGACTTTGACATTTATGAGAAACGCAGCTTTTGTAAGAACATAGTTTTCATTACAGTCACTCTCATCTGAATTTTGTTCACTTCTTAACAGTAAAATATGATGATATTGTATTCTGCTATAGTGTGAAACTCACAGAATCACCCCAAAATGAAAATGACCTCATCATTTACTCTTCCTCATGTGTTTAATAATCCTTTATGAGTTTCTTTCTTCCGTTGAACACAAAAGAAGATATTTTGAAGAATGCAGGTCACTGTCACCCATCGACTTCTATAATAATAGATCAAATTACTATGCCAATCAATGGGTCACAGTAACCAGCATTCTTCTAAATATCTTCTTTTGTCTTTAACAGAAGAAAAAAAAAACACACAATGAGGAAATAAATGATGAGGTAATTTTCATTTTTAGGTGAACTATCCCTTTAATGTGTAGCTTTTAGGTACACACCTGTATCCAGTGACAGCTCTTGTACCTTTAGTTAAAGTTTGGAGTGTAGTGTTTTTATATTTTGTGTTAGTTGTCCCCAAAAAATACCATTATGGCCAACTTTTCAGCAGTAAATACTGAATGAATTACACACTGTAAAACCCAACAGTCAACTTTATCAAATGAAATGAGTGTAGTTTACTCAATTTACTTAAAGTTAATTCTACTCATTTGAAAAGAGTTTTGAACTCAGTGTTGAAGGTAATGAGTTAATTAAATACCTCATTACTTCAACTTAAATGGAGTAAGTTCAAAGTACTCATATAGATTCGTTTTTTTTAACTCAAATGGTTTGTAGCAATCGTTTTCCTCAAACGGTTTGAGTTGCCTTAACTTATTGGGTTTTACAGTACTCAGTTGGTTTGAGTTCTCTTCATTTATCGGGTTTTACTGTGCTCAATTTGCTTCATTTACTCAAATGGATTAAGTTCACAGTAATCATTAGGATTAGTTTTTAAACTTAAATGGTTTGTTGCAATCAATTTCCTCAAATGGTTTGAGCTACCTTAACTTTTTGTGTTTTACAGTGCACAATTCACAAAACAGCACAGCATGAGGCGCAAAAATAGTGTAAAAAATGAAAACACATGGGGCTGCACGGTGGCGCAGTGGGTAGCACGTTCGCCTCACAGCAAGAAGGTCGCTGGTTCGAGCCTCGGCTGGGTCAGTTGGCATTTCTATGTGGAGTTTGCATGTTCTCCCCGTGTCCCCGTGGGTTTCCTCCGGGTGCTCCGGTTTCCCCCACAGTCCGAAGACATGCGGTACAGGTGAATTGGGTAAGCTAAATTGGCCGTAGTGTATGTGTGTGAATGAGTGTGTATGGATGTCTCCCAGTGATGGGTTGCAGCTGGAAGGGCATCCGCTGCGTAAAACATATGCTGGATAAGTTGGCGGTTCATTCCGCTGTGGCGACCCCAGATTAGTAAAGGGACTAAGCCGAAAAGAAAATGAATGAATGAAAACACATATGGCAACTTGCCACGACTTTGACATTTATGAGAAACGCAGCTTTTGTAAGAACATAGTTTTCATTACAGTCACTCTCATCTGAATTTTGTTCACTCGTTAACAGTAAAATATGATGATATTGTATTCTACTGTAGTTTGAAACTCACAGAATTACCCCAAAACCTCATCGTTTACTCTTCCTCATGTGTTTACTAACCCTTTATGAGTTTCTTTCTTCCGTTGAACACAAAAGAAGATATTTTGAAGAATGCTGGTCACTGTCACCCATCGTCTTCCATAATAATAGATCAAATTACTATGGAAATCAATGGGTCACAGTAACCAGCATTCTTCTAAATATCTTCTTTTGTGTTCAAGATACTCAAATAGGTTTTGACCAAGTGAAGGTTGAGTAAATGATCGAATTTTAATTTTTAGGTGAACTATCCCTTTAAGGTCTGTTTTCGAAACCAGAATATTGTATAATAACATTTGCTTGTGACAAACAGGCCCGGTTTGGCCTGATTGCTGACTCTATACTACACATTCATACATCTATCGAAGGCCTTTATAAGGTTTTTGAGGACTCTAGGCAGTACATACATGCCTTTTTAAGCCAGAGTGAAGAGATCAGAGATGATCGTGCTTTAGGCGGCTGAAGTGTTGCTTCTGAATGTCACAGGTTTTGTGATGGTTTGCGGCTGCGGTAAAAAACCCGAGCTCCCCTTCTACGCGTTTAATGTCCACAGTAGTTTCAAGACCTTCATTTAGTATCTGGCTCTAAAGACAGATGTTCTGCCCGCTGACTCCCATCTGCTTCTTTGGTTTGGCAGTGGTGCGATCATCTAATGCTAGCAGCAAGTGTTGCCCTTTACTCGCCCCCCTCTAGTGTTCCAGCAACACTTGTGAGCTTGAACAAACTACAGCGCTTTCAGAATACATGTGTAATCCTCCTGTATATGCATTGGCAAAGAAATGGATTTAAATGCACTGCATACTTGGATTGGGGTTTGGCTTTGCATGTGATTTATGCACAATGTCTTTATCATTTTGATTTAAAGATGGCACCACTTTTCTCGACATTGTGCATTTAAGATGTTGGTTTCTTTTTCCAAAGGCAAATTTAGCATTTGGTATTGTGAACAGAAGCGCATTACCACTTAAATACAGACTACACTTGTTTTTCCTGAATATTTCCCAGTGATTTCCACAATGCAGATATAATAACAGAATGAACTGTATTTGGATTGTCAGACAATATTAATATTAATGCTACTAATAAATAATGCTGCTTAAAAACAGTTTTAAGGAGTAAAGCAGAATTTGAGAACAAATTAAACATATTTGTGGATGTCATAAAAAAAAAATTCATTTATTCATTCATTTTCTTTTCGGCTTAGTCCTTTTATTAATCAGGGGTCACCACAGCGCAATGAACCGCCGAAAATAAAAATACATTGTCGAATTAATTTTGTTTAATAAATTGTTACATTGTTATACATTTTTTCTCATTTTGATTAACTTTACATAAAAAAAATAAAAAATAAATTAAATAATAATAATAAAAAAGTAATAAAAATAAAGTTTTAATTAAAAACAGGAAAAAACTAATAAAAAAATCGAACTGAATGAGAAAAATGGGAAAAATAATACAACTTTTTCACATTTTAATGAGCCTTATATATTTTACATTCTACTATACACAGTATATTGAGGTAAATTAATATATTACACTTTAAAAAGTTGCTTATTATAACCCAGTGTTGGGTCAGATATGGTCAAACCCAACCATTTAGTTAAAAAAGTGTCAATTAAATTTAATTGAAAAAAAAAAAGTCAATATTTTGTCCATTTCTGACCCAACGTTGGGTTACAACAACCCAGCATTTATAAAAACAATAGATATTAGCTTCTTTATATCATTGTCATATATAGAGAAAATTTATATGATACACATATTTAATAGATCCAACATTACTTGCGTCCATACTGATCTGAGCTGTTTGATTATATCGTTTTAAAAGGTCATTTAACAGATACAATGAATTTTAACATGTATATTGTGACCAACATAACATATATTGTCAGATGGCTAAAATGTAATGATTCTCTTACTACCTGTATAGTAATGATAGAAAATGAGGATCTGAATATTCTGTAATGCACCTCAATATAGGCATTAAATGTGTGGTGAATGCTGTTTAATAGTAGTAAGAACATAATGTGCCTCATTTTTCCCTCTTTATCAAGCAGTGATTTGATCGTCCGCACCTGCACAGGCGATCCCAAGTTTTTCGCATGCGAAATTACAATTGATTATTCTGGTTCGAGTGGCTAGAACACACATAACTCGTGATACCTGCTGTACAGCCCAGATAAATAAATTTAGTGGCGTATATGCTCCCTAGCCCACCTGTCACTTTAATAAGCCAGTGTCATAGCTGTGATTTTGGCTGTAAATGGAGGTAAAGCCCCCATCACCTCGTCTCACAAAAGGAGCTACAGCATGCCGAGGTGTTTTTTCTCTATAGCATTCCTTACGCATGTCGTCACTTAAAGAAGCCCCCATTGCGGGGATTTACGGACTGCTTTTGTGCCACCGTTTTCCCAGGCTTATCAGCGGGGTCCGCTCATCTAAAGCAGCACCGCAGGACGCTGTGTCAGCCACTTCTGTGTCTCCTGCCATTTTCGAAGCTTTTTGACGTACCAATGCCAACTTTCTGAATTGATCATATATCTGTCCCGGTAACTTGTAGCTCTTTGGTCGGGGAAGAGCTAAAATTAGCTCATGGTGCTGACAAATGAAGGCCTTTCCAGCAGCAGACTGTGGGAAAAGGTCAGATTGCTTATTGATACTGTAGTAGAGCACAATAGCCATCAGCTAAAGTAAACACACACCAGTGCGCAGGGCTTTCAACGCTTTAAACAAGTCTCAAAACTCTTTTTGGAGCATTTTTGAGTTACTTATGAGTGAAAAACTTTTTTTCTGAAAATACTGTTCCGCTGTTTGTGACTGCACATTCTATATGGTTTATGCTTAACAACAACAAATTAACAGCTTACTATTAGACTGTTGTGGAATGATAGTTGATGATGAGGATGACTATTGTAATCCACCTGTTCTGTAGTTGTATTAAATATTCTGACAGTTGGTGTATCCATCCATCCATCCATCCATCCATCCATCCATCCATCCATCCATC
>CAIGQV010017386.1:25495969-25506758 GCA_903798115.1 Danio jaintianensis | reverse complement strand
GATAGATAGATAGATAGATAGATAGATAGATAGATAGATAGATAGATCATGCTTTACTTCAGTCATCTAGAGAGAATAAGTTGAGTTGGACGAAAGGCCTGGAGATTTCGAGCAGTTCTCGAAGGGTTTGCTGCTCACTGCTCGTGTTAATGACGCTTGTTCTGATTGAAAAGTGACGCCAAAGACCTTGCGGTGGCTTTTCAGGCCTTTGTGCAGTCTAATTATTTTTCTCGGGAGCTGATTTTTAACCACACCATCGCTCTATGATATATGGAGGACAGGCACTCTTTGTTTTTTCTCCGCAAATCTCCCCATGGAAATCTGTCAAATGGCAACAACTTTCAGGAAATTATGAGAAGCCCGTAGACTGTCGAGCACAGAATCTCATGCTGAAACAGGCATGCAATAAAAGAGTTTTTCGACCGATGATGTCACTTCCTCTTAAAGGAACACTCCACTTTTGTTTTTGCAAATAGGCTCATTTTAAAAGTCACCTACAGTTAACAGTTCAAGTCAATTCAAGTTTATTTGTATAGCGCTTTTCACAATAATTATTATTTCAAAGCAGCTTTACAAAAGGTGCACATTATTACAATCAAATTCAGAAAAAAAATAAATAAAATGAAATATTTTATTATAATTTAAAAATATATTTTATTTTATTTTTTTAATTAATAGTTAATGAAGTATATATGATTTTTTATGCATTTATATTTGTGATTTTTTTTGTAAAATATTTAATATTTTAAATAATATTTTATTATAATTTAAAAATATTTTTTATTGTTATTTTTTTTAAGTAATAGTTAATGAAGTATATATGTATTTTTATGCATATTTCTTATGCAGTGTGTTCTATCACTGATGTTATAAAAGTTCAGAACTACATGATTCTGATAAATATTCATACAAGTAAACAAACAGTTGAGTTGAGTTGTTGAGTTGTTGAATCCATTCAGGTGATTTCCAGGTTTGACAGGGAACTTTTAGTTTAGCTTAGCATAGATCATTGAATCAGATTAGACCATTAGCATCTCACTCAAAAATGTCAAAATAGGAATTCTGATAATTTTTCTAATTTAAGTTTGACTCTTCTGTTGCTACATCATGTACGAAGACCAATGGAAATCATTGCTCCTGCTTGAACCATGGTACGTCAGCAAATTTACTTGATTAATACACCAGAATTAGAGTATAGTTATATCTAGCCATATCAGCCTAGAAAATAGCAACTTTTAATTTTCCGTCAGTCTTAGTACATGATGTAACTACAGAAGAGTCAAGCTTTAAATAGATGCAAATAATCAAAACTATTTTTAGACGTATATATTCATTCATTCATTCATTTTCTTTTCGGCTTAGTCCCTTTATTAATCTGGGGTCGCCACAGCGGGATGAACCGCCAACTTATCCAGCATATGTTTTATGCAGCGGATGCCCTTCCAGCTGCAACCCATCACTGGGAAACATTCATACACACTCATTCACACACATACACTACGGACAATTTTAGCTTACCCAATTCACCTATATCGCATGTCTTTGGACTTGTGGGGGAAACCGGAGCACCCGGAGGAAACCCACGCGAACACGGGGAGAACATGCAAACTCCACACAGAAATGCCAACTGACCCAGCCGAGGCTCGAACCAGCGACCTTCTTGCTGTGAGGCGAACGTGCTACCCACTGCGCCACCGCGTCGCCTAGACGTATAACTATATATATATATATATATATATATATATATATATATATATATATATATATATATATATATATATATATATATTTTTTTTTTTTTTTGACTGAGATGCTAATGGTCTAATCCGATTCAATGCATCTATGCTAAGCTAAGCTAAAAGTGCTCCCGCCAGACCCAGAGAATAGTTGAATGAATTTAAAAATGTTAAAACTCAACTGTTTAACTCTTGATGACTTGTAAAATAAGCCTATTTCCAAAAAAAGTGGCGTGTTCCTCTTAACCTAACACAACTGCAGACTCATTGTCATCAATAATTGTACCCCATGACTCTTGTTCTGCACTTGAAGCACATGCCATATCGTCTCCATCTCGCCACTGTAATCTGCTCGACACATCAGCGACAGGATGAATTGATCCAATCAAAGCGGCTCATCGGTGATGTCACATGATCGATCGCTGTTTTCACCCGCCGAGCCTCATTTCGGTCTACCTTTACCATCTTGTCTGTCAGTCTGTCCGTCAGTCTGTCTTTCAATCCTACTTCCTTCTTCTTCTTCTTCTTCTTCTTCAAACCACTCTGACCTCTCATCTTCCTGCAGCCCATCCATTTGTATTTATTATTTTAGCTTAGGACGGACGTCTCATTGAAATATGGTGTCTGCGGGGTCTTTCATGTTGGCCCGGCCCGTGTTTTATCTGAGTAATGTGCGTCGTGTCTTTTGCTTTCTCTGCTTTTCTTTCATGCTGCATTAGACTGAACAAGGACAGCCAATGAAAAAAAAAAACCTCATCCTGTGCTCCTGCGTTTCTCTTTTAACATGCACAAATTTGAACTTGATTTTATAAGGAAAATGCAAATTGAAAAGGAAATATTGGCCAGTAGTAATAGCCGATGTATTAAATGCATACTGTTTTGTTCTCTCTGTATATGAGTATAGCTGATTAACAACATATTTTCATACCTCTGTATTATAATCAAGGGATTGATTTGACCAAATAGGCAATAATTATGTTCATTTTGACAGTCACAAACAATGGCCAATATTATAAATCTCTAGTGTTTAAGAGAAAAATAGCATTCACACTGGGTGAAATTATGTACATTAAGTTAAATTAGTCATCTAAACAATAATCATAATAATGATAATCAGTCTTATGTTGCGGGCGTCACGGTGGCGCAGTGGGTAGCACGATTGCCTCACAGCAAGAAGGTCGCTGGCATTTCTGTGTGCATTCAGTTTGCATGTTCTCCGCATGTTGGCGTGGGTTTCCCCCACAGTCCAAAGACATGCGGTACAGGTGAATTGAATAAGCTTTACTGCTTTAAGGTGCAAACATGTAGTCTTTAAAACACTATGAATGAGTGAAAACCTCAGCCGATATTCTGACTCTGATTGGCTAACCTTAGGGTCCAGCCAATAGCAGAACAGCAGCTACTGTGGCGGTGGGTATAAAGATAGTAAGGCCCCATCTGATCAAATTTAGATAAACAAACCAAATGCATGAAGTAAATGTAATTTATCACACATGACTGCAATACGTATTTTGCATATACTATTATCGCGATAATCAGGAAGTGACGATTATGTTCTATTTGACTCATTGGAGAGAACCAGTGCATTATTTGCAAAATGTTTTATGCGATATTCCAGTTTTGTGCATAAATCTAATACACATCTTTGGATGGAAGCATAACTAATGTGCTTTGAGTGCATATTTATAAACAGATGAAGTCAGAGTTATTAGCCCTCCTGTACATTTTTATTTTCTTTTTTTAAATATTTCCCAAATGATGTTTAACAGAGCAAGGAATTTTTCACAGTATTTCCTATATTATTTTTTCTTATGGAGAAAGTCTTGTTTGTTTTATTTTGGCTAGAATAAAAGCAGTTTTGAATTTTTTCAAAACCATTTTAAGGTCAATATTATTAGCCCCCTTAAGCAATATTTTTTTGATTGTCTACAGAACAAACCACTGTTATACAATGACTTACCTAATTACCCTTAATTAGACTAGTTAAACCTTTAAATGTCACTTTAAGCTGAATACTAGTATCTTAAGAAATATCTAGTAAATATAATGTACTGTCATCAAAACTATTATGTTTAGAAATAATGTTGAAAAATTAAACAGAAATTGGCAACAAAAATATGCAGGGGGGGTAATAATTCTGACTTCAACTGTTTATATATATATATTGTTGTTGTTTTGAAATGCTTACGCTTACATTTGAAACTCATGGGGGGACTACAGTATCATACTACAGGCATCTGCAAGACAGAATATGTCACCTTTGAAGCCGTCGTTCTCTCCATCGTATGAAGCATCTGGTGCCGTTGTCTGCAGGCCCATGTGATGGGGAGCGGAGGGAAGCTGTCAGCATGTGTGATGCCTGTCAGAGACAGAGGTCGAGCGATGGATGCTCTCCTCTCATCCATCTGGCCCCGTTGTATGTATATAGGTCAATGACAATAGAGTGCAGAGAGAGAGAAAACGCAGCTACTGATAAAGTGCGGCAGAAAATTAAATGTTAGCGTATTGTGGTATCATAGAAAATGACAAATGACGTGTGGTAATGGTCTTAAGCCGATAGTGCTTTCCGGCCCACATTAATTCCAGCAGGCAGGTCCAGGATGGGGTTTGTGTTCTGCTGGGTCTGACCTGTTCTGGAGGGTTTCTCTAATAGACCCAGAGAAAGAGCCAGAGGAAGTTGGAAGATAAAGCAGAAAACTTTAAGAGGAAACAGCAGATAAAATTCCTATTTATTTACATTTAAATCACTTTTTCAGTGCCTCTCTCGGGCTTTAGAGCGTCTCTCTGCTTTTTTCCTTCTTTTTCTCCCATTCAAAGTTGTATTTCTTTTGAAGAAAACATGACGTTTAGTGAGGAATGACATTGCTGATGGTTGTCTGCTACTCAGTGCTGGTAATTCTGGCCAAAAGCTGGAGTTTAGACAGGAAGCAGCCGTCTGACAGACAAATACTGTGTCTAGCCACAGGATATGCCTGGGTGGTATGACTGTATGTACAGTGTTATGGTAAAAATATGTCAACAGGTACTGGTATGGTTATTTTATACCGTATTTGTGGTCTCATGCTAAGCAGGAAACTGTATTCAACTATGCAGTCTGGGGCAGTTCAGGTTTGTAAAGGCAATTGGGAGTATTTTAGTTTTGCACACTGTAAAAAATTATGTGACAAAAACTGTTACTTTAACTAATATTAATGAGTTAATCACGTTTCAACTAGTTATAAAGTTTAACTTACTGAAGTTTTACAAACTTATTTCGAGAGGAGCACGTGATGTGATTGATCGCAGCTGGTCTCTCATACGTAATCAGCAATAATCCAATCAGATTGATCCAAGCCTATAATGGACCGATTTCACCTTACTGCCTTATCTTCGTTTTGGAAGAATCCACCCTTCCACCCCATCTCCTCCTGTTCCTCCTTTTACCATGGGGAAGACCTCTCGAGACCTACCTGATCTCGGACCCCCTTACATGCTTATTGACCAGGCAGGAGCCCTGGGATCAATTATTTCTGAGCTCAGGGTTCTCTCCCGGGACAGTATGCCAAACCTGCTAAAAGCATCAAGCAATATCTAAGTGTAAACTCTTGAAATATTATTATTATTATTAATAATAATAATAATAATAATAATAATAATAATAGCAATAATAATAATAGTAATGATAATAATAATAATAATAATAGTAATAATAATAATAATAGTAGTAATAATAATAATAATAATAATAGCAATAATAATAATAATAATAATAATAATAATGGCAATAATAATAATAATAATAATAATAATAATAATACTACTACTACTAATAATAATAATAGCAATAATAATAATAGTAATAGTAATAATAATAATAATAATAGCAATAATAATAATGATAATAATAATAATAATAGTAATAGTAATAATAATAAAATAAACTGTTGCCTTATTTACATAATTATTGTTAATAATATGGCCATATTAATTTTTTTTTGTCTTATTTACCACAACATGAACTTTAGAAAATCCATGTCCTCGTTTTTACAGTTTGCTTATAATTTGTTCATTTAGTCCAAAAATGAATTATGCACGCCAGTTAGATTGCTGCTTGTTTCAGTTTTATGTATAAATGGTTTCATTAATGGACTGTACAGTAGGCGCACCATCAGAAACTCGACGATTATCTCGTTTTCAGAAAGTACACGCGAGCGAAAAACCTCTCTCTTAATTCTCTGCTGGAGAACACAACACAAGTGTCAAGCTGGTACGCTAGCTTTGGTGAAGGCTCCTGGCATCTCAGAAATCACGGCAGTAAGAGCAAGCAGGTTTATCAATTTGAGCTGGCCAACTGCACAGCTAAATGTATGTGAAAGTTAACAAATCCCTGAGGTAAATTGAGCCAGATTTCAGCTGTCTGTGTGAGACTACTGAGGTGTGACATGCTGGATTGAACCTAATGCCTGAGGCTAGTGCAATCAAACCGACAGTTGAAGACTCTCCAGTTCCCAGCTGGGGAGAATCTCAAACCGCACAGTAAATGACTCACCTCAGAGCTGGGGGAGGAAGACGAGATGCGGCGACATTGTTTTTATCGACTATTAAAGCACTTCTCCGGTGATGGCGTTTATATTTGCTTGCGTGCTACGATTGAGGCGGTGGCAGCATCCCAATTGGCATGCTATCGGTAACGTGTATCCCTTTACATATTAAAAGGATTGTGCATCTTCTTCTGTGAACATGCAGGTATAAGATTTTGACGGTATGAAAACCTTGGATAAAAATTATCACGGTTTCACTGTATTGTGATTACCTCTCTAACATATGTTCTTTTTAAATGTCTGGGTAAAAACAACTGAACACAATATATTTTATTTTAAGAAACATTTAATATATTTTGGAACAGTAAACATGTCAGGCTAAGTATTACAAATAAATCATTGACTTCTGCTGTCTTCATTAGTTTCAGGTTTCTTTACAACTTGAAAAGGCATCTCTGGATATTTTCTATATTTCTTTCTGGTGTATAAGAGGGGGCGACATGGTGGCTCAGTGGTTAGCACTGTCGTCTCACAGCAAAAAGGTCGCTGGTTTGAGTCCCGGTTGGGTCAGTTGGCATTTCCTGGGTTTCCTCCAGGTGCTCCGGTTTCCCCCACAGTCCAAAGACATGTGCTATAGGTGAATTGAATAAACTAAATTGGCCGTAATGTATGTGTGTGAATGAGTGTGTATGTGTTGCAGCTGGAGGGGCATCCGCTGTGTAAAACATATGCTGGATAAGATTAATAAAGCGACTAAGCTGAAGGAAAATGTATAAGAGATTTGTTTTTCAAATGTTTGCTGAACGCTGGGCTGATCAGTAGGTTTTGATGTGGATACTGTTGCCCTAAAAAACATAAAAAACAGGTTAAAAAAAATCATACATTTAGCTTAGGACGGTATAACAGAAAATGTTAGCGGTTTTAAAACCTTGACTTTTGCCAAATCCTGGTAAACCTTGAAAATGGTTATCGCCCCATGCATAAAACATACTGAGTGATGGTAATATTGACAGTGATGGACAAATGAGCGTTTATGATATTTCTCTTGATTTTGGAAAATGGAGAGACAATTCAGTCAGTTTTTTTTCTGGCCTATTTTGCTCATTTTAGGAAAGATGTCAGCCAGGTCGGGATAGAAATTTTGCAGTGTGAACCGTTAAAATGGGTGAACGCAATCTTGATCTGGATTGTAGTTCATCTAAACCAGATCAAAATACCTTAAAGATGCAGTATGTAAGTTTGACACCCAGTGGCTGAACTAGGTATTGCACTCCTGGTTGAAAACACAAATAAGCGCAGGTTGCCAGATTGATGACATCAACAGGAGCAAGCCTGACTATCGAGCCAAAGGCTGATTTAAGGCTGATTTAAATAAAAGCAACGGCACGCGATAGAAGGAATATTTTCCATATTAAAAGGAGTTTTTGTCCCAACCAACACCTGAAATTTATATTTTAGAAACGGCATCAATTTCTAACAACAGAAAACTGACAATCACCTCAGGTACCCCGCATGTGCTTTATTAAGTGTTAAATGCTAACAATGTGAGTTTGAATGCCGTTTTACATGACATTTATTACCATGCTACTTAGGCAGATAGTTTACCTCACATTTTCAAAGCAGAATATCTGACTTTAGCATTGTTTTTCAGATATACAAGTATGTTTACTTAGCATGTTTCTTTAATATCTGCAAACATATTATGCCATTTTTATGCTTTAGAAGAGTCAGAAACTTACATACAACACCTCTTTCCTCCAGCTTAACTTTGCTGTTATTATGAATCAATGAGTTGTGCAAAGTATGTATAGTAGATGGATGTGTGGGTGTACCTCGTATTCCTTTTATTGTGGTGACCAAATGTCCTCACAAGTATAGTAAATCCAGTAAATTTGACCTTGTTGTTTGACCTTTTTGAAAATGTATTGTATTTGTATTAGTGAGGTATTGTAGAAATGCTGAATGTTTGAGTTTAGGGGTAGGGGGATAAAATATACAGTCTCTATCGTATAAACGTTATTACAGCGTCTATAGGAAGTTCCCGTAAAAATAGCTGTACAAGTGTGAGTGTGTGTTTATGTGTTTGTCTGTGTGTGTGTGTGTGTGTGTGTGTGATTTTTGTTTTGCCGATGCTCCAACAAGGTTTAATTAGTTTAGTCTAAGGTGGTATTTTCCAATGTTAGATTAAACATTACTTACTTACTTACTTACTTACTTAATCCCAGGGCCATTTATATCAAAGTTGATATTTAGCCGCACCATATTGGTTTTTCATAACATCTAGTTTTTATGAGGTGGGTTGTTAGCCCAACGCTCAACCTAGGGGACCAGGACATACACACTACGGACAATTTAGCTTACCCAATTCACCTACATCACATGTCTTTGGACTGTGGGGGAAACCGGAGCACCCGGAGGAATCCCACGCGAACATGGAGAGAACATGCAAACTCCACACAGAAATGCCAACAAGCGCCCTTCTTGCTGTGAGGCAACAGCGCTACCCACTGCGCCACCGTGTTTCCCTAGATTAAACATTACTAAAGGAAATTTTGCACTCAATCAGTTTTAGTTCTAATGGTTTCATGTGCTATAAAAATAGCAGACGAGTGTTTTCTAACCAGGACTATATTCAAGTTGGTATTTTTGAAAGGGTTAGATTTTTGTTTTATTAAACCTTTTTTTTCTTTATTGTTTTTTAAACATTCAAACACAATAACTTACAAATTTGGTCCAACAAACATATACACAACAATTGACAATACAAGATACAATATACAAACAATACTCACGGAAGTAAAATAATAATAGATAAATACAATAAATGAAAATAAATAATAATAATAATAATACAAAATAAAATAATAATTACAGAATAAATAAAAAAATAAAAGCAATATATTGACCTCCAGCTTTAATCCAAATTCTAATCTAAAGTCTAATCCTCTTGATTTTATTTTAAATATATTTCAAAAAGATTAAACCTTTTAAAAGAAGTTTAGGTTTTGCAATTTTTATTTCAAATTGTAACTATTAAATGTCTCCAGAATATGTCTGTGACTACTGTAAATATCCCTTTTTGTTTTTGAGGTGGTAGCAAAAAACTATTTTTGTGTGTATTATTAAATGCAAATGAGCTGCAGCTCCCCGCCCCCTTTCTAGAAGTGGGTGTTGCCTTTACAGCTGGTGTCTCTTTTACTCCGTAAACAACTAACAGAAACACATCTGCATTCTTTTTTAAAGCATTGTTTGTCAGTTTTAAATCCTGATAGATTGTTTTCTGAGACATAAATCGCACACACCGTACACCAGCTGTCAGATTCTCTTCACCTCAGCTGTCAAACGCACACAAGGTTATGTCAAAAGCACACAAAAAAACGCACATAATGTTGTTTATCTCTGAATGTAAACAGCTGAGGAAGAAATCAGTTTATTACATTTATGAAACAACATCTGTTGGACACAAAGACAATGCAGTATTAAAGGGATAGTTCACTGAAAGCTAAAAATTATGTCATCATTTACTCACCCTTTACTTGTTCCAAACCTGTGTAATTATCTTTCGTCTGTTAAACACAAAAGAAGATATCTTGAAGAAAACTGGAAATCTGTAACTTTTATAGTATCTGTTCTTCCTACAATGGTTTGCAGCTTTCTTCAAAATATCTTCTTTAGTGTTCAACAGAAGAAAGAAACTCATAAATGTTTTGGAAACACTTGAGGAAGAATAAATAGTAAGCAAATAAAATTTTTTGGGTAAACTATCCCTTTAACGCAGCACAACCTATTGGGTAGGATTCGTTAAATAATTAAATAGTTTAAATTCTAACATCTGTGTTTCAAAAAGAAATCTTAGCACTACATTGAGGTGTTTGAGAGAGTTCAGAAACAATGTTAGTGATGTAGAGAATAACTCTTTGTGGATCGTTTTCATGCTCAAACAACAACGCTACGCATTAACCAAATCGAACGTATAAAATGCGTAGTAGCAGCGCTTTGGAATCAAATATATCTGCCTAGTTATTAAGTTAAATAATCAATATTACTTTTTCTCTTGATTACTCCCCCTTTACTTGTGATTTATCTTTCGTCTGTTAAACACGAAGAAGATATTTTGAAGAAAGCTGGAAATCTGTAACTTTTATAGTATCTGTTTTTCAACAGAAGAAAGAAACTCATAAATGTTTTGGAAACACTTGAGGAGGAATAAATAGTGAGTAACTTTACATTTTTGGGTGAACTATCCCTTTAACGCAACACATTTAGGCCCATCCATTGGGTAGTATTCGTTAAATAATGATAAAAAACTAAATTCTAACATGTTTCTTTTTTATTTATTTATTTATTTATTTATTTATTTATTTATTTATTTTGTATTTAGTGTAACAGCATAACCAATACAATATTTGGTTATTTGGTTACGTCCAGCGTTCACCAGCCTCCGGCGCCTAGACTGCAGCTCTGCACAAGACGCTTGGCCATAGGAGAAATGGTCGTGCCCTACTGAGCCTGGTTTCTCTCGAGGTTTTTTTT
>CAIGQV010017386.1:25454189-25490969 GCA_903798115.1 Danio jaintianensis | reverse complement strand
AAAGAAAACTCACGTGAACCTGTTTTCAATGCAAGTTTTTATTGATCATGCAACTATGTTACAGATAAACCTTTAATTAAATGACCACATTTAGAATAAATGTTAAAGTTAAAAATAGTTAGTTTAGTTAAAAATAACTAGGGGAGGAAAATGATCAATGTTGTCTCACTAGGAAATGTTGTAGCTCATCTAATGCAGTCTGAGGTGTGCGTATTAATGATACTAGAGCAACATATCAGTCTGAGGCTGTGTGTGTAGTCTGTAGTTTGTGTTTTGGCTAGTGATCTCCTCCTGATGATGCGGCTGCTCGTCAGGTTTGGAAGACTTGACCTAAAGAACATGGAGATGATGAGGGCGTGCCTCATGAGTCACGCAACGGTCTGCTTTGTGTTCTGATTGGCCTTTTGTCCACTGGGGTTTTACACTTGTGAAATTTACATGAGAATGAGGAAACAATGGTGTCTAATGCCACGGTCACACTAGAGTTTGGGCATGCAAAATTTTGTCGTACGGCACTGCGAAAAGGGGCGGGATTAAACAAGATGATTAGACATTAAAAAAAACAAGTGATTGGTCCATATTTTAAATGTCTGTACAGAGAGGTCATGTTTTGATCTTTGATTGGTCTTACGCAGTCAAGTGATGCGATTTCGCAGGTCAGAGTTTACCAAGCTTGAACTTTGCAAAGCAGAGAACTGTGAAACTTGTCGCACGAGCTTGCATTTCCGGTCTGTCTTGGTCTGTCGCATTCGCGTATGAATGGAAGTCTATGGGGCGAAAAGTGCAGTGTGACCGCGGCTTAAGGCTCACAGTATGGCCATTTTCATATACTGATCGCTTATGTATTCCACTATGCCTAGGTATACCCATATTTTCTTTATAGAGCACCTTTAAGTACATTTGAAGGCAAATACTTTTGTACTTTTGCTCATGTGAAAGTCTAACTGGAGCACTGGAGTAATATTTTACCTTTGTGTATCTCTACTTTAACTCAAGTACGTGGTTTGTGTTCTTTGTCCACCAGTGGGTCATTCAGGATCCACTTAGTTGAAGTGACCGAGCACGTGTGGGGCGGGAAAACCTCACACGGTGACCAACACATTTCCAAATGTGATTCTGCTGCTGAGTTGAATCGCTCACTTGCTCTCCCTCGAAAGATTTTATTGGAACTGAAATCTAATTTATCATAATTCAAACATAATTCAAAGCACATGTCTTTCAGTTGTCTAAGCCATTTGTTTCATTCAAATATTTGCTTTGCTGGAGTTAATCCCACATCCAGTAAATCACATTTCAAAGCTCTGCGGCGTTTCAGATGAATGGTATGATGGATGTAGACTGGACGATGTGCGTGTGTGTGTGTGTGTTTTTTGATCAGTGATGGGCGCTTTAACCAGGTGTCAAAATGTTTCTAAACAATGAGCTTGTTTATTCTGATTTACGTTACAGCAAACAATCACACAGAGATTGTGCAAATCAAGTGATTTACGAGACAGCACATTATTTGGCAGAGGAATGTAAGAATCCGGAACGCGCACCATATGAAATATGCCAACAAATCGGGTTTGTAAAATTTTTTTTGACAGGATTGATAGATTTTCTGACTTTTTATTTTTTAATTAAATAAATATGGTTTATATATTTTTTATATAAGTATTTATGAAATCATCAGTTAGCATGTATATTGTTTAGGTTTCAAATTAATTTGTGTATAACATGCTCTCCCAAAAACAAAACAATGTGCCTTTGCAATCAAACGAAACACTGCTCCGGGTGTGTGTTCACGGTATTTGTGTGTTCACTAACTGTGTGTGTGCACTTGGATGGGTTAAATGCAGAGCACAAATTCCAAGTATGGGACACCATACTTGGCCACACTACACTTCACTTCACTTCACTTCACTTATATTTTTCTAGTATCATTCCTCTCTTTTCACAGAGATATGCTACAGGTGTGTGCTGTGCCTGTGTTGTTAATGCTGCCATCTGATATTAATTTAACCATATAATTTCTTTATTTCACAATCAAAAATAAATAGGAATAAAAAAATTGTATTAACTAGCGGCATGGTGGCTCAGTGGTTAGCACTGTCACCTCACAGCAAGAAGGTCACTGGTTCGAGTCCAGGCTGGGCCAGTTGGCATTTCTGTGTGGAGTTTGCATGTTCTCCCCGTGTTGGCGTGGGTTTCCTCTGGGTGCTCCAGCTTCCCCCACAGTCCAAAGACATGCGGTGTAGGTGAATTGGGTAAACAAAATTGGCTCTAGTGTATGAGTGCGTGTGTGAATGAAAGATGGGTGACGGATGGGTGTTTCCCAGCCTGAAGGGCATCCACTTCGTAAAACATTTGCCGGAATAGTTGGCGGTTCATTCCGCTGTGGAAACCCCTGATAAATAAGAGACTAAGCCAAAGGAAAATGAATGAATGAATGAAATGTAAATAAAACAAACATCTCAAACTGTCATCTGTGGCCTTCTGTTTCTTATGCATTTGCGCTTGTAAATCTGACGGTCATACGGTATAGCCCAGAACACTATATTTAATTTTGGGAGGAGTAAAATTTACACCCAGGGGTGACACGGTGGCTCAGTGGTTAGCACTGTCGCCTTACAGCAAGAAGGTCGCTGATTCGAGTCCCAGCTGGGTCGGTTGGCGTTTCTGTGTGGAGTTTGCATGTTCTCCCCGTGTTCGCATGGGTTTCCTCCGGGTGCTCCGGTTTGCCCCACAGTCCAAAGACATGCGCTATAGGTGAATTGAATAAGGTAAATTGGCTGTAGTGTATGTGTGTGAATGAGTGTGTATGGATGTTTCCCAGTACTGGGTTGCAGCTAGAAGGGCATCCGCTGTGTAAAACATATGCTGGATAAGTTGGCGGTTCATTCCGCTGTGGCGACCCCTGATGAATAAAGTGACTAAGCCGAAGGAAAATGAATGAATGAAAATTTACAACCAGATGCATTTAGACCTGTCCAGTTCGTCTGGAAACCACTGTCTGAAGTGGTCTGAGTGATCGGATTTATATCCGTCTCGATTTTGTTTCAGAGGACATTTACACCTGCCTATATCATGATCGGATAGCTATTCGATCAGAACAAATGCAAGAAGAGACGTGGTTGAGGTGTAAACAGCCCCATAGTTCAGTCGTCAGTGTTGATTATATACAATGTTAGATGTTTAACAATTTCAGGATTTTGGCTCTGAATTCGAAATGAATTTCTCAGGCTCATATGTTCAAATATGACATATTTAGTGGGTTTTATGTGTGAGTTTAGTCAATCGCACACACACTGCTCTGTATGAATTTTTAAGCAAGCGCATTAGACGTCGCTCTCAGTACTGAAGCAGTCGTGAAAGATGAGTGTTTAAACTGCGACGGCAGAGCGGGATCCTGCCACAGTAGAACAAAGGATTTGCGTTTCTCTCGCTCTCTTTTCTAACAGCAATCCTGCACACTGCTCCTCTGTGACTCCAGAGCGAAGGCATTCCCGCTCTGTCATGGGAAAGTGTTCGCGGAGGAAGAGAAGAGCTCTTCCACTCCAAGTCTCCTTTTGTCTGAGGACCCTTAATTGGGCCCCTCTTTGAAAACCAAGGTGCTAAAAGAGGGACTTGAAATTTATTTTCCCCCATCAATTAAACAAAATGAACAATATGGTCTCAGAGAAAAGAAAATCTCCTCGTCTTCTTGTACACCTGAAAAAAAAAAAAGCTGGTCTTTTTTTACGCTGGCGAACGCACACACACACACACACACACACACACACACACACACACACACACACACACACACACACACTGAGGCTGTGGGAATGTTCTGGTCTCCCCTAGAGCCGGAGATATTGGTGCCCGTGTAAGAGGGGCCTGTATTTACAAGGCTTAGCGTTGTCGTAGCGGCTGTGGACGGCGGAGATAACCTGACTATTACAAGCTTTGTGTCTGCGCTCAGAGATGGCAGTCAGCTGCCTCTTATTAGGCCAATTTAATTAGACTCATTTCAATAGAATTAATTAGTGCGGTGCCACAAGATTTAAAAAGGAAGGTGATTGAAGTCGTGTGTTTTTTTTTTTTTCTCCCTCTCTCTCCTCTATAAAAAGCATTGTTTCATAATTTAATTTCAGAAGTACTTTAATAAGATCTTGGATCTTTTAGCTGTCGGAATAATTTTTGAAACCATTATAAAGGTTTTGCGCTTGCATTATTCTCATAATTGCACCACATGCTGGTATAAATGTCACAAGTTTTTTATTTTAAGTAAAGTGTAGGGTGTTTTTTTTATTGGAACTTTTTTATGTACAAAGGCACATTTTTTACGTTCTAGTAAAACAGCAATAGCACGGTTTTGATGATCATTACTGCTAACTAGATTTGTGGTGGTATTTTATAAGATTTCTGGTTATAAAATATAATAAAATAAAGTAGCTGGTAAGAATAAACCTTCATTCTTTGTGGAGAATGTGTAATGTGCCTGGATATTATGTAATCAAGACAAATAATATCAATCAGTAAAATCATAGCGCACTTCAATCACAGTGTAGTTGGCATGATTCACTTTTAAGCTCAGCATTTGATGCATAGCTGCACAATGCTGGATACATTTAAATAGACAGAACAAATTTCCCATGAGGGAGTGATTACATGACACCTTTAAAAAAAAAAGAAATTGATATTTTTTAACATTTTGGCCATTTATTTAAATAAATATTTGGAAGTGTTTGGGGCCTCAATATGCTAACTTTTGAAAAAGTAAACTACCTTTGAGTAAACTACAAAAATATGAATTTGTAAAAAATTGTGGCCTGGCATGCAGAGGATTGAACAAGGATTGTTATGACATGATTTGCATGCAAAAGTTTTTAAAAACACTAAAGCTTTTATACTCCAATTTAGAGGAAATTAAATATGTCTCCAAATTTACTTCCAAATGACACTTCTTTGCTATTAATCTTTTAGTTGTGATTTGGACTTCTATTTTCTTGCATTGTGTTCTCTCTTTTCAGGTTTGGTTAGTTCATCACAAAATTTGTTAATGCAGTTCATTTGAATAAGTGTGAACGCTGTCATCCGGCCCTTAGTGGGCACCAAACAAGCAGACTGAGACCCTCGAAAAGATGCGTCTCAGTCCACTTCCAAATGAACTGTAGTGCAGTTCAATGGATATATGAACACAACACAGATCAAAGACAAAAACTGGACATGATGTCACAAGATACAACCATGAAAAATCAAAATGTGGTGTTGCCCATTTAAGTTTAATACAGGTGTTGAAAATATGCGTCTTTGCTGCAGATCTTGGTTTATTTGCGACAGAAATTCTGCTCCTATTTTGACAAATTTTATAAGCTCTTTGCTAGTTCTATTGTAATAAAAAATACTGTGTTATGTACCTGTGCATTCAGCCCTTGTTTTAGATGTACAACAAATAATAACAGTATAATATGCCATCAAAAATGAACTACACATGTGAACAGAATGTGAACCAAAAATAAGAACCGAATGTGAACTGAATGTGAACCTAATGTCAACCGAACCAAACTACAAATGTGAACCAAATGCGAAGTGAACTACAAATGCAAATCGAATGTGAACTGAATGCGAACTGAACTACAGATGTGAACTGAATGTAAACCAAATGTGAACCGAACTACAAATGTGATTTGAATGTGAACTGAATGAGAACCTAATGTCAACCAAACCAAGCTACAAATGTGAAACATGTCAATCAAATGTGTACCATATTGAACAAAAAATATGAACTGATTGTGAAACAAATGCGAACCAAATTACAAATGTGATCCGAATGTGAACTGAATGTCAACCTAATGTCAACCGAACCAAACTACAAATGTGAAACGAATGTGAACCAAACTACAAATGTGATTTGAATGTGAACCAAATGTGAACTAAACTACAAATGTGATTTGAATGTGAACCAAATGTGAACCAAACTACAAATGTGATTTGAATGTGAACTGAGTGTGAACCTAATGTCAACCGAACCAAACTACAAATGTGAACCAAATGCGAACCGAACTACCAATGTGATTCGAATGTGAATCGAAGCTAATAACAAACACACCCTTAATTTTAGAGCAATTATGAATATACATATACACATACATTTTGTTTCTTTAAGTTTTATAATAACTCCTTTAGAATGGTATTTGTAAAATGCAACATAGACAGCTGAAGTAGATAGATTTGTGTGTGTGCGTGCATCTAATGCTTTTCAATGAGCTAAACTCACATTTAACCCAGATCATTTTTAGAAGTGTTGAATGTCAAGCACATCTTCAGAGGGTTAAGTTGTTTTTCAGAAGCGTTTGTTGTTCCTTGTATAAGCGGGCTCTCAAGCGGCTGTGTTTTTGTTGCAGTATCGGCGCTGCAGTGAGCTCAGTCTGACTTTATAACCAGTGATAGCGGCTCTGCAGGAACGACAGCAGCGCACATGCTAAAGAAACACGTCCTCTGCGCTTCATTGTACAAATGTCAATGCTGCCAAACAACAAGAGACCCCTCTCTGTCCTGCACGTGTGTGCGGGTGGGATAAACTACTTCTGTTTGATTTAGATTTTTTTTTCTCTCCACATCTGATTTGGCAGTACAAGGCCATCCGGCGCTCTGTCAGATATAAATGTTGCTCTTTGATATACACGGGACTCTAAAAGATGCTGGTATTTGCGCCTATAAAATTTCTCATCTCAGCATGGGAGCTTTACGTGTGAAATGTACATCTCTGGAACATTTGATATGGAGATAAGTGGAGAAATTTGAGGAGATTTGCATATTCCGCTGTTGCTCGGCTCTGTGTGGTGGGTAAATTTTTAATCAGTACAGAGGAAAAATTAATTTGCTATCCCAGAAAGGAGGAGCAGTACCAGAGGGATGCTTACAGTTTCATTAGTCGTGTTTTGTCAAAACAGCACCAACTGGCAGAACTAGAGAGAGAGAAAATAATAGGGAAAAAAGAAAAACCTTCTGTGAACAGGAAGTTCACAGTTTGTAAGCAGGAAACCAACGGTGAACGTGCCAATCAGAGTATCGAGTACACAGTGATGTGAGACGTCGCACGCTGTGTTTACACTGCAAGTCACCAGCTCCAGTCCGAAAGCATGTCACTACTGAATGTTTACTAACTGGGTTACTGGGTTGAGTTACATAGCATAGCTAGTATTCAAACAGAGATGCAGGTTTCAATGGCAAAAACAGCAGATAGAGAGGGAGAACCGATGATTATTGATTTATGGGGCATTGATAATACATATCAATATTTAAAAAATATTCATTCATTCATTCATTTTCCTTCGGTTTAGTCCCTTTATTCATCTGGGGTCTCCACAATGGAATGAACCGCCAACTTATCCAGCATATGATTTACACAGCGGATGCCCTTCCAGCTGCAACCCATCACTGGGAAACATCCATACACGCTCATTCACTCTCATACACTACGGCCAATTTAGTTTATTTAATTCACCTAAAGCACATGTCTTTGGACTATGGGGGAGCACCCGGAGGAAACCCACGCCGACACGGGGAGAACATGCAAACTTCACACAGTAATGCCAACTGGCCCAGCCGGGACTCAAACCAGCAACCTTCTTGCTGTGAGGTGACAGTGATAACCACTGAGCCACTGTGTCGCCTTCAAAAATAATCAATGCACTAAATATATAATAAAATAAAGAAAATGTATAAAATATATATAATACGTTTTAATAAATGTATTTATTTAATAAATCAGTTTTGTTCAAATACCCCAAATAATCATCTATATTCATTTTCAATATATATATAGTAATAGTGTATTATGTGGTAAAATGGCACTTTTGTGATGATTTAAGGGAGATGTTATGAGCAAATATCAGATGATTTATTGGCCCAGTGCTATTTAGAATTGTTAGAATGCCAGAGACCAAAGGCTGTTTTCATTTCAATTCCATTTAATGATTCATTAAAGAATCGTTGTTTGATGAGTCAGAAATCAAGATCCACTTCAACTGATTCAGTGAGTGGGTGAGTCATATACTGATTCAGACTGATAAATAAATAAATGTTTTTTTAATCTTACTGACCAGTTATCTTAAAGTAAATACACCCCGTTAGATTATTTTATCTAATTAAGGAGGAGTTAAAAATGCACAAAACAAATATATAGTATGATATGTAGTATTTGTAGTGAATCTGTAAATCAAAACCACCCCAACTGATTCAGTGAGTGGATGAGTGAGTTATTTAACTGATTTAGATGGCTAACTTGTGAGTTTAAACTGATCAACTGCAACTGATTAAGTTTGTGAATCACTCATTTAACTGATTCGGGATGGTAACTCATATGTTTAAATTAAACCACTCTAATGGATTCTGTGAGTGAGTTGTTTAACTGATTTAGATTGATAGCTTATGAGTTAAAATAATATTTTGACTAATTTACTTAAAAGAACTGAATAAGAGTCAACTGAGTCAGACATCGCAATTGCATATTTAATTTAATCTATAAATAGATGAAATTATATTAATCAAATGTGTTAACATAACAAATACAAATTTATTAGTGAACATTTTAAATATATAGCTATAATAAAAGATAAAGTCATACAGTTAAATAAAATTACAATATTTCTTTGTAATTTTGTGTGCTGTGGTATATCTGCAGATATCAAAATGGTGTTGACAGTCAATATGGACTGTCGTCAAAATGACAGAGTTCGGTACCAATTGGTACTGAAATTTAAAAAATGTCCATTTTCCGCTAACATTTGACCATGTTCTTAAACAGCACTGATTGGCCATCGTGTTCACATGCTCAACAGATATGACTTTGATTGGCCGTAAAGGTCAACACTTTACCACTCTTCACCGCTGTTCACCACGTGCAAACACAGATACACGGACACTGGAGCTTTTCAAAGCCGCGTTGATCAGTCGATCCATCAGCAGATCACTCATATGTCAGCTTATAGAAAGTGAAAAATAAGCTGATTGACGTGGCTTTGAAACGCTCCATTGTCCATGTATCTCCACTTGCAAGGGTGGTAAACCTTCATGGCCAATCACAGTCATATCTGTTGACCATGTGAACACAATCAGCAAATCAGCGCTGTTTAAGAACTCAGTCAACAGCGTTCAAATGTCAAATTTCAGTACTGATTGGTACCATACCATACTTTTGACAACCCTACAATCAAGACAACTAAATGTTATAAAAATCATTCAGTTCCAGTATTAAAAATAAATGAACTGACTCTGTCAGTTCTAGAGAACTAGTTCTCATCACCCAATCCTGGTCCCTTATAGGGTTGCACGATACTGGAATTCGGTACCAATCGATACTAAAATTGTAAAAATGTCCATTTCCTGCTAACATTTGAGTGCTATTGAGCACGTTCTTAAACAGCGCTGATTTGCCATTGTGTTCACGTGCTCAACAGAAATGACTGTGATTGGCCGTGAAGCTCATCAGTTCACCGAACTCACCACTGTTTACTGAGTGTAACCACAGATACAGGGACACTGGAGTGTTTCAAATCTGTGAAGAGCAGCAGATCGCTCGTATGTACGCTTATAGACAAACCAGCTGATCGACGTGACTATGAAACACTCCAGTGCCCCTGTATCTGTGGTTACACTCAGTAAACAGTTGTGAGTTCGGTGAACTGATGAGCTTCAATTCAATTCATCTTTATTTCTATAGCGCTTTTACAATGTAGATTGTGTCAAAGCAGCTTCACATAGAAGATTATAGTGAATTGAAATGGTGTCAGTCCAGTTTTCAGAGTTTAAGTTCAGTTCAGTTCAGTGTGGTTTAATTTTCACTGCTGAGAGTCCAAACACTGAAGAGCAAATCCATCGATGCGCAGCGGCCAATCACAGTCATTTCTGTTGAGCACGTGAACACAATGGCAAATCGGCGCTGTTTAAGAACGTGCTCAGTAGTGCTCAAATGTTAGCGGGAAATGGATGTTTTAAAACTTCAGTATTGATTGGTACCGAATTCCAGTATCATGACAACCCCGTCCCGTATATCCATAATGTCAGATTTAAGGTTGCGCTGCAGCACCTGCACCATCTCTCATTCTCTCTCTTTCTCGCTCTGTTGTGTTGCTTTCAGGCCAAACTCTGCCTGGAGAATTTTAGATGTGAATCGCATCGATATCCTCTCGGAGAGTTTGATTAATTATATAAGGCAGCGTTCAGGGACGCGTTCCTGCAACCTGTTTAACTCGGAGGGAATTCGGCATGCAGACAGATGGAGGGAGTGATGGAGGGGAAGAGAAAGGCGTTCTTGCCAAACCTCTGCTGAGGGGGAAACAATTTAGAGTGTTAGCAACTGCCTGATAAGAGGTTAACAATAGTGCGAGCTTTTCCTTCTCTTCTCTCAGAGCCTTGCGGGACCACAGGGAGGAATCATGCAGCAGCGCCTGACAATCACCCGCTCTAATGTATTCATATATGGAGACACGCAAGCGTTTGCGCACTGCTTTACTCAAGTGCTCCACCAGAACGTGCCGAGTTTGTTTCCTGGGAGTAGAATAAAATGTTAAAAGAGATGAATAACAAAGTAAAGAGCAAAAAAAAAAAAAGAAAGTTTTCTTAAAAGTCTTTTGGGCTTCTGCGGCGCATGTTTGCTTAAGAAACGCTCGCTGGCAACGCATCAAACGGAGGCTCTCTAAATTGACTGCACCGTTTTTGGCGTGCGCTAACTTTGCGGACTTTGTTCTCGGTCGCTGATGAAACGTTCCGAAGGCGAGAAATTGACTCCCTTCGCGTTGTTTGTTTTCATAATCTTACATCAAAAAGTAATTACTTGGTTCTCTGAAACTGCCTTTTTTGTGCTGACATGACCAAAGCTGCTGGGGTGTAAAAAATAATATTAAACTAGATTTTTGCAGTTTTTTTTTTTTTGAGTGTTGCATTCCTCTGCAGTAGTCAAAGTCTCAGTACTAGGGGTTGTCAGGTTGTTTCTACACTACACTTAATACTTTATTGGCATTGGTGGTTCCATGCTGTTTAAAGTGGAAAAGGGAGTTCCTTCAAATGATTTTTGAAGGAATTCGGTAACACTTTAGTTTAGTTGTCAATTCATGCTATTTACAACAGCTTATTACCTGCCTGTTAATTAAGTTATTAACTGTTCATTATAACGTATGATTTTATTCTACATCCCTAATCCTACTCAAAACCTAAACCAAACTTCTACCTTACTAACTATTAATAAGCAGCTATTTAGTAGTTTATTAAGCTTGTAGTTTTAGTTAATGATTCGTTAATACCGTGAATTGTGACTTAAACTAAAGCGTTACCAGGAATTCTTTAATGAAATGTTGTTTGGAGAACCAAAAATTGTGGTTCAGGGTAGGGCTGCACAATGTATAGTTTCAGCATTGATACATCTGCAATAGTCGCATCACAAGAACTGCAATGTTTTATTATAACCAGCCCCCAAAGTTCAGAACAGTTTAACTCTAATAGACTGAAAACTTTCCTTTGGATGTGTTTTTAAGACCTGTGATTGTGTAAGATTATATTTAAACCAAGAAATTATACAGTTTGTAGTTTAACTTAATTGAATGTATTTATTTATTTATTTAGACAATGATGACTATGTGCGTTATTTATATTTGATTATTGAATTTCTGTACCTCAATACTGGTCGAAATACTGTTGTATATATCTATGATTGTGTTGGATAACACTTGTGTCTATGTGTTTATTATATTGTATGCAGGTGTATTCCCCTACAAAATGATCAATGTAAAATTATGAATTCTTTCGAAACAGAGTTATTTAAGTCATTCATTCATTCATTCATTCATTCATTTTCCTTCGGCTTAGTCCCTTTATTCATCAGGGGTCGCCACAGTGGAATGAACCGCCAACTTATCCAGCATATGTTTTAGACAGTGGATGCCCTTCCAGCTGCGACCCAGTACTGGGAAACACCCATACACTCTCACATTCACACTCGTACTGTACACTACGGCATATTTAGTTTATTCGATTGACCTATAGCGCATGTCTTTGGACTGTGGAAACCGGAGCACCCGGAGGAAACCCACGCCAAGGCGGGGAGAACGTGCAAACTTCACACAGAACAACTGACCCAACCTGGACTCAAACCAGCGACCTTCTTGCTGTGAGGCGACAGTGCTAACCACTGAGCCACCGTGCTGCCAGTTATTTAAGTCATCTTATGTAATTATATTTATATCGCAATGTCAGTTTTTTTTTTCAATATTGTGCAGTCCTAGTTCAATGACATCACTGTGAAACTGTCTTTCTGGAATCTGTATTTTTAGAAGTGTGCTTTTTGAGCATTGCTTTGTGATTGCTGGTGTAACATTTCTATTGTGAGGTTCTTTGAAGTGAAAAAAGGGTTCTGTTGATTACTAGAGCATTCTCCTGTAGCTATGGAGGTTACGTTCATGTGTTAATGTCCAAACATCACCTGCACTTGAGGGTATATTGGGAACAAAGTTATGGAAACTAAGTTTCAAGAAGAACCTTTAACATCCATTGTGCAAAAGGTTCTTCATAGTGAGGGGAAAAAAATCTGGTTCTTTGGGCAACCAAAAACGGAAGTTCTATGACATTGTTGTTGGTGGTTTCTTCAAGTTGAACTTTATTGTCATTGTGGACATAAAGTGGAGTGAAAGGTTGTGTTTCGCAGGGCCACAGTGCTACATAATATAAACGCAAACACTAATATGGCCACAACATTGGATGTAAGAGCAACTTTTATTTTACTTACTGGAGCAGTAATCTAACTATACATATACTATGAAGTTCTGACTAAACACATAACCTAAGACAGACTGTCCAAGTACATTGCATAATACTGTAGATATTCTGCAGGATATTGTTGGAATATATGTTCAATGAAAAACTTTTAACATTCTTGGAAACTTTGCATTTGTTAGTTCTTCTTAAGTGTTTAGTTTCACAACTGTCCACTGAAGGGCTTTTTTGGGGAAACCAAAAAAAGTTCTCGTTTATGGCAGTTCTGTAAACCCCCTCAAATTTGGCTCCTTTCCATCCAATTAAACGCATAAAATCAACTTCTGTCGGCCATTTTTTTGTTGGTCTCAATTTCCCTCTGAAATGCTTGATGCCATGCACATTAAATGCATCGCAAATGCTGTGTCATGTTGTCTATAATCTGTTACTGATTGCATTTCCTCCGAGAGCCCCTCAGACATTCACACACACTTGTACATGTACACACACACACACAGCGGCCCCGCAATCAGCAGTAGCGGTGCGAGCAGAAGAGCCGTATGTTGCTCCCTGAAGTACAGGCCAGCCCGCGCAGATGTCCAGCTTGTTCACTCACGTTAAATCTCTTTGAGATAGCATTATTTTTTATATATCGTCCTTGTTTAAATTTGCTTCAGCTTAGTCCCATATTTATCAGGGGTTGCCAACGCGAAATGAACCGCCAACTATTCTGGCATATGTTTTACACAGCGGATGCCCTTCCAGCCGCAACCCAGTACTGGGAAACACCCATACCATCTCACATTCATACACTCATACACTATGGCCAATTTAGTTTATTCAATTCACCTATAGCGCATGTCTTTGGACTGTGGGGGAAACTGAAGCACTCGGAGGAAACCCACTCCAACATGGGGAGAACATGCAAACTCCACACAGAAATGCCAACTGGCCTAGCCGGGTCTCGAACCAGCGACCTTCTTGCTGTGAGGCGACAGTGCTAACCGCTGAGCCACCATGCCGCCCCTTGTTTAAAAATGACTTAAATTTGTCTATAAAAGTTATATTTCTGCACTTTTCTGGTAGTGACCGTGCTCTCGATCTTATCAGTAACTTTTCTTGCGTAAAATTTTTTATACACAAAAATAAGTTCTTAAAGACAATACCTAGATTTAATATATTTTCCTAGCAGAAATTTCATTCATCGTTGAATCTCTTAAACGTATTTATAAAAAAGAAAAATGATACGTTTCTTAGAGCTTATGAGCAATTCCAGCGTTATGAATGTGACAGTAAAAACTCAAAACATAAACAGAGAAAGTATATATAGTATAACCTGTCCTTAGCTATGGCCTTCGGTCACAGGATATTTATTTACTGTCTGTTCCTAAAGTGCGGACAGAGATGGGGAAAAAAGGCTTTTAAATACGCAGCAGCTTTTGCATGGAATAATCTACAAACAAAGTTGCAGTTTAAAGAATTGATTTCACTAAATGCTTTTAAAAAATTGAAATTGAAACACAGGCTTGTAGATGTTTTGAATAGTTTGTTTGTCAATGTGTGATTCATGTTAACTGTCAATTGTTTTTTTGTTTGTTGTCTGTTAGACCCATGTGACATGTGTACTGCCTAATCTTGGCCAGGACGCTCTTGTAAAAGAGATTTTTAATCTCAATGTGTCTTTCCTGGTAAAGTAAAGGTTTTAATAATAATATGTCAACATTATATTGAAACATCTTATGTTAAACTCAAGAATGTGGCGTAAGTTTTGTTGGAAAAATGTGATTAGATTTTTTATTACACCAAGAATTAAATCATTACAATCGGGGACTCCCTATCCTTGTTGGATGAACTGTGGGGTAGAAGAGGCACATCATGTACAAATATTCTGGCAGTAAATTGATAGTTTTTGGGAAACTGTACACTCCGCTATCAATGATATTTTTGATCTTCATATTCCTAGATTATTCAATGTACTTTCATTCATTCATTCATTCATTCATTCACCGCCAACTTATCCAGTGTATGTTTTACACAGCAGATGCCCTTCCAGCTGCAGCCCAGTACTGGGAAGCACCCATACACACTCATTCACATACGCACTCATACGCTACGGCCAATTTAGTTTATACAATTCACCTATAGTGCATGTCTTTGGACTGTGGGGGAAACCGGAGCACCCGGAGGAAACCCACGCCAACACGGGGAGAACATGCAAACTCCACACAGAAATGCCAACTGACCCAGCCGAGGCTCAAACCAGCGACCTTCTTGCTGTGAGGCGACAGTGCTAACCACTGAGCCACCGCGTCGCCTTTCCTTGTGTTCAATTAATTAAAAAAAAGAAAGAAAGAAAACAATGTCCAGCTTGTTTGAGTGGCAGAGAGATGGAGCGTGTCCGACCTCTCCGTCTGCTTCCGAATCTATCCAGCTCGGATGATCACGGCTGGCCCTAATGCTGAATTCAACACCCGGGGCCTGGGCTCTCATCAGGGGCCCTGCGGTGGAACTTTCCCTGACAGACTGCAAAGTACCTGCGAGCGCTTGGTTCGCTCCTATGATCGCCTTTGAGGAAAGCGAATCTGCCGGGTATGCTGGGAATTTAGTCCAGGAAATAAAAATAAAGGTGGTGCGGCAGGCTATTTTTTTCCAATGCTACTGTAGGTTTCATAAAGCTAATGCGGCCCTTTGCATATAGCTTTCAGTCAGTTGTCAGCTTTTTATTGGATTCTGCTTCTTGCGTGAAGAGAGTTGGAAAGCCCTCAGGCGCTGAGAGCAGCAACAGGAAAACACTTGTGTGAGGCCGTCTGCTGATTGGCTGACAGCTCCGAGCATCTTTCATGGTGTCCAGTGAGACTTGAGGGAAAGAGGAGAGATGATTCTGCTTCCTGTACATTAGTGCGTTCGTGATAATCGCCATAAGAGGATGTTGGAGTAAAGGAAAGATGTATGATGGAGAGAATTATTTATGTTTGAAAAACAGAGAGATTGATTTAAGGTGTCGAGTCTTTATTGTGTGCAGCGCAGTTCTCCTTACATTCGTGTGTTTGTTGTGTTTACTGCTTTCTTCATACTCAACAGGGGATTTCGGTAAAGTTTACTTGTCTTTCATGCAGTTGGAAAGCCCTGCATGTCAGCGATTGGAATATAATGATATAATTTCATTTATTTTAACTATAATTTACCTTAAGCCTTTCTGTGATTTTTTTTTTCAAATATTTCCCAAATGATGTTTAACAGAGCAATAATTTCTTTCACAGAGTTCCTATAATATTTTTTCTTCTGGAGAAAGTCTTATTTGTTTTATTTCGGCTAGAATAAAAGCAGTTTTTCATTTAAAAAAAAACATTTTAAGGTCAATATTATTAGCCCCCTTAAGCAATATTGTTTTTCGATTGTCCACAGAACAAACCATCATTATACAATGACTTACCTAATTGCTCTAACTTACCCTATTTACCCTAGTTAAGCCTTAAAAGGCATCAAGCTTCTCACAGAGTCACACGAGCAACTGCTAATGGTGACTGTCTAGTGCCAAAGTGTAAGACCTCTTTTGGTCAATCTGTTTTCTCTGTCAAGGGAGCCAAACTGTGGAATGATTTACCTGTTAGTCTTAAAATTAGAAGGTAATATAAATACTTTTAGTAGAGTTCTTAAAAAGTGGTTAAAAACAAATCAGCAGTGTTTGCACAAATAGTCCACTAGCAGGTTGTTTGATCATGCCGCCTTTGCTTTTGCCATTAGTATTTTATGTAAAGAGTTATAATGTTGTGTATATGTATTTATTACATTTTGTTCTGTTAAGCCTCCTGTGGACAGGTGTTGAGAATTAGCAAGTTTGCTAAAACACTCAAACAAATGCGTTTGGTTGTCCAGTGTAATTGTGATGTCCATGTCAAATAAACTTTACAAGTAAATTGCACTTTACGCTGAATACTAGTATTATAGCGGCTAATGCTTTCATTTTAGCCTCTTGAGATTAGCAGGGGAACCTTCAGATCACATGAACATTAAGCACGCATGGAGATGCTGTTATATCAAGGAATTACGGCGTTTATTAATCGCCATCTTCGGTTTACTTTCCGATACAACAAACATAACTCTTTTGTTGCTCTCCCCACCTCTCGCTCTGCTCTCGCAAACAATGCCAGTCCATTCTGCACCGTAGCGTCACGTAAAGGAGGAAGAGGAGCCAGTCATTCACATGACCGGTTAGCCCATCAAACATAACAATTTCTGTAAATATTTAAATCATGTCTGAGATGAATATAAATCAATTAAACTTAATCAATGATTAAATACGGCTCCTACAAGCATCTTGAAAAATATCTACTCAAATATTATTTACTGTCATCATGGCAAAGAGAAAATAAATCAGTTATTAGAAATGAGTTATTAAAACTATTATGTTTAGAAATGTGTTGAAATAAAAATCTTCTTTCTGTTAAACTGAAATTGGGGAAACAATATACGGGGGGGGCTAATAATTCTGACTTCAACTGTACTTTAAACAACACATCATCAGTGTTTGTTTCTTAAATATGGCCGTTGTAATCATCTTGTGCTGGTTATTCTCTTAACAGTCAAGTTATCTTGACTGTCTCTGCCAGTGTTATGAACAGATCCAGTGCTAAAGGAACTTCTGTTCTGTTCAAGTAGATGCCGCTGGTTCCTCTAACCGAAACCATTTCTTCTCTCTGTTGTTTCTGGAAGACTGTTTCTCTAGTTAAATGTTGGGCCACTGCCGAACACACACTTGTTCGCTCGCTCTCTTTCCTCCCCCTCTTTCCCAGTCTTTTCCTCCTCCTCGTCTTTTTCTAAACGCCATTAGTCATTTATCTCTCATCTGCAACATCTGCCCTGAGTGTGTGCGTGCGTGCGTGCGTGCGTGCGTGCGTGTGTGTGTGCGCGCTTACAGAGGATGTTGTTTCATTTAGCAGGCAACACAAATGTTATTTATTCACAAACATCAAATGAGGTATTTTTTAATGGTTTACAGGAAAGAATAGAGCGATGCTTTTTCATTACAGAAACTTCATTCACAACAAATTTATCCATGCTAGTTAGTTTATTATTGTAGTGATATTTTTTAAGTGTGACAAAATAATAATAATAATAATAATAGTTCATGCCACATTTAGTAAATTTTTTATGCAGCTTTACTCAATTGATATTATTGGTTAATTATTTTTTTAATATAATAATTTGTTCTGTAAAAAGTTATATGAGCACATTCTCATTTTTAAAACTTGTATAAATAAATAAACAAATTAATAATATTAATTTCCCAGTACTGGGTTGCGGCTGGAAGGGCATCCGCTGTGTAAAACATATGCTGGAATAGTTGGTGGTTCATTCCACTGTGGCGACCTCTGATAAATCAGAGACTAAGCCAAAGGAAAATAAATGAATGAATAATAATAAGTCAGTAAAAAGTTAAATGAGCACATTCTCATTTTTTAAAATTGTTTAAATAAAAAAAATAAAAATTATAAAATAATAATAATAAGTACTAATAATAATAATGAGCACATTCTCATTAAAAATTTTTTATAAATAAATAATAATAATAATAACAATAATAATAAGTCATCAAAAAGTGAAATGAGCACATTCTCATTAATCTTTTTTATAAACAAATAAATAATAATAATAATAATAATAATAATAAGTCAGTAAAAAGTTAAATGAGCACATTCTCATTTTAATTTTTTATAAACAAATAATAATAATAATAATAATAATAATAATAATAATAATAATAATAATAATAATAATCTTAATCATAATAATAAGTCATTAGAAGGTTAAATGAGCAAATTTTCATTAAAAATTTTACAAATAAATAAATAAATAATGATAAGTCAGTAAAAAGTTAAATGCGCACATTCTCATAAAAAACAAAACAAAAAAACATATAATATATATATATATATATAAATAAATACACTTTTAGATTTCACTTTAAGCTGAATACTAGTATCTTGAAAAATATCTAGTAAAATATTATGTACTGTCATCATGGCAAAGATAAAAGAAATCAGTTATTAGAAATGAGTTATTAAAACTATTATGTTTAGAAATGTGTTGAAAAAGAAATCTTTCCGTTAAACAGAAATTGGGGGGAAATATACAGATGGACTAATAATTCAGGAGGGCTAATAATTCCGACTTCAACTGTATGTTGATGTGGAGTAATACAGCCTCTGAACTCCTTTTCTTACTGTGAATGAGGTTAAAGCAGCGAACACAAATAAAAAAATGTGAAGTCAGAGCTCATTCAGGCACTCGCCGAGACGCTGTATAATCTGCCAGGGTCTGCCTGAACGCTGCATGCTGGGTAATTGCGGGCAGGCAATGCAAACATCTCTCTCAGGAGCTGATGGGGAAAACCCTCAGACTGCTGGTATTTGTCATCTGAATCATGACTTCAGGTCCGGTGTGTAATTTTACACATTTCATAATGCTGTAAACATGGCATTGGAGATCTGTGCGCTCGATAATGTCAGTTTTTAATGTTTAGCAACCACGATGCGATATGAACATCTTTTAATGCATCATTAGTTGAAGTTGTTGATGTACATGCACAGTGATTATGCAACTATTAATATAACAGTATTATGAAATAGCAGCCAGTGTGTTTGCATGCTGTGTTTAAAGGGACAGTGCATCCAAAAAAGAAATGAAAGGCTGTTTATTTGTTTATTATGATTTGTATTTATGTGAACTTGTTTGAATTGTGTATATTAAATTAGTATTACACTTAGGCACTCTAGCTGTTATTGTTTTCAAACTGTTGGCAATATTAAAATGATTAGCATTTGTCTAAAAAAATATTATGTTAGTTTTTAAATCAATTAATTTAGGTATCACTGCATTATTGTTCAATATAATATTCAGTATAATATAATGTTCAGTATAATATTATAATATTAATTATAATTCTAATAAGAATGAAATAGGGCTGCACGGTGGCGCAGTGGGTAGCACGTTCGCCTCACAGCAAGAAGGTCGCTGGTTCGAGCCTCGGCTGAGTCAGTTGGCGTTTCTGTGTGGAGTTTGTATGTTTTCCCCGTGTTGGCGTGGGTTTCCTGTACATGCGGTACAGGTGAATTGGGTAGGCTAAATTGTCCGTAGTGTATGAGTGTGAATGAGTGTGTATGGATGTTTCCCAGTGATGGGTTGCAGCTGGAAGGGCATCCGCTGCGTAAAACATATGCTGGATAAGTTGGCGGTTGTGTTCCGCTGTGGCGACCCCTGATTAATAAAGGGACTAAGCCGAAAAGAAAATGAATGAATGAATAAGAATTAAATATAATAATAATAATAATAATTAATAATAATAATAATAATAATAATAATAATAATAATAATAATAATAATGAAATAATAGTAATGATTATTATTATTAAATTAATGTTTCAATGGATTTAGGTATCACTGCATTATAGTGTTCAGTATAATATTTATTGTAATTCTAATAAGTATGAAATATAAATAACAATAACAATAATACCAATAATAATAATAATAATAATAATGATTATTATTAAATTATTGTTTCAATGGATTTAGGTATCACTGCATTATAGTGTTCAGTATAATATGTATTATAATTATAATAAATATGAAATATTAATAATAATAATAATAATAGTATTAGTAGTAGTAATAATAATAATAGTAATAATAATAATAATAATAAAATTAACTACAATATTATTATTATTATAAAATAATAATAATTATAATTATAATAATAATAATAATAATGTTATTATTATTATTATTATTATTATTATCATTATTATTTTACATATATGTTTTTTAATGAACATATTTTTGTCTCAGTCTTTTTTTAATCTATTAATACATTTATTTTTATTTTTAATTATTATTATGATTAACTGAACTGAGTGTAGTAGTACAATTTTAGTGTGTATACAGACACCGTATTTGAGCTGTAATTATAATGTGATGCATGTAACATCACAGCCATAGCAGTGCAAGCAGAAAAGAAGGAAATAACTGCTGGAGGCACAGTGTTTTGCTAAATTTGCTTGCAGACGACGGGTGCGAGGATGTGTTGCGATAACAGCATGGCAGGTTGCTATTTAATACAGGAGAACATTTGGATGTAGAAGCAGGATCCATATAAACGTGACATCCCATTTACCACAGTTATTCTGCTGATTTTGTGATTCTGCAGAGAAAGTGTATTAAATCAGGACAAGATCTGTGCCTTGTTGAAAGCTTTGTCTGTACGTTGTTGTTGTTGTTGTTGTTGTTGTTAGAAATGTTTAAAGGGGTATTTCACCCAAAAATAATAATAAATATGCTGTTAGTTTTCTCACTGTCTGGCCATCCAAGGTGTAGGTGATTTTATTTTTTCAGTAGAACATTAAAGAAGGTGATTTTGATGATTTAGAACAAGCAAGTCAACAGCTAAATGGCTTATTAGCACATTATGTTAGAGGTTTGCACTGAACAAATTTTTTAGTCCCGCTCCCGCGAGGTTTTATTCTGCACCTGACCGCTCCCGCCGCATATTCAGCCTTTTTTTCACCCGCTGCCCGACCCGCCCTGTTTTCTACCCGACCCGACCGTTCCCACTAAATTTAGATCCAAAATCTCACGTTTAAATTGGGTACTACCAAAAGAGAGTGATACAGATAAAACTGTAGGTTGTGCAAGGATTGTAGGCTAAATGTCAGTTTTGTTTCCCCTTTTGTGATGAGACATGAGTGACGCCTTAAACCTGAGGTTCCAGTCTCGTGACTGCTAAAGGGTAAAACTTTGAGGTATTATCACATCGCGCAAAGGGTAATTCAGACTTGCCTGATGTGGGTTTCCTAACAGTAAACTGATCGTTTTCTAATGCAAGCTGAAGGACAGCGCATCTTCACGATGGTAAAGCCTGCTCTGAGGACCGCTATGCAGATAATGCGCGCACAGACTGTGAAAAAAAGCACTTGCAGAAAGCACTGGTCCATGCGTTCAGCATGTGTAACAGTCGTGAGCACTGGCTGTACCGGTGCTCAATAAGAATGAGGAAATCACAGATATGCTGTTCCGAAATAACGTCGGGACTCAGGTGTTAAACTGCCCGCCAGGGATGGGCAAAAATACATTGAAATGTATTTTAAATTAATATACCAAATACCTCAATTTTACTTGTATCAAAATAAACTACAAAATACAGCAGCCACAACAAGTATCAAAATAAAATACTGTATTTTGAATTTTGAAAATACTACAAAATACTTTTACATGGAAGTATAACATTCCTTTGCAAACCTTCCATCAGTAGGCATCATCGATCAATCCCTTCACCATTAAACTGACTTAGTGAAGTAAACAATGTTTGATAACAACAGCTTTTTTCTGAGCAAGTTTAAGTCAGTCACTGTAGGACTTGTTTTTATGTTGTTTGTCTTATTTTCTTGGCATCTTGTTATTATTTTATAATTTATTTTATCTATCTTTAGTATGGAGAGCTCTGCTGTGACGTGAATTTCCCTTAGGGATTAATAAAGTCTAACAAACAAACAAACAATCTACATCAGCAATTCATCCAAAACTACTATTATATGTGCAGTTTACACATTCTCCTTTAACTGGAAAAGTCTCAGTTTACCCCCTTAGTAAACACCAGTACACCATCTTTAGGTGTTTTATTATTCTAAAGTTCATCTGAATTTCCACCTGCAGCACTGAGACTGAGAATGATTATGTGCTGAAGGCTCCATATCCTGTTCTTAAGGACTGATATTTTATTCAATCTCATTTCTTAAGCAAAGATGCATAATTTCCATCCATACTACAAGCGTTGTCCACCGTCGTAATCAATTTTCTGTTCTGACCTCAAGCTTAGCAAATAACTGAGAAAGCATCAATCTGAGGCCGCATTTATATGATGCCATTATGTAGACTTCTTTCAAAGTTTTTTACAAAAATACAAAAATACAAGACACTAAAGTATTTTGATACAAAATATTAACCCATTTTCTTAAACCCTATCAAATACAAATGACAAAATATTCAATTTTTTTCAATTCAATTCATCTTTATTTCTATAGCGCTTTTACAATGTAGATTGTGTCAAAGCAGCTTCACATAGAAGATTATAGTGAATTGGAATGGTGTCCGTTCAGTTTTTAGAGTTTAAGTTCAGTTCAGTTCAGTTCAGTGTGGTTTAATTTTCACTGCTGAGAGTCCAAACACTGAAGAGCAAATCCATCGATTTACAGGTCCCGAACCATGCAAGCCAGTGGCGACAGCGGCGAGGAACGAACTTCACCAATTTGCGAAAGTGAAGGAAAAAAAACCTCGAGAGAAACCAGGCTCAGTTGGGCACGACCATTTCTCCTATGGCCGAACGTCTTGTGCAGAGCTGCAGTCTAGGTGCTGGAGGACTGCTTTTGTTTTGTATTTTGTACTGTTTTGTATTTAAAATATGTATTTGAAATACTTGTATCATAAATACTGCCTATCCCTGCCGCCCGCTCCCGTTCAAATTACACCAGAGTTACCGACCGCTACTGCATTTTATTTAGATATTTATTCCCGCAAGAAATGCAGACCTCTACATTACATTACATTCGCTAAGTCTGTTTTCATAGTGTGAGGTTGACGAACTAGGAAGGCTCGTAGTGGGTTCCCGATGGATGGTAATGCAAGAAAACCTGGGAAAAATGTTGGCACTACTCGCTGATGTAAAGTGCAAAGTGATGGCTTATTTACAGTGTACGAGAGTGAAAACCAAAATAACCCGAAACCCCAGCAAAGTAACAAAATAACCAAAAATAAAAGAACAAATAAACAGAAAACAAACAAACAAACAATATATATGTACAACCACACTAAATCTACAAAAACAAGTCACAAGATTGCTCACGGCACCACAGTAGCTCGATCGCTCGCCTGGTTAACTGACCCCGAATTGGAGTTTTGGGCTTCCTTTTAAAGGCGAAGCCCCGCCCCTTTGTCATAAACCAGCATATACCTATTAAAAGGTAAGTATAAATATCTGTACATGTTCATAAGTTCACTGTTTAAAACACATTAGACTCAAATTAGAAAGATTGTTATCTGATTAACGTTTTTTGAAGGCAAATAAATTTTTGATAAATAATGAAGTGCACAGATACATTTATAACAAGAACTACTATATAAAAATATAAAAGAAGAGTGGATTTTGATTTGATGGCGACTTTAATGTTAGCGGGTGACATGTTTACCTCGTGTGTAATCTATGTCCCGCAGCCAGAGCTCCACAGCCGCGGGTCAGCCGCTTGAACCCGCCGCAGCCCAATTCATCATGATGGGGAGTGGAACAGGCTTGACCCCCGACCCGTCCGTTTTTTTGATTGAAATGACGACTCCTGCACTGCCTCCATCCGCCAGGAACCCGGTTCCGCTCCTGCGGAGAAATCGATACACTATATCTTTCCCCCTGACCTGCGCTCTGACCCTGATTGCCGCTCGCCCGTCTGAGCGCAATTGGTTTGAACAGCGGGGCCTGCGAATAAAACAAGCCTGCATTGACGTGGAAAAAGGTGCCGGCGCTCTTACTTTGAGTGAGCCGTTCACCTTGGCTTTGGTTATAATCATGCATTACATGAAAGGACGAATTCCTTTCATTATTGATCATTGTGTTGAGCTCTTGGCCCTGTAAATAAGCACTTCTGACAGGCCCCGGCTGGCCCCGGCCCAACCGCTCTCCATCCGCTACCAATGCACATCGGCAAATGGCTTATTATATATACAGCTTGTAGATGAAATGGAGCAGACCCTGAGATGCCAGCTGTAAAAAGTCTGAAGGGCACGACTGCATGATAGCGGCACTTCTTAAAGGGGTAATGTCCCTATTTTACACTTTATTAAGCAGGGCGTTGGTTCGGTCAGTGCGGCGGTGAGAACTGTGCACATTTCTGGGGGTTTTCAGAAGCGGGACATGTGTCATAGGTGGGTAAACTTCTATATTGGTGAATAGAAACAGCTGCATGGGATTTTATGCTCCCATTTGCTACAGTAGTGTTTCAATGTAAAAAACAACAACCAAAAAAACAAATAAATTACTGAAAAAATTTATATATATATATATATATACGATTAAACATGATTAATCTTTTGACTGCACTAATTTATTTATATATATATATCAGTGCTGTCAAAAATTTTATCATGTTTAATCGCATCCAAAAATAAAAGCTCCTATATCATGTTTATTAAATATTTATAAATGTAAATATATTTGTCCATTTTTTTGTCTTTTTAAATTGTATTATATATATATATGTAAATGTATGTAAATTCATACACACTGATTACACACTTATATTGTAAATACAAACGTTTATTTTTGATGTGATTAATCACGTAATCACACACACAAAATTTAAATTAATTAAATAAAATAATTATATAACGTAATATTATTGGAAATAATTACAAATTCTGAAATATTAAATAGTATAACTAAGTATATACACACGTGTATTTATGAATAAAAACATTTAATTGTTATTCCAATTAAATTCATTCATTCATTCATTTTCTTTTCGGCTTAGTCCCTTTATTAATCTGGGGTCGCCACAGCGGAATGAACCACCAACTTATCCAGCACATGTTTTACGCAGCGGATGCCCTTCCAGCTTCAACCCATCACTGGGAAACATCACACACTCATTCACACACATACACTATGGAAAATTTAGCTTACCCAATTCACCTATAGCGCATGTCTTTGGACTTGTGGGGAAACCGGAGCACCCGGAGGAAACCCACGCGAACACGGGGAGAACATGCAAACTCCACACAGAAACGCCAACTGACCTAGCCGAGGCTCGAACCAGCAACCTTCTTGCTGTGAGGCGAACGTGCTACCCACTGCGCCACCGTGCAGCCTATTCCAGTTAAATTCTGAATTTAAAAAATATTGTATAAAAGAACAGTTATGTATTATATGACAGAACAGTTTGCAGTAAAAAAGCATTATAACAGACAGCAAAACTGTCTTGAAGAGATCAAATAACTTGAAGTGAATGACAGTGGAATCTTTGCACCTTACCTGCTTTTGCATTCAAATATTAATGGATAGCAGATGTAGAGCATGTCTTTGATTTAAATCATTCTAACATTCATATCATTCCACTTAAAGCATATATTATTGTTCACATTTGAGGCTTGGTGAGTTTTAATTCTGAACCCTGCTCTTTCTTCTGAGATAATTTTAAAAGCATAGACTAATATAGCGAGTGACTTTACGTTCGAGCTAAATGAAGATAAAGCATCTTGAATTCTCATCACTGCTTCAACCAGATGCAAATGATGTCAGGGCACCGTGGTAAATGACATCCCTAAAGAAGAGCTTTAGGCTCAGCAACATTAGAGTTAAAGAGAGATAATTACCAGATACGTCCTTTAATGAATCAAAGGTAGCGTTTATTTATTTTTTTGTTCATACTTGCGTAGTGCCCTCCACTTATATCGCCACCATTAGTAAACATAAGTACTGAAGGCTATAAAAAAATGTATTCTTTTACTTTTGGTTCTTTTGCTCTACACTCATTAGCTATGTTTCCATCCAAAAATGCGAATAAAATTTATGCGCAAAACTAGAATATCGCATAAAAGACATGCGAATATTGAAGCATTTCCATCCGACGAGTCAAAGAGAACAAAATCATCACTTCCTGATTAACTGGCGCCGAATATCTACAGTAAAAGCGAAACTTGCTGCGGTAGGAGAAGCTGTGTGAATCTTTTCTTTATTTAATAAATTACTTGCGCCTCAGAAGACAATGCCGACACATAATGAACGCGTGGTGTGTTTGAAGGCATGAGACGCGGAGCACAGGCACTCTTGACAATTCTGGTAATAATATAATACCCCAAAAATTCTGAAACGGTTACTGCATTTTAGAATGACCAAAACAACATTTTAGATGTTTTACTATGTGCTCAGCCTTCTGGTTTGTCCCTTCACACACATTTTTATCATCGCATGATCTCTTATAACAACATCACATGACTTTTTTTAATGTGCATGCTGGAATTTGTTCGGTAAAAGTGTTTTCATCATAGTTTATGCGGATTTTTTTCTTATCGAACAAAAACTTTATCCTACTCAGTTATGCGCATACGTTTTTTTGAATCAAAATTGATGCATTTTATTATGCGCATATCCAACATAGCTATTGTAGGAAACACAGTCATTGTAAACAAACAAATATTATCAAAAAGCAAATATCATGATCATTTTCACCACTAGAGGGCGTGTATTCACAATAAACAAAGACGTAGTTTGATGACGGTGTGACTGAGTGTGGAATCATGGGAGTTGTGGTCTTATAAAGTAGTTAGTAGTTATAAAGTATGTTCTTATTCTGCATTCCTAATCCTTTTTAAAACCTAAACCCAACTTCTACCTTACTAACTATTAATAAGCAGCTAATTAGGAGTTTATTAAGCTAGTAGTGTTAGTTAATGGTTTGTTAATACCGTGATTTGTGGCTTAAACTAAAGTGTTAACCATATTTTTAATAGACCTGAGTGACTACTGTAGGAAAAAGAAATAGAACCTACTGTTTCACAAAGGTATAAATATGATGAAACACACTTTCATTTTCCACACTTTCACTTTTACTTCATTCAGAGTTGTGATTTGAAGGAAAATATTGTTGAGCTTTGCGAAAATGGATGTGGCTATAAGAAGATCCCAAAAAGAAACACTGAAAATGCACATATATGCAGAATAAAATCCAGTCAGCTGTAAGTGTTATGAATCAGTCTGGAAGAGACGCATGTCTGTCTGTCTGTGTGTTTGGATGATGGTTCGAGAAGCCAAACAATCTCTAAGAGTCACAGCTGGAGAAAGTTGAGACTTGAGGTCAGAAACTCTAATCCAACATCACCGCAAGTAGTTTGAAATGGTTTGAAGATAAAAAAAAAGTCTCTACACTGTAAAAAATATTTTTGTTCCACACAATTACTTTAAGTTGTCCTACACAAATCGATTAAGTTAATATTTAATATTTGTACAAATTTAAGCGGATTGAACATGAAACAATTACGTTATTCACAAAAATCTAAATAATTGTGTTGTATCAACTTATTTAAAAAAAAGTAGCTTGAACAACCGCTGACCTCTTTTATTTGCTTCTGCATGTTTAAAAAAAAAATTTATACAATTTCCTACATTAATTTTAGCGTCAATGATAAAAACAAGCAACAAAAACTAGAACAAAAACATCTTTTTCATTTAATCTTTTGATGATTTGCTTAAAATATTCACAGAAACGCTGAAAAACCTTTTCTATTTAGCTACTTGTTCTAACTACTTGTTTAAAGGGCACCTAGTTTACCCCTTTTGCCAGACTTAATATAAGTCTTTTGTGTCTCCAGAATGTGTCTGTAAAGTTTCAGCTCAAAACACCCATCAGATTATTTATTATACCTTTCAGAATTTTATAATTTTTTAGCTCTGAGCATCTTGTAGCTGTTTTGGTGGACTGTGCCTTTAATGCTAGTCCTCCCCACCCACCATTCCCACGTACCTGTCAGTGTGCCTCAATCTCCGCCCTCGGCTGCCTCAGATAACAGACAGACATGAAGGAAGCAGATCTCACGTAACGTTTGTGAGAAATATTACAGTAAGAACTTTCCCAATGATTATTTGATGTATTTGTTGTGGAGTTGCAACGATGAGTCATACACAATGTCGTTACAAAGTTCACGCTCACACACACACACAAACAGCGGACACACACACACAGACAGCGTGCGTGTTTAGCTTTGCACTGTTTTTGCACGGCAAATGTGACAGGATACACATTAATATCCACTGCTGTATGGATATCCGTTATGTTAATGTACAAAACAAACCTGATTGAACGTCCACAACCCGGGATTGAAGCGTCTTCTTTTATAATTGTACTGACACGCGGCTGTGGTGATAAAGTAAAGCTGAAGTAAATCACTGTAATTCATTACAAACATGCACTGTTTTAAAAACGTGTTAAACTTGTAAAACTCACTCTTGATCACATTTGATGATGATTGATGATCACAGTGAGCTGAACAGATCTTTTATTCGCGGTTGCTTTGCGCACGTCCTGTCTTGTTGATATGATTATACGTGTTACTACGGACACATGTTAATATGCAGCTGTCAATCAATTCCGTGGGCGGGGAAACCGCACTCCTACGTCAAGTTGCGGTTGCTTAAAAAAGATGATTTTCATCATAGGTGCCCTTTAAAATGAGCCGGTGCTAACATAAATGTAGGAAACTGTATAACACTTTTTGAAAGATGTAGAAGCAAATAATCAACCCAGGCTCATTATGGATACATTCTCTTGCATACATTTATGGACAGCGCGAAATACGTCCCAGGAGCAAAATTATTATTTTTTTTGCAGTTTTTATTTTCAGAGGCCGCTGTGTACGCTTTTTCAGATCTCAAATTTCTCTCGCGAGTACCATTCGTGCCTGCTCTTCTTGTGTAAATCCACCAGAGGCCGCTGTCGACTAACTGACTGACTGACTGACTGACTGACCGATCGACTGATCCACCCTCCTCCTTTCCTAAACCCAACCAATAGTGTTTTCAAAAGCACAGATTGACTCGTCCACCTTCCCTAAACCCAAACGACAGTGTTTTTAAATGCAAAGAAAAACCTAATATAAAAAAGATAAGCTGACATATGAGCGATCCGCTGATGAATCCACACTCCAGTGTCCCTGTATCTGTGGTCACACTCAGTAAACAGCGGTGAGTTTGTTGAACTGATGACCTTCACGGCCAATCACAGTCATTTGTTCATGTGAACACAACGGCAAATCAGCACTGCTTAAGAACGTGCTCAGTAGCGCTCAAATAATAGCGGGAAATGGATGTTTTTAAAATTTCAGTATCGATTGGTACCCGAATTCCAGTATTGTGACAACCCTACCCCATAACATTCGTTTTAAAGACCAAATGCAGCCGTACGTAGCTCTGGCTGCATAATTCACGCTCTCCAGAAATGTATATGGGGGTACGTTTTCACAATGCCTGTGTTGCAAATAAAAGACGTCAGAGGTTGTTAATCTTGTGGGTTAAAGTGTGATCTGTTCATTAAGCGTCATTATAACGCCCGCATCTTTCTGCTCTGCATTAATGATGGATGTTTGATGATTTTCTAAAACATTTTTCCACGCTGCTTTTGGCTCAGAAATATGAACACATCAGTGTTTCCCTTCCAGATGCAGCGCTGCGTTTTCCAGCCCACCGCTGGCATTTCTCCAGAACTTCACAGGAAAAAAAAAAAAAAAAGCCGCTCATTTATTTTGCAGATATATACACTGAGCCTCCAGATATATATCCATCAGCTAACATGACATTCTGTCTTTATTCACCTTCATACAGCAAATCAATTTCCCCCTGTGCTCTAGCCTTCCAACACGACGAAGACAACGTGCAAATGTGGCTCAAACCCAAAGCGTGGAGTGTAAAGTAATTATGGTTACTTGTTTAAAGGTTTCTGGCAGGGCCGACATACACTGCATTCATTTATTTATTTATTTTTATTAAAAAAAAAATTCAGCAGCAGCTCTAGTTGCGGTCTCGCCTTACGTATTTATGAAGGTTTAGGATGAGATGTTGCACACTGTAAAAAATACATCTTTAAAATTGCAGAAATAATGCTGGAATCTTGCTATCCAATTTTTCCTCCAATTTTGTGCAGAATTTAGATCACTATGGCAGAAAATATATCGGTTTAAACTCTATAAATGTCAATAAATGTCACTTTGTTAAATTGCAGTTTATTATATGGTTAATTGAGTTGATTTTTCATCAAAAGTTGAAAGAGGAGAGATCAAGGCCCCAAAATTCATGAACAAACACGGTGTATTATACATTAAAATAAATAAACAAAATGTATAATATTTGAACAAGTTATAATATTAGTTTATGTAATATATGTGTATTTACTGTACGTAAAATGTAATTTGGAATTTTTTGTTTTTTTTTAATCCTTCAATACTGTCCTTAGAATATAATTATAAATTCAATCACCTGTAAGCAACCAGTTTGAGTACTATTTTTAAACATTTTGAATTGGCAATGTACATTAAAATATTATTGTTATAGTATTGATAAAATTAAGGTAATTATGCAAATTTATTAGCCCTCCTGTGAATTTTTTATACTTTTTCAAATATTTCCCAAGTGCTGTTTAACAGAGAGAAGAGCTGTAAAACACATTTATAAACATAATATTAATAACATATTTCTAATAACATTTTGTTTTGCAAAAAGATTGACATGATTCTTAAACCTGCATTTTATAGTAAGTAAACACTTCCACTCAGCAGCCTTGTGTTTGTTGAAACATATGCAGCAAATTTCACAATAAACACAATAAATTAACAAAAGATACAATTAAACACACCTTATCAGGGTGGAGCTAATTATTTCTAATCTGTATATCCAGCATTTTGCTTCTTGACGAGCATCTGAACAGATGGCTCATGGAGTCGTTGCAAAAAAAATCGACGTCTCCCGCTTTCAAAATAAGAATCTTACATACATAGTAAGTTTAACATAAACTTTGATAAACTTAAAAATAACTAAGGGAGGAAAATGATCATTGTTGTTTCAGAACAGAAATGTTGTGACTTATCAAACACAGCCTGACGCGTGCATATTAATGATCCCAGAGCAGCATAACAGTCTGTGCTTGTCAAGTCCGAATGCCATTAAACGAGACCTAAATTACATACAAATCTTGAGGGCATGCCCTGTGAGTCACGCAACAGTCTGCTTTGTGTTCGGATTGACCTGCTTTCCACTGGGGTTTTACGCTCATGGAATTTACTAGAGAACGATGAAACAATGGTGTCTCACGACATTTCTATATACCTCTTTATCTCTTATTATTCGACTATGCCTAGGTATACCCAGATTTTCTTAATAGGACACCTTTAACTAGGCAAGTTATGTTAATTAGGCAAGTTGTTTGTTCTGTAGCTAATAAAAAAAATATATTTTAAAGGGTCTATTAATATTAGCTTTAAAATATTTAAAAAAATCTAAAAATTGAATTTAATCCAGCCTAAATAAAATAATTAAGACTTTCTCCAGAAGAAAAAAAATATGTGTACTGTAAATATAATAGGAAATACTTGCTCTTTTAAACATCACTTGGGAAATATTAGAAAATAAATAATTAAATTCACATAAATTCACATAAGTGTTTTTTTGAATAGGTAATAAAAAGGTTGTGTTGTTCAATCCAAACCGCTTTTGAGCCGTTGTGCAATTGTATGATTGAAACCCTCTGTGACCACCGCACGAAGAATTCAGCAATTCACAAGTCACTGGACTCAGTTGTTGTGAGTTTTTACATGGCGAAGAGCAGATCTCTTTCCCAGCAGCGATGGACAAGATAAACAGTTAACAGTGGCTCTTTGATTGCGGCTCAAATCTCACATAAAGGAGCCTTTCATGGGCCAAAAGGCCAGCGCTAACACAGGCCACGGCGAAAGCTCTCTGGCTTTGATCCCCAAAATACATCCAGGCGAGTAAACGGCGGGCTTTGTTAGCAGACGTAGCACACAAACACACACACACATACACACGCATTATCACAGACTGCCAGAGCCCAGGTTTGCGCATGATAGTAAAATGCGACTTCCCAGCTTGTCATGTATCAAAATGTTTGCTGACAATTGTTTAAAAAAAAAAAAAAAGCATCATTTTGCTATGAAGTAGGCCGCTTTTGAGCCGGGGCTGCCGAGAGATGGATTGCTTTCTGGAGTTTTTGACAGGTGTAATTGTTAAGGCGTCATCTGTTCTTGTTTGCACAAAATACATTTTAGCCAACTGTAGGACTTGCTTGCTAATCTTTCTCCCATCATTCTATTCTTCGCTTGCCACTAGACAAATCCCCTGTTATTTGACCAGATGGTGGCAAATCCATTCTCATGATAAGTTGCTTCTAGTTTGCATTTAGATTACCTGCAAAAATGGAACAATTTACTACCCTGCCTCTAACCATAACTTGCGCTTTTCCTTTTGTATGGATTTGACTTACTTGTAACAAATTATATAAATCTTGATGAGTGTGTTAAAATTTGAGGTAATGTAATGGGAGCTGACGCGCGGCTCTGTAGGCGAGCGGATTCTTCACTTTGTGCAGAGATCTGGCTTTTACTACAGATTCTGTTTGTATTTAAGAAACGTTGATCATGACTGACGTCTCCTTTCTTGCTCGAGTGCTGCTTTTCTAATACTTTTCTGCTGGAAAAAAAAGAAATGTTGCTTGTCTCAGTTTTTTATATCAGTCGAATCAAACTTTCAAAGAAAAAATGATCTGAGCGTTTTTTTTTTTACTTCTCTTATTATTACTGTATGTTGACTATCATCTGTTTTATTTTTGGGAGAAATGCAAAAGTTTGACACTTTGGTGAAATATGAAAATTATTATTTAAGTGTTTATTGTTTATGAATAATATAATGATGGAGTTGATATTTTAATTATTTCTGTATTTATTTATTTATTTGTTTATATATATAATATAATATAATATAATATAATGTAATATAATATAATATAATATAATAAATTAATTAATTAATATAATTAATATAATATAATTTTTTTTTCAAATTTTAAATGTTTTTTATAACGTAAAATATTCCTAAAGTTTGAAGTAAGTTGACATTTTATTTGTTTATTTATTATTTATTTATTTATTTATTTATATAAAATAATATAATATTTTTTCATATTTTATAGAAAAAAATAAAACACAATAAAAGTAATCTAAAAGTTTGAATTTTAAATGTTTATTTTTTTCATAAAATGTAAAATATTCATTATGGTTAAACAGATGTTTGAAGTGAGTTGACATTTCATTTTTTTTATTTTTTTTTATTTATTTATTAACAGTTAATTGTTGTTGTTGTTGTTAAATTTGGAGTGAGTTGACATTTATTAGTAATATAATATTTATTATTCATTCATTCATTTTCTTTTCGGCTTAGTCCCTTTATTAATCTGGGGTCGCCACAGCGGAATGAACCACCAATTTATCCAGCATATGTTTTACGCAGCGGATACCCTTCCAGCTGCAACCCATCACTGGGAAACACCCATACACTCTCATTCACACACATACACTACGGACAATTTAGCCTACCCAATTCACCTATAGCCATGCCTTTGGACTTGTGGGGGAAACCGGAGCACCCGGAAGAAACCCACGCGATCATGGGGAGAACATGCAAACTCCACACAGAAATGCCAACTGACCCAGCCGAGGCTCGAACCAGCGACCTTCTTGCTGTGAGGCGATCGTGCTACCCACTGCACCACCGTGACGCCCATATTTATTTATTTATTTATTTATTAATTTTTTGCTTTAATTTTATTTTTTACAACAACAACAATAATATATTTACATTGCTCAATTTTTGGCATATTAAATATTATGTTAGCCAAAAATTTGGAGTAAAAATATTTTTTGTGCATCAAGTACCACTTTTTGATTCATCAAAACAGCATGCAGTCAAAAAAATGAAAAAATAAATAAATAAATACTCTGTGTATCTTCCATCCAGATGTCATCTAGTTTAAAAAAGGCACTGATTTACAAATGAAATGATGACAGCTTGTGTGCGCTTCATAACTAGATGACAGGTAAACATGCTTTTAAGGTTTGCTGTGGATGGAAGCGTCTATTGCCCAGGTGCATTGCCTGCAGAAATCCAGCGAAAGGTGTATTATGTATAAATTATCTGTCACTTTTTTTTTTTCTCCAGTCTTCCTATGCTGTGATGAGCGCTAATTTGCATAATCCTTTTAAGGAGTCAAATTATTCTGTCATGTAGCAGATTTAACATGCTAGCCTGGATTGCTCTGCTTCTCCGCTAATTAGTATGTACATTAATGTTGCTGGGTTCCACATGCATGCTCCATTCATGGTCAGTGTACGTACAATCGGCCTCTCAGTGTTACTGGACGCATTCAGATTCATTCAGGTTTCATTTATTGAAGTCTCATATGAGGAAGTAAGAACTGGACAGGTGAGACTGGTGTCATTACTGTGTCTTTTAGAAATTGAGCCACTGAGCTTGTGTTTGTTACAGTTTAAAAGATGATATACTTACAAATAAGTGTAACTTTGGTGTGTGAGATATTTTTGTGTTTTTATGTAGATTTATATATAAACCTTAAGCTATTTTGTGTACAAATGTGACAATATATAAGTTTATATAATTTAATTTAACTAGATTTATTTATTTATATGTCATTTTTCAAATTTTAATTTAATTTAATTGTATTTTATTAATTCCCCATTTCTTTTTGAGGACCACCATTATTTATTTATTTATTTTATTTAAATAGTTTTTTTCCAATTTCTTTCTTTTTTTTCCCTTTATTTTATTTTATTTTATTTTATTTTATTTTATTTTATTTTATTTTATTTTAATAATTCCCCATTTCTTTTTGAGGACCACAATTATTATTTATTTATTTTAATAATGTTTTCCCATTTTTTTTAAAAAAATTTTTCCCTTTGATACAATTTTATTTTATTTTATTTTATTTTTATGGACCATTTTTGTTTTGTTTTGTTTTGTCCCTTTATTAATCAGGGGTCGCCACAGCGGAATGAACCGCCAACTTATCCAGCATATGTTTCACGCAGCGGATGCTCTTCCAGCTGCAACCCATCACTGGGAAACATCCGTACACTCTCATTCACACACATACACTACGGCCAATTTAGCTTACCCAATTCACCTATAGCGCATGTCTTTGGACTTGTGGGAGAAACCGGAGCACCCAGAGGAAACCCATGCCAACACGGGGAGAACATGCAAACACACAGAAATGCCAACTGACCTAGTCGAGGCTCGAACCAGCGACCTTCTTGCTGTGAGGCGATTGTGCTACCCACTGCGCCACCGTGACGCCTGACTTATTTTATTTTATTTTATTTTTTAAATGCATCTTAACCTACCATATAAGTGTAGCATGTCATCATAGGCCTTTTGCATTAGTCAGTCTTTACCACATTTGCCTTTTCAGACATGCTTATCCAGAATCACTTCTTTGAAATTGTTTTATAATATATACAGTAATCACTGCACTTTTGCTGTTCAACATTATCCTCTGTAAGCATCCTGTAATGTGTGAACACAGTGCTGATAGTGTAGTCTCCTGTAAACGTAATAGTTTGAGTGTCTCTGAGTCCAGAGTCACCTGATAACAGGAGTCCGTCTCACCCGTCAACACTCTTGTTTTCCCCGGAAGCTTCTGAAACAACAGGAAATTAAACTAGCGCTGTGTGCCGAGCACTTGGACTTTTCATTTCAAAACAACAATTTTCCTGCTATCTCTAATGAAAATCAGCGGGGTCAGCGAGATAAAGCTCCAGCGAGGGCCAGCACTCTCTAATCATCTGATTTCCAGAGTTTTGGGGCCTGAATCAGTGTTTGCCCAACTTAAGTGCTTCTCCGTGACTCCAGATCGCCATCTTCAATCAACAGCAAATTGGCGGTTTGACCGAATGTGTAGATTGGAGGACGGACGAAGCTAAAATTTTATTACTCGCCAACTAATTGCGATTAGAATCAGATTTGCTTTAATTCGAGCGGCGCGTAATGAAAGAGAAGCTCAGGACCCGAGCGCTGGCCGTCATTAGCCGCAAGTCTGTAGTCTTTCCTTCAGCTTCTGTGTGTCTGCGTTTCTCCTGGATTAATTTCCTCTGTGTTTTACAGTGACATTCAGTGAAGGTCATCCACCATTTCTCTCTCTCTCTCTCTTTTTCTCTCTCTCTCTCCTGATGTTCATCAGGGCCTTCAGCCAAGCTCAGTTCCTATGTGTGATACGGCTGTGTGTTTTGTACACTGTCCAAGCAAGTGGCTCTGCTGACAAATGTAGTAATGAGTCTGGTCCTGGCATCAGTCTGACCACCTGAGTGAAAGACTCTGAGTCTGAGTTCTTTTTTTCAGATAGGGTCCTATTTTATTTTATTTTATTTTATTTTATTTTATTTTATTTTATTTTA
>CAIGQV010017386.1:25400070-25417716 GCA_903798115.1 Danio jaintianensis | reverse complement strand
AATAACATTCTTGAAAGCTTTTAAAACATTACCAGATACAAAATGAAACAAAATATTTCTGTGATTCCCTAAATCATTATTATTATTATTTAAAATAATAGATACTTACAATCCATTGATTGGCAACTTATTTTCTTGTCCCTGAAATACATTTTGAAATATACTTATATATTGTATATAATTATGATTGAAATCAAATATATTTTTGATTTCAAAAATATATTTTACTGAGGGGCGAAACGGTGGCTCAGTGGTTAGCACTGTCGCCTCACAGCAAGAAGGTCGCTGGAAGGGCATAAAACGTATGCCGGAATAGGCGGTTCATTCTGCTATGGCGACCCCTGATAAATAAAGGACTAAGCCAAAGGAAAATAAATGAAAGAATGAATTTTATTGAGCTTGGCAGTTATATATATATTTACATATATTTATATTTCAAACATATTTTAGCATATTTAAATGTTTGTTTTTTTTAGCTCCTTCAACACCTGACTGCATTCAGTTGGAACGGAGCATTGTAAAGTCTCTGGTACAATGTGAGACATTGTTAAAGTGTGTGAACGGCAGAGATTTAGATGCATTGGCTCGGTGTTTGTGTGAAGTCCTCTAATCATCTGAAGCAACTCTTTCATGGCCAGAAGGGATTCCCTGCTTTTGTAGAATAAGAAATGTTTGTGTTCTCGAAGACTAGCAGCTGTTTTGCTCAAATACTGTGGTGCAATTTAGAGTAAAACTAGACAGACTTTGCTTTTATTTGATCTGGAATTGATTGGATAGTGAAAAGGGAGCAGATATAAAGTCAGCAGATTTGCAGTAACATTGCTTCATATTAAAAAATTAACTAAATATTTTTATGTATAAAAAAATTGTTATATCAAATTAAAAAACGTAATATAAAAAAACTGTAATATGAAATAAATTTTCATGTGAATCACATTTCACATGTTCCCCTTATGTAATATTACACAATTTAAAGAATTTTTGGTAATATTCTTTATAAAATAATCATAACTGTATATTGTTTTATGAGTTAAAAAAAACTACAAAATCTAGTTATATATAAATAAATACATATGAATCACATTTTTAAAAACTGTTAAACTTATAAAATTATGCTGTTTCAACATTTTTATACAGTATCTTAATAGAAGTATGATACAAATAAAAATCTAAACAAAATTAAATTAAATTAAATGTTTTGTTCCCCTTATGTAAAATTACACAATTTAAATAATTTCTATATAGCTCTTTTGGGTTAAATTGCATAATGAAGGTCAATGTTGTTTTTACTTATTATTATGATTATGATTATTTTTGAAAGCAAAACAAGAACTTTATGGCATTCAGTCCCATCTGTTAGCTTTGAGGTGATCTGTATGCTAATATTCTCTTTTTGTGAATTGTGAGAGATGAGAAATTCTTAAACAGATGGCTCTTCTAATGCATCTGACATTAAATTAATTGAGTTTGTCTTAGTTGTTTTTTTTGTTTTTTTTCAAGTAATGCTTTTAAACATTCCCAAATAATCATCCACTCCTCTTCCCATGATGCATATGTTTTTGTTTGACTTTAAATCTCTCAGGAATATGGCATATGACACATTTTAGAGTTGTACTGATGGCGGTTTTGTATAAGATTGACCAAATCAGAATAATGAACTGAATTATAAAAGATCCACCATGATGTGAGTCAGGACTAAAATCAGATGCAGGATGGTATAAATACATGTTCAGCTGTGTTTTAGGACACAATTAAAGGAAATGCATGTGAATGAGCCTCCATTAACAGTCTCCACACACGACTCTTTAATGGCTTTCTGGCGCTGATACAGAATCTGCTAATAAGTGAGCTAAATGAGGCTGTTTATCACCAAAAATCTAAAAGTTGCGTCAAATATGACACTTCAGTTTTGATTGCACAAGTCAAGAAAAAGCAAAGTGGTCTGATAAAGCTGTAGTTGTTTACTGAGTGACATTTGATGGATGAAACAGGTCAGAGCGACGTCCTGCGCACATCAGCCTTTGTTTCTGTGGAGGAAATTGCTTTGCTGAATCATATTTGGATCATCAGCATATAAAATCTTGTCAAGTCAAGTTTATTTCTATAGCGCTTTTCACAATGTAGATTGTGTCAAAGCAGCTTAACATAGTTCTAGTAAAGTCCAGATTTCAGAGTTGAAGTTCAGTTTAGTTTAGTTCAGTGCGGTTTAAATTTCACTGCTGGAAGTTCAAACACTGTAGAGCAAATCCACCGAAGCACAGCTCCACAAGTCCCGATCCGAGCAAGCCAGTGGAAAAAAAAAAAGAGTGTGTGTGAATGTGAGAGTGTATGGGAGTTTCCCAGTACTGGGTTGCGGCTGAAAGGCCATCCGCTGTGTAAAACATATGCCGGAATAGTTCATTCCGCTGTGGCGACCCCTTATAAGTAAGGGACCAAGCTGAAGGAAAATGAATGAATCAATGTGTGTGTGTGTGTGTGTGTGTGTGTGTGCGTGCGTGCGTGCGCGTGTGTGTGTATGTGTGTGTGTGTGTGTGTTAATATTTTTGTTTAGTATTTGTCTTTGCATTTTTTATACATGTTTTGCTTATTTCTACACAATATTTCTACACAGTGAGCATACGCTCATTATGTAAATACAAACTTTTAATTTGGATGCGATTAATCATGATTAATGGAAATTTCTTACTACTCCGAATTATTTTATTTCTAGTATTATTAAAATATTAAGTAAAGAACACGTTCCATGAATATTTTTAGTCAAATTTCTACTTATAGGAATAATGTTTATAATGTGCATTACGTTTTAAATATTTTTATACTTGAATTTATATTCAGTTTTAAATGTGATTTTTCTCAGTATTTTTTATAGTATATTAATTTATTTTATTTTTTTGTGTGTATTTTACATATTTTCAAATAGTCATATCTCGGCCAAATATTCATTCATTCATTCATTTTCTTTTCGGCTTAGTCCCTTTATTAATCTGGGGTCGCCACAGCGGAATGAACCGCCAACTTATCCAGCATATGTTTTACACAGCGGATGCCCTTCCAGCTGGAACCCATCACTGGGAAACATCCATACACTCCCATTCACACACACACACACACACACTACGGACAATTTTAGCTTACCCAATTCACCTATAGCGCATGTCTTTGGACTTGTGGGGGAAACCGGAGCACCCTGAGGAAACCCACGCGAACAAATATTGTCCAGTTTTAAAAAATACATGTAAATAACAAATCTGTGGAAAGGAAAGGTGTCACTGGTGTTAAAGGAACACTCCACTTTTTTGAAAATAGGCTCATTTTACTACTCCCCTAGAGTTAAACGGTTTTGTTTTGGAACTATTTTCCAACAATATCTAGCTGCAGACCCACACACGTTTCAGGACACACAATCCCTGCCACACGATCTAGGCCGGGGCGAACCATATTTGGTTAATGATCAGTCTTCTTCTACTTTTTCTTGTTTAATGGTGACTAATTCCTAAGGAGCATTATCGCCACCAGCTGTATTTTACAAATATGGCGATCGATTGCCATTCATTATAACAGACTATGAACAGTTTAGTTTCCCACATCATTACCATTTCATTATTGTTTCATTATTATATCGCAACGGTCATTTTAACCTCTGTGCAGCGTACTGTGTGTTTTGGTGCTCAAATTACATAAATAAAAATAATTAGTTATATCTATGACTTTAGATATTCTTTAAAGTTACTTAATTTTACATTATCATTTTGTAGTAAAATATAAGAAACTTAAACAATAATGTGTCACATTAAAATTAATTTTAATAGATTTACTCAATTCTTTGTTGTAATACATTTTATTATACACATATTTACAACTCTTTGTTAATGAATAATACTGCATTCTATATCTTAAACTGATAAACTAATAATTAAAACTTTATCTTTTACTTAGCTGTAGCAACTGTTAGTAACATATATTTTTATATTGATAGCAGAGGTCCGAGAAGATGTTAATAACGTTTACATCCGTCATTAAGCATATATGGTTCGCCCCTGCCTAGATCGTGTGGCGGGGATTGCGTGTCCTGAAATGTGTGTGGGTCTGCAGGTCTGCAGCTGGATATATGTCCTATTTTCAACCGCTGCGTAAAATTGCACTGCTGCTGCTATACTGCAGCAAAGTCCCTTGATTATTATGCCAGAATAAAAGAATAGTTCCCAACCATATCAGCCTAGAAAATGGTAACTTTTCATTTTCCATCAGTCTTTAGTATTTGATGTAACTAGAGAATGGTCAAGCTTTAAATAGGAAAATTATCAAAACTCTTTGCTCATTTTTGAGCGAGATGCTAATGGTCTAATCCGATTCAATGATTTATGCTAAGCTAAGCTAAAAGTGCTCCCGCCAGCCCTGGATTCAAATGGATTCAAAATATGGATTCAAGAATTTTTAGGTACTCTAGGGTACTAAAATGAGGCTATTTCCAAAAAAAGTGGAGTATTTCTTTAAAAGTTGTTAAATTAATCATTTTTTGAAGACATTGATCACACTTTACAAAAAGGTTTCGTTAGGTAATGTTAACGTATTTTCTAACTTGAACTAATAATAAACAATACTTGTACATCATTTATTAATCATAGTTAAATGCAGTATTGAAAAGTCGTGCTTGTTAACATTTTTATGCACTGTGAGTTAACAAGAACTAACAATGAATGATTTTATTTTCATTATCTGAAGTTAACCAACATGAATAAATACTGTAATAAATGTAATGTCCATTGCTTGTTCATGTCAGTAAATGCATTAACCAATACAACCTTATTTTAAAGTGCTAGCAAACTACTTTATGCCATTAGCGACAGATCCTCCTGTTGCGTTGAATTCCCCTGTTCTAACAGCTAAACTCTGGTGTACTTTAAAAAGAAAACAAGTAAATCCTGTCATTTTGGAGCTTGCTTTCAATCCTGACCGGCAGCAGAAAGTTGCTGTTGTACGGAACATGAATGAAGCCATCCATTAGAGAGAGAGAGAGAGAGAGAGAGAGAGAGAGAGAGAGAGAGAATGTGTGGCAGGTGGTCTGCTGTGCCTGAGGAAGATCTGTAGGGCATGACAGCTCAGGAAAAGGCATAAATCCTCTCTCTTATCTCCAGCCACATTTAGTTGCCATGGGGATTTTATTTATGCAGCTGGAAACTTCCATACTTCAGGTGAGATGCAAACATTTGAGCCGCCGCTGTTGTGTCGCAGTGTTTCATGCCTAAATACATGACAGAAAGATGTCTGAGCTCTGAAAACTAGTCTGTTGTAGTAGCATTGTGTCTGGAAAGTAGATCTAACATGCTCAGTTTGGAGGATTTGTGTGAAGATAATGTCTTCTATATTTCAAATATATATACTTCTTCTGTATTTTAAATTAGGGGTTGCAACTTCAAATTAGGTTGAATGACTGAAGATTACATAAATAAAAATAATTAGTTATATCTATGACTTTAGATATTCTTTAAAGTTACTTAATTTTACATTATCATTTTGTAGTAAAATATAAGAAACTTAAACAATAGTAATTGTTCTGTCATGACTGACAAATGACTGAAACTAAATAACTGAGCACTTTTAGCTTAGATTAGCATAGGTCATTTAATCGGATTAGACCGTTAGCATCTTGCAAAAACTCTCCAGTCAGCGGTTAAAACTATTTTTTCTTTGTGTGAAAAACATTACAAATTTATATAACCATTTTTTTACCAGTACTGGGTTGCAGCTTTAAGGGCATCCACTGTGTAAAACATATGCTGGATAAGTTGGTGGTTCATTCCGCTGTGGCGACCCCTGATGAATAAAGGGACTAAGCCGAAGGAAAATGAATGATGAATAACCGTTTCCCAATTAAAGAACAATGTGTGGAATGGAAAGTTTTCACTGATGTTGGAGGATGGAGGAACACTCCACTTTTTTTGAAAATAGGCTCATTTTACAGCTTCCCTAGAGTTAAACATTTGAGGGGTTTTTTCTCCACTAAACAGAAATGTGTGGAATGGAAAGGTTTCACTGATGTTAAAGGAAAATTCAAAAAAGAGTTTAAATAATTTTCCTATTTAAATATTGGCTGCGCAAGTTATGCTAAATTATTTGTTTTAATGGAACTTTTATGGCTCTAAAATGACTTCTCTTTTTGCTGATGTAACCAAGAAAAATAATATTAACCGATTTAGTTTTCTTCAGAAAGGATGGTTGCTTATACATCGTTGGTGTATGGTTGCTAGGGTGTTTTTGGTGGTTGCTAGGGGATACTTTTTTTGAATAGGTCATTATTGGTTCAACTTAATTAAGCCCACAGTGTTTACCATCCTTCAATATAAATCTATACAATTGATTGATTGGTTGATTGATTGATTGATTGATTGATTGATTGATTGATTGATTGATTGATTGATTGATTGATTGATTGACACAGTTTATAATAAGGTGCCATTAGTTAGTTATTTGATGCATAACTTAATATTAACGAAAACATTAATATTAACATTAGTCAACTGTTTGTTGGGGCGACACGGTGGCTCAGTGGTTAGCACTGTCGCCTCACAGCAAGAAGGTCGCTGGTTCGAGTTCCGGCTGGGTCAGTTGGCATTTCTGTGTGGAGTTTGCATGTTCTTCCCGTGGGTTTCTTCCGGTTTCCCCCACAGTCCAAAGACATGCGCTATAGGTGAATTGAATAAACTAAATTGGCCGTAGTATGAGTGTAAATGAGTGTGTATGGATGCTTTCCAGTACTGGGTTGCAGCTGGAAGGGCATCCGCTGTGTAAAACATATGCTGGATAAGTTGGCAGTTCATTCCCCTGTGGCGACCCCTGATGAATAAAGGGACTAAGCTGAAGGAAAATGAATGAATGAATGAACTGTTTGTTGTTAATTCATTCTAGCTGAGGCCCTTTAAATAATATTTACAGATAAAAGTTTTTATTTAAGTAATGCATTAGTAGATGTTGGATTAAGCATTGAATAAAATTGATAAATTCTTTCTTTCTTTCTTAAATGAACTTTATTATTAATGTTATGTAATATAATAGCTTAATATTAGCTTTATTGTATTTAGTAAAATAAATTACATGTGTAACTTAATATAGTTTTGCTTTCAGATTCTGCTTTGATTAAATGGTGTTAATAATGTCAAATAAAATATGTGAAAAATATGTAAAATATATGAAAATAATGGTGAAAAATATTCGTTGACAACCTCTTTTCTAAGACTAAGATGAGACAAATACATAACGGCATGAAAATTGTTAGATTCTAAAGCCTGGTTTATACTCGACGCGTCCGCTAGTTCACTTGAGTGCGCGCGTTTCATTTGAGTTGAATATGAATCACTTTGAAGAGATTTTGTCTGAAACAGGTATGACTGTATACAGACATCTTTATGATCCGTCCATGCGTGATCATAGGGGTAACCAGATAACCAATAATTATTGGCTAGAAGTTGCAACAGCCGTGGGAAAGGAGGAAAGTTTTTGTTAAAAAGTTTAGAAAAACTTGAGGGATAAGTTTGTTAAAGCCAAAAAGAGAGGCCATGGCAAAAGTGGAGATCCATGTGGTTTTAGTAAACAATTACAGAATATGTTTTTCTACCATCATTTACACAGATGTATGTATTACAATTTTAAATTTAAAACAATTTAATTTTTACAAAAATAAAACAAAGAATATACTGCATACTGATGCCTGCATACTGATTTTTCTAGGTTTTACTGGTGATAATGGTCAGGAGTGTTGCACCATTATTGCCTTTTTAGCTTATAAGTAGAGGACAGAAACTAGCCAGACAGTAATGTGTCAATTGTGGAGCGGGCTAAATCTAAAAAAAAACATCTGTATTTTTTAGTAAGTGTACTTTTTTTGCAATCCATACTTTCCTTTCAAGATCTTGAAAAAGTCATACATGCTTTTATCACATCTCGCCTTGAGTATTGTAATTCCTTGTATATTGGTCTCGCTTAATCTTCATTGGCACGGTTGCAGTTGGTTCAAAATGCGGCAGCTAGACTTTTAACAGGCACCAAAAAACATGCTTGTATTTCACCAATATTTCATTAATTTAACCAATTTTAGAATTCAGTTCAAGATTTTACTTATTGTTTTTAAAGCACTGAATGGGCAAGCACCTTCTTATATTTCTGAACGTATTAACTTGTATTCAACTCCTCGGTCCCTTAGGTCGACAGAGAAAGTTTTACTACAAATTCCTCGGTCACGACTTAAACTGAAAGGAGATAGAGCCTTTGCAGTCGCTGCTCCACGTTTGTGGAACCAGCTGCCACCGGACATTAAGAGTGCTTCTACTCTCTCTATTTTTAAGTCCAGACTTTAGACACATTTTTATTCTATTGCCTTCCCAGGCTTTTAATCTTTATTGTGCATTGTTGTTGTCATACTATTGTTCTTATTATTACTTTTTTTGTTATTTTACTCTGTTTTAGAATGTGTGTTTTGGTTTTGTTCAGCACTTTGGTCAGTGCCAAACTGAAGTTAAATGTGCTTTATAAATAAACTTTACCTACTTACTATTCAGTTCAATACTACTAATGATTGCTCCAAAAATCTTGATCTAAAATGGCTAAAATGAAGCACACCTTTATTTCCCACCTTATTTTTGGTTTCACTTATACCTGCACCACAAGTTAAATGCACATCCCATTTGATGTTGACATTTGCAGTAATATGCAGAAAAAAAGTGTCATTTTTCTCGCAGGTGTGCGTGTTTTCTGTAAATGCAAAGAATCCGACTCACTCTTCATCTGGACAGATCCTGCTGTTTTAGTCCTCGTTGTGCCGCCGCTGTGCTGTTAACCACATCGAGGGCCGGTTGAGGGTTTTACAGGCAGCTTTATAACCCTCGCAGCTGTGTAGCCGACTCAGTCACTTAACCCCTGTCTGAGGAGGTGGCGTTAGCATTAGCCAAATGGACGCGGCACAATAACAGCGTGGTGCTAACAGCGCTCTCTTGCGCTGGCCTAACGTGCTAATGGCCTGAATATGGATCACATTAGCTGGAAATGTCAGCAACTTTAAGACAGGTTGTTAAGTACGTTTGTATTGATTTGTGATGGCTGTGTTTATTACATTAGCCAGGCGCGATGGAGTTCAGGTCACTCCTACAGTGAAGTTTGGAGAATGTTTTTTTTTCTGCAGGGCTTTATTTATAGGTGCAGATCATGAGAGAGTTGATAGGGTGTAAGTCGGGGAACGATCTGTCAGAGTACCTTTTAAAAATGACAATGCGTGTGTTGCAATATAAGAAAGCTTTTCTTTAAAAGTATATATAAACCTTCGGAAATATATTCAGACACTTGCACTTGCAAACTCTATTGGCAGATGGCTTCTCACTCAGGGCTGTCTGTGCTAATGAGGGAGAGATCGTCACTAATGGGTGGGGCTTTCCCACTCCGATGACTATATGATGTGATTATAAAAATAGAATTATTACATTTTTACCATTAGAGGCTGGTTATATTCACACACCGTTGCCACACAACTGTGTTTAAACCTTTTATAAAAGTGATCCCCTTTAAAAATCATGTTTAAAAAATAGCACACTAAAAATTATCAAGATGGAAAGAGGGAAATCTAACCTATGATACAGTTAGTAAAGTCGATGCTATTTTTTTTTATAGATTTCTGGGATTTTATCAGATAGGATGGAATGTATTAAAGCAGTGGTTCTTAATATTTTGTCCAACACAATGCTATGTGTTTTTTTTTTGTTTTTTTTTAACAAAAGCTTGTCAATATATCCAATTAATTAAATCAATTAAATCAACAGTTGATTTTTGTATAATTGGGGGAGTTTTTTGTGCATGTTTTATCAAAACAGTCAAAAACCTTTAAAAACAAACCAAAAAATAAAACAATAAACTTGTCAGTTACTAACACTGTAAAAAATATTCGGAAATTAACAGTTTTCTGTATTTTGTGATCCATGTTTTTGGGGGGTTTATTTATGCTTTTGAATTGCATTATGGAACTTCTCCATCAACTTTTGATGTTAGAAAAAGTGAATTTTACTGACATTTTTAATAGTTTGAAGTAATATTGTCTAAGTTGGTGTTTTAAATTACAGTACAAAACCTGACAGTGCCTTTACTGTTATTTTCTTAACTTATTTCTATATACCCAGCAGGCACAGGACGTCAGCATGATGTCAGATTGACATTGTACCCCAACGTTGTGGGGATGTTGCATTTTGTTTGGAAATGAAAATCGGGTTGACATCAGAACCCAACGTCAGGCCAACGTCAATGTCCAACACAAACCTAATATCAACCAAATATCAACATCTAATGATGTTACAGCTTGACGTTGTGTGGACGTTACCACTATGACGTCTATCAGACGTTGGATTTTGGTTGCCATACCTGATAAATAAATGTCAGTATTTGACGTCAATATGACGTTGGTTTAAGATGTTGGCTTGATGTTGGATTTTGGTCACTTTCCAACACTACGTAGAATCAACCAATTATAAACGTCATTTGATGTCATTATTGGACGTCAAAATAATGTTGTCCAAATAACGCTGGCTAGATATTGAATTTTGGTCACCTGACATCACAACCTAAATCTAACCTAATATTAATATCTTATGATGTGTGTGCCTGCTGGGCATATAATTTCTTAAAGAGTATGTTATTTAAAACTAATAAAATGTCAATAAATGTCATTTTCTTTTATAAGAGCAAAGATCAAGGTCCCATAATGCAATTCATAACCGTAAATAAATGGAAAAGTCTTGTAAATTGCAACATACAGAAACTATTAATTAACACAATTTTTTACAGTGAAATTTAAATAAAATGTAAATGAAAACTTTTTGAAGTCTTTAAAACCATTTAAATGTGAATATCTAACATGAAGATAACACACAAATAACACAACACAACCAGGCTCCACCCTCTTAGATGGTAATTATTTAAATTTGGGATGTTTTAACTAGTTTAATACAAGATTTTGAGGGAGTTCAGAAACAGTATTTACTGATATGGAGAATAACTCCCTCTAGAGTGACTTTGTGCTTTACAGTACTAGAAATTAGCACTAAAAATTATGCCCTAAAGGAAACTGCAGTACTATTGGAACATATACAGCATAAGAAGAAATTACCATATATTTAATTATTTATTCTCCCACTTGTTTACTTTATGGTATTGTCTAATCATTTTAGAATATCTCAATACAAAATGATGGAAAATTTAAAATGTATTGCGACGAGAGTCACGTGAAATGGATTCGAATTTGCGATGATGTGTCGTAGAGCGATATGTGCTCCAGTGTGTTGTTTTTCTTGTATTAACTCTATTTTTAAGTGAGGAGTTTGAGGGCAGGTGGTGCTGAAATGATGTGCTCTTGTTCGGAGTGATACGTTTTGAACATTGCATGAGCGAACTTGCAGTATATATTACTTTGTTGCGAGTTTTCCTTTTTGATGTTTTTTTCTTCTGCTTTTTCTGACCTACTTTTCTATTTTTTTTCCACCCAGATTCTCCATTTTTTAAAGGTGCCTAGCATTCAATAATTTAACTGCTTTCTTTCTCATTTTTTTTCATCTACCTGTTTCTTTGTCTCTGCGCATGTGTAAATAATGAATGTTATAGATTTCCAGAAGAGAGGAGGGCGGTGGAGGAGTTGCAGGAGGTGGACGGAGCGTTGCTTGCTTTCTCTCAGTGTATTTGAACAGCAGGAACCTTGACCTTGTCTGCACTCTGTCTACCTAGCTCTCCGCTATCTCCTTGGGATCCCGGTGACAGCTTTTTGAAGCGCAGGTTAGCGACTAATGCAGATGTTGCACAGAAATTTTGAAAAGGTTTTGATGGCACCCCTGCCCTCCTCACGCGACTCAATATCACGGTCCAATGACATGTCAAACAGGTGTCATTAGGGATGATAGCATCTTTTAAAAGGATAGTTCAACCTAAAATGTAAATTTACTCACTATTTATTCTCCCTCAAGTGGTTTTAAATTCTTATGATTTTCGTTTTTCTGTTGAACACACAAGAAGATAATTTGAATTAAACTGTGACCATTGACTTTCATAGGAAAAACAAATAGTATGGAAGTCAATGGTTACAGGTTTCCAGCATTCTTCAAAATATCTTCTTTTGTGTTTAACAGAAGAAAGAAACTCATAAAGGTTTGAAACAAGTAAAAGGTGAGTTAATGATGACAGAATTTACTTTTTTTTGGAGTGAACTATCCCTTTAAGTCTCCAAGACGGGAGGCCCAGTGTGAGATTTCAGAATTTTAAAACGCACTCTTTACTTGTTGTTATGTTAGATTTATAAGCCGTTTTTATTTCACTTATTTCTTAAATTCTGCATATCAAAGCACAGCATTGCATAAAGCAATGCATTCATTTAAATAGAAGTGCTTGTTTGAAATAGGCCTCTCTTTTTGTTACGCTCTGGACATTTGGTCAGAATTCACAGTAGTACTGCAACACAAATTTGACTTTTTTGGGGGGGGGAGGTTTGCCTTCAGATTTCTGTGAAGCAGAAATCAATTGGTTCCACCGTGCATATTTGGGAGTTGGAACAGAGAGTGTGTGGTTAGGTTGAAACGCGCCTCATCTGAGACAGAAACACTTATCAGGACGAGCAGAGTCTCAGGACCCGCTGTGCTCAAAACTCCCTCCTGAGCCAGATTTCTGTGGACAAACAAACACTGCAAAAAACCTGCTACAAGGATTTCATCTCTAGCCTGTTTTATTCTTGCTTTGTGAACTTAGCGGGGGCTGTAAACACAAAGCAACCTGGTGCATGTTTAGCTTGACAGGAGCTGCTTTTGTGTGCTCTATATGTGATTGTACCTGAACCAATTTTGTGGCCTTTGGACTTGTCAAGGGACAATATACCTGGGAATTCATTGTGCTGTGTTTAAGATGAACTGCGTGGCATTTCTATGCTAAAACAAAGCAGTAAGGTTGATTTTTAGGCTTCAGTTGGTCAGGCTTGTCTGTTTTGATCATTTTAGCTACTTGTTAGTTGGTCAGACGAGTTTGTTTACTAGCGCAGGTGTGTTTAAGATGTTTTTAAGATACTCAAATACCACAATAATATATTAAAGCCTTTAGCATTTGGTTGAAATATAGCCTTTTGACCTATAGTCTTTTTACATTAGGTGAGAAAAATTTTGCATAATGTAGCACAGTTAGCGTTTAGCTTAGCATGCATGACAAGTTACACAATTACTTAAACATTTAGTTCAAAAAATTGAGTGTGTAGTACATAAAACACATAGTTTCTTATACATTTTAATGAAAAAGATTTTGTAAATGTAAGCAGTGTCATTACATGTTGAGCAGCCTTTAAGCTTTGTTTAGCATACTTATCATTTAGCTAAGCATACTGTATGTCAGGTTACAACATTTCTATGAAGTATATAAACCACAATGTCTTACATTTGATTGAAAAAGGTTTTAAGTCTTAAGTCAAGTCATTAAATGTCCTTTCATTTTATATTGTATAACCCACTTAGCATTTACCTTTACATGTCAAGGTACAGTTTCTTACACATTCAGTTCAAAACATTGAGTGTATAGTACATAAAACAATTTCTTCTACATTTGAATGAAGTTTTTGTAACGTGGAGTCATTACATGTCGAGTAGCTTTTAACATTGAAAAGCACATTTAGCGTTTAGCTTATAACATACAAGTTACACACTTCCTTACAAATGTAGTTGAGTGTATAATGTAGACATTGAGTGTATAGTACATACGTAACAAAACATTAATTTTATGATACATTGATTGAAAACATTTTTGTAATCTTAAGTGGAGTCAATACATGTCCAGTAGCTTTTAACATTGAATAGCAGCACACTTAACCCCATTGACCCCCTCTCCCAATGCACGGATGAAATTAACAGTTGGATGTGCCAAAACTTTCTTCAGTTAAACAAAGAGAAAAATTAAGTCATTGCATTTGGGAACAGAGATGAGGTTGTTAAGGTGAATTCGTAGCTTGGCTCTAAGGGTCAAACAACAAAAAATTAGGTCAAGAATATTGGTGTGATTCTGGAGTCAGATCTAAATTTCAGCAGTCATGTCAAAGCAGTAAGTAAATTAGCATACTATCATCTCAAAAACAATGCAAGAATTAGATGCTTTGTTTCCAGTGAGGACTTAGAGAAACTTGTTCATGCTTTTATCACCAGCAGGGTGGATTACTGTAACGGACTCCTCACTGGCCTTCCCAAAAAGACAGTCAGACAGTTGCAGCTCATCCAGAACGCTGCTGCCAGGATTGTAACCAGAACCAGAAAATCAGAGCACATCACACCTGTCCTCAGGTCTTTACAGTGGCTCCCAGTTACATTCAGAATACATTTGAAAGTATTATTACTTGTTTATAAATCACTAAATGGCCTAGGACCTCAATGCATTACAGATATGCTCACTGAATACAAACCTAACAGATCACTCAGATCATTAGGATCAAATAAACTATAAAATTCCAAGGGTTCAGTCAAAGCAGGGTGAATCTGCCTTCAGCTACTAACAGCGCCCCCCGCTGCTGGAATCAGCTTCCAGAAATGATCAGATGTGCTCCAACATTAGGCACATTCAAATCAAGACTGAAAACACTGTCTTTAGGAGTATTTTAGCATATTATAGCCACATTGCATTTACAAAAATAAACACTATTTTCTTTTAAAAGATCATACAATGAGCATATATTGTTCTGATTGTCTGTTTATTGACTATATGCTCCACCAGATTGATTCTCCCTCCTGCTTTGCTGTCTTAAAAACACACACACACACACACACACACACACACACACACACACACACACAGAAATTAATTTCTCCCCTACCGACACAGAGGAGGCCCGGAGAACTTTTAATTTAATGTTTTATTTTTTACTTTGGTTGGAAAAAAATTAAGATCAAAGTCAAATTAAGTTCATCCAGGTCCATGTAATCTGTAATTTGGGAGCCTGGAGCAACAACACTGTTTTGAGTGTGGCGTTGCAGCCGTCTTTAGATGTGGACGGCGGTAATTACCCAGCTGTTGCAGAGCTGTGATTGACACGTGTATTTGGCACAGACCATGTGCACTATTCATGAGCCGCATACCAGCGATAATTAATTGATTCATATGCCTGTAAGCTTTTTCTAAAATATTAACAAGATAAGATTAAAAAGGCATGGAGTCGTCAGAGGGGGGCGGTTCTGGCCGTGGTGTTGACGGTGAGTCTATTACCTGGAGGAACGCTCGGTTTGCCTGTTGTTTTGTGAGATAAAGTAACTCCCGCAGCTGCACAGATACTTACCTGCATGTAAAAAAATTAAATGTGTTTTTTTAGTGCAAAAGCAAAGTTTTAGACATTCATTTGATGGAGCCGGGGTTGCTTTGTATACATCAGATATATGCATATATTATGGATGTTATTCAGTAAAATCACTGTGCAGTTTTTTTTGCGTTCTGCTGTTTATTTGATGACTATTTATTTCCCTGATGCATTCATGGTGTTTTAAGTCCTCATAATGGTTTATTAAAGCCGCTTTTGTATTGAGACTTTTCATGGTCTAATACACATTGCTTATTTTCTCTCTTTCTTGTATTAGAATTTAAGTTAAACAAATACTCTGTCATGATTTATATGAAAGCAAATAATCAGTGGCAAATAATTTAGGGTCAGATTTGGGGTTATAGTGATTTGATTGGTTTGTGAAAAATATACACTATAAGCCAATCACATCACAGTTCCACACAGATGGCTAAAAGAAATTAGTTGAAGCACAAAAAAAAGATACATACATGGCAATGATACATACACACACACACACACATACACACACACACACACACACACACACACACACACACAGAGACGCACACATACACATATATGTATATATACTGTATATTTGAAAAAAAGTATTTTGCAGGTAGTCATTTGTGTTGTCATCAAGACTCATTCATTCATTATTTATTTATTTATTTATTCATTCATTCATTTAGTTGTTAGTATTAATTTACAATTATATTTACAATTTTGCTTTTATTAGTTTTTTATCAATTCTTTATCAAAACTAACATATATATTTACTTATTGCATTTTAGTTTTCATTTATTAGCAAATTATTAGTTATTACAGTTATTACTATTACATTAGTTTATACAGTCAAGCCTAAAATTATTCATACTCCTGGGTTATGAATAATTTCATATGATTTGAAATGATAATATGATTATGATAGTATAATATAATAATATATATATAATATACATAAATATAAATATATATAATAATACATACTATATTATATATAGTAACAGCTATATAAAGTAACAAATTTACAATTAGTAATTTAGTCATTTATATGTATTTTTAAATTTTTAATTTTTTTTTATTTGCATACATTTTATTTGTTAAATTAAATGTCTTTTTTTAAAGGATCTACAGTATCTTTAGTTTCCAATAATAACAAATAAATGTCACATTAACAGCACCATCTCCTCTCTATCCGCTTTTCTTATGTGTCGACAATGATGTCATACAGATTGAACTCAAACAGGTATTGCCTCTTACAGCATGTTGTCCAAATGTCGGTGAATTAGCCCCAAATTGGGCTCTCTTCACACACATACACACACACACACACACACACACACACATGCACACGCACACGCACACACACACAAACACACACACTCACACCCAGCTCCTCCCATCTATCAGCTGGAATCAGGCAGAGAGAGCTGTGTGAAGCTGGCAGCTCCTGACAGGTAGTCACCTTGCAGGTCTCGCTGCTTGTGTCATGAATAAACATGGCTGCTAGTGGCGAAGCGCTTGGAAAAGCACGCTGGCTCCGGTAATGGCCTCTCAAGCCACAAGAGCGAGAGCCGCCGCTCCACTGCTATTACGGCACACGCCAAAGAGCCCTGACTTAGAAACATCCACGCTGGCGATGTTTATTAAAGCCTCGACGCACGCAAATACACAAGCAAACACATGGACTGGGGCCCGAGGTGGAGGGTCTCTATTTTCTGCCTGTCGTCAAACTGTTGTGCTCTCTTTACCGTGGACGAAAGAGCAAACAGCACTTCTGGAGCTGTTATTAGATTAGCATATGACATACACTAGACCAACAGTAAACAGGTGGAGTGGATGATGCATTTAATTTGATGAAAACGATGAATAGAAGCTGTCTGGCGTTTTGGATGTTATGTAGATGTAAAAAGAGTTTCAGTGTGTGGTGGTTTTGTCTTTGGTAAAGAAGAATTGATTCTGAACTGCTTAAAATTTGCATAATGCTAGTCTACGGTCTTCATTGGCTGTCGACGAACAGTGTGTGGTTTGACCATAAAACACTGTATTTTTATCTGAGGCCAGTTTTTTTTTTTTTCTGACATGTAGGGCTAGGTATTGAATTCGATACTTTTTAGGCACCGAACAAATTGCTTCGTTACTATCAAGTATCAAAAAATGTCTTGTGATTTGGTACCGTTTCGATACCTAAAGTACATAAATCAAGCCAGTTGGGGCTGGGCAATATGACAAAAATCTCATATCACGATATAAGTCTCATATCCTGATAACGGTATATATCACGATATAAGTCTCATATCCTGATAACAATATATATCATGATATAAGTC
>CAIGQV010017386.1:25393063-25400060 GCA_903798115.1 Danio jaintianensis | reverse complement strand
GATATAAGTCTCATATCCTGATAACAATATATATCATGATATAAGTCTCATATCCTGACAATATATATCATGATATAGTACCATTTTTATAAATTCAATCATTTTATTTACAATCAGTTTATATATAACAATGATATATCAGTATATATTTATTTATTTATTTATTTATTTATGTTGATCACATGTAAATATATATATTTTTTTACATTTTAAAGTATATACAGTTTTGTGTTTTATTTTAGTTTATTGTTTTATTTGAACCTATTTGGAGTGATTTATTGTTTGGTTACATTTTGGTTACTAATTGAAAAAAAGAGATGTGTCATGTAATTTTGTTGAAAATTTATAAAATCGGTATATAAAAAAAAGTGTCGAGTTCAAAGTATCGGTATCTGAATTAGTATCGAACATTTTTGAACGATACCCAGACGTGTTGAGAAAATGTTGTTTTTTTTTCTGTGCACTTTACTTGCACTTACGAAGGATGAGAACTTGAATTAATATGGTCAAATTAGAACGATTTCACAAGGAAACGAAACTATTTTGCACAAATCTTGTACGAATTCATATGATTTCATATGTATGAAAACGTATGATTTTTTTTGTAAGGTGGCGTGCCCCCCAAACCACACCCCTAAACAGAAATGTCATTGGGGGATTAGTAAATCATACTAAAATGTATGAATGAATTATCCAAGAAGTCAAAAAAATAAAAATGAATTGCTATGAATTTCTGTAACCTACACTGTAAAGAATGCTGGGTTCCACACAATCTATTTGTGTTGGCACAACATGAAGGAATTAAGTGAATTATTAGTTTTAATTAGTTATTTAATTGGATTGAACATAAATCAATTAAGGGCAACACGGTGGCGCAGTGGGTAGGACGATCGCCTCACAGCAAGAAGGTCGCTGGTTCGAGCCTCGGCTGGGTCAGTTGGCATTTCTGTGTGGAGTTTGCATGTTCTCCCCGTGTTGGCGTGGGTTTCCTCCGGGTGCTCCGGTTTCCCCCACAAGTCCAAAGACATGCACTATAGGTGAATTGGGTAAGCTAAATTGGCCGTAGTGTATGTGTGTGAATGAGTGTGCATGGATGTTTCCCAGTGATGGGTTGCAGCTGGAAGGACATCCACTGCGTAAAACATATGCTGGATAAGTTGGCGGTTCATTCCGCTGTGGCGACCCCTGATTAATAAAGGTACTTAGCCGAAAAGAAAATGAATGAATGAATCAATTAAGTTGTCCCCCCAAAAAAACCTAAAGAATTGTGTTGTTTCAGCTTACTTTAAATAGGTAGTTTAAACAAACAGCAAGATAATTGTTTTGAGTATATGCCATCCTCACTGTTTGTATCACTGTGTCATCACATTCAGATATCGTAAGAACTGTTTGGTTTATGACACATGTTGGAATTCATTGACCAATCTCAATCGACTGGGCCATTATCTGACCCATCAGTGTCGAGTATCATTTGTGCTTATCATAGATGCTGCAGCCTAAAAAATGAGCAAGATTACATTTGTGTACATCACATTAATTGTGAAAATTAACAATAAATTAGTGATGTTTAATATACATCAAATTCAAATTCTTGCACTTACTGATTATTTCACTTTATAAGACCTCAATGTATGATCAAGAGCTACAGTATAGGTCTTTCATTAGTTCTATTTGTACAATATGTACTTTATTTTTAAACTTGCATTACATTGCTGGCCAAAAATCTATGAGTTTCAGCTCAAAATATTTTAGTTTCAGCTCAAAATATTTTTTGTGTGTGTGTTACACTAGAGAAGAAATGTCGCACACATTTTAGTCGAGTAAATTAACCGCAAAAATACTAAGCAAGCAGGTGGCACAGTGACTCAGTGGTTAGCACTGTCGCCTCACAGCAAGAAGGTCGCTGGTTCGAGTCCCGGATGGGTCAGTTGGCATTTCTGTGTGGAGTTTGCATGTTCTCCCCGTGTTGGTATGGGTTTCCTCCGGGTGCTCCGGTTTCCCCCACAGTCCAAAGACATGCGCTATAGCTGAATTGGATGACCTAAATTGGCCGTAGTGTATGAGTGTGTATGTGAATGTGAGAGTATATGGGTGTTTCCCAGTACTCAGTTGCGGGTGGAAGGGTATCCGCTGCGTAAAACATATGCAGGAATAGTTGGCGGTTCATTCCGCTGTGCGACCCCTGATAAATAAGAGACTAAGCCGAAGGAAAATGAATGCAATTTTTTGTTACACTATTTTTTACTCTATTTTACAACAGTTTTGTTTTTTACTATAGTATTTTGGTATAAGTTATGTTGTTTTACGAATTCAATCATGTATTTCACAGATGTATTTTATATTCTCTAAACAAATGTTCCTCTGAGAGGTCTCGGTGGATGCGGAATTGCAGGAAAGCGTGTTAACATTCTTTTACCGAACAGTAGAAAGTAATATACAGGCAAAAAAAAAGAGCTTTAAGAATATGCAAAATATTGTCGGTGCAATTTCTGCCGCGGACTAGAAAAAGTAAATTATCCCCTCCCTGACAGCAGGAATTGATGTATATGAGATGTTGAATGCAGTCAGCTATGTCAAAATATTTTCTTTTTTTCATGCACTGGCTGTTTGCTTTTTTTGCTTTCGCGTTCGCGCGACTGTTTGGGGGTGATGTAATTATCTGTCAATCTCAGTCAGTAAATCACTATGTAAACAGGCGAAGTGGGCCCGCAATGAGACAGAGGTTTGGCAAATCAGCTTTCGGAATGAGGTGGACGCAGCGGGTCACTCGTTTTTTATTCTCCAAATAAAAAGCTGCTAAATATTGCATAAACACTGCCGCGTTTTGCATCAAAATAAATGCAGAGGCCTCTTGTTTATCGCTTTAAGTATCTCCAGAGCAACTTTCTCGAATTAAAACAAGTTACGGATCATTCCAGAAAGTTTATCCGAGCAGCGAAAGTATTTATAAAGTTTAATATACATACAGTTGAAGTCAAAATTATTAGCCCTCCTGTGAATTTTTTTTCTTTTTCAAATATTTCCCAAATGATGTTTAACAGAGCAAGGAATTTTTCACAGTATTTCCTCTAATATTTTTTCTTCTGGGGAAAGTCTGATTTGTTTGGTCAATATTATTAGCCCCCTTAAGCAATATATTTATTTTTCAATTGTCTACAGAACAAACTGTTATGTTTAGAAATGTGTTGAAAAACTCTTCTCTCCATTAAACAGAAATTGGGAGAAAAATATAAAAGAATTCAAATTTAACAGGAGGGCTAATAATTCTGACTTCAGCTATATAGGTGGACGCAGCGGGTCACTCGTTTTTTATTCTCTAAACAAAAAGCTTCTAAATATTGCATAAACACCACTGCGTTTTGCTTCAAAATAAACGCAGAGGCCTCTTGTTTATCCCTTTTTAAGTGTCTCCAGAGCAATACTCTTGAATTAAAACAAGTTACGCATCATTCCAGAAAGTTTATCCGAGCAGCAAAAGTATTTTTTTTTTCAGCTAATCATCCGCCCGGTCCTGTCCCGAGGCTGCAAGCGAACCAATCTAGCGCTCAGGATCGTGAGCGAAGACGTTCTCCGAGGCCTACAGTATTTGAGGTGCTCTGAGCTCTAATTAAAAGTTAGAAATCGTCTCATTATGATGATGAAAGTGCGTGAGCAACTTTGGAGAAGTCCAAATGTGTCATCGTTGCGAGGTGGGTCGAAATCAAACCACTTATTTTTATTTTTTTTTTTTTTCCGCAGCAAATGAGTTACCTTGTCAGGCTGTTCACAGACTCCCTAATGGCCGTATCCATTAGTGCGGCCTATCAGCGCAGATACGTGGATTAATCATGCTTTCATTTGGGACGGAACATCATATGGACTGAAGAAAAGAGGCAGACTTCAGGAAAAAAAAAAAGAAAAAGAAAAAAAAAGGAGATTAATCAGCCGCCAATCGGACGATATTAGTCACATTTTGTTCAGCCACATGGGAGGTCTCTGGAGGAAAACCTTTTTCTTAGTCAAGTTTTAATTTTTAATTATTAGAAAATGTTTATCCTGTTTAATCATACTCATTTAATTTTTAATAACTGGAATGATTTGAATTAGGAATAATTAAAAATATGGCCAGTCTTACATTCATTGTCCTCGCAAACAGTCACTATAAATGCACCAAAATAACAATAATCAAAACATGCTCTTGGCAAAGTAGAGAAAATACTGAGTGCAGATACATTGAAAGTGTGACTGAAGTATATTCTTATTATTAAATTAAAGATGTATTAATATTATTGCTTTTATTATATAATCAATATCCTTCAACCAAGGTATTTTTAGTACTTTTTAAAATTTATTTATGCAGCATACAAGTTCTGTTGCAAACCTTCTTTGATGAGAGTTGCAGATTTAAAATTTATTATATATTTTTTTATTATTAATTGTATTATTAATACTTAATAATAATAATAATAATTCATTCATTCATTCATTCATTCATTCATTTTCTCATTTTCTTTTCGGCTTAGTTCCTTTATTAATCTGGGGTCGCCACAGTGGAATAAACCACCAACTTATCCAACATATGTTTTACGCAGCGGATGCCCTTTCAGCTGCAACCCATCACTGGGAAACACCCATACTCTCCCATTCACACACACACACACTACGGACAATTTAGCTTACCCAATTCACCTATAGCGCATGTCTTTGGACTGTGGAGGAACAAGAAACACCCGGAGGAAACCCACGCCAACACGGGGAGAACATGCAAACCAGCGACCTTCTTGCTGTGAGGCGACAGCGCTTCCCACTGCGCCACCACGCCGCCTAATAATAATAATAATAATAATAATAATAATAATAATAATAACAATAACAATAACAATAATAGTGATATTAATTATACAAATTTATATTTGTAATTAATAAAAATAAATAAATAAGAATAAGAATAAGAATAAGAATAAAATAATATTTTTATTTAATAAAATAATAATAACAATAACAGTGATAATAATAATACTAATTTAATATTTGTATTTAATAATAATAATAATAATAATAATAATAATAATAATTATTATTATTATTATTATTATTATTGTTATTATTATTAAGCAATATCACTCAACCTGAAATATCTTTCATTCAGGTTTTAATTACCACCGTATAAACATTTTCTTGTATAACTTATTTTTAAAAGAAAATGCAGTCTTTTGTTGTAAATTCAGATAAATATTTCTAAATATATTTTTGGCTTCTAGGTTTCAGATTAATGTATTCATTTATAATTTAGATTAATTTCAATTCAAAGTTGTAGAGGAATACAAAAATACATAAATTAATACAATAAGTTGTGATTTATTTTAGTTTTTTTTTTTTTTTTTTCAAAATGAAATATATAAACCCGAGACTTTTAGCGTTTAAAAAAAAAGCGTTTTATTTTGTGTTTCACCGAGGGAGTTGAGTGGAAGTTTTCTTCAAATTTTTTTTTGCCTGTATTTTTAGGCTAATGTTTTTGTGCGCCTTTGTTATTGTTCCGCATATGTTCAGTCTCTTATGGATCTGGGATTGAAAGGGAAAGGCAGGAACAGTATCTATAGAAAAGATGAGTCTGTGAGAGCATTTTTTCTGATTGCTTTGTGTCCTGTCTGAACCCTGTCATTGTGGAATAGTGCAGATATGGGCTGTTTATATTGGCCCTCCGTCCTCTCACACGTCTCTGTCTGCCACTTTCTCCCCATCTTTGAAAATTTCAGGCAATTTTCTTTACATTGTGGCCTCTACCTTTCACATCGCTCTATCCATTACGCCTATCTTTTATCTTATTTCAATGAAACAGTGCTATTTTGTCCAGGGTTGGAAACTTTATGGGGTAATTTCAGGGGGAAAGTTATATAGGGACATGAAAAAAGTGTGTGTAGCTGTGTGTGATCCATTAGAAATCAGTATTATCATTTATCATTTTTGCGCAATTATTAGATCAGATCAGTTTTTTGCTTCTTAATATTTTTGTGCAAACTGGGAAATCTCTGTAGACTGATGGCATTTCATGCCGTTCAGCCTTATAATCTCAAAATGTGAGCAAAATCACCTGTTTTGTCATTACTTTAGATATTACACTAACTAGAGAATCATTCAGATACTAGCTCTAAAGTGACGTGTGTGAAGTAGCAACGCTTTCTGCTGTTCTGACGTCAGCTGCAGATGGGAATGAAGGGCGGAAGAAAGTAGTTCCTCATACAAAAGGATTTTTGAGACTCTCTGTGTTTGATTTTCTTTTTTTTATATACACGATTATGCTGTCGAACTATTGTATAAACGTAATATCACACTTGTAGCAGTGCGATATGGCTGTATATCCTCACTGGTGGGGGGCACTAAGGCACTCGGCCTACGGCCTCGAGCCAACACACGCCTCCCATCAGTGCCGATATACAGCCATATCACACTGCTACTGTGATATTGCTCATATATATATATATATACAACAGTTCTGTCTGGTTCTTAAATCTGATTGGCTGATAGCTGTGCGATATTTTGCCAGTAACGGCACTCGACCCGCCTCTTCACCCTTCACCCTTGTGTATTACTCCGCCCACATACAGGAACAAGCTGAGGACAGTTTGACAAATATTGCTCCTTTTGGGCAACATAATGTACTTTTGAGGCTTTTTTTAGTCGAGAATGCAGTTGTTTAGATTGCAACTATGCAGTTTATTTATAAGGATAGTGTCTTTTTTTAAATGTTTATAATTTCTGAGAGGCAGCTCGTCGGCGGCCATTAGCCTGCCATACTGAGTAGACCAAAGACGGTTGACGTTGTCTATCCACAAGATGGCGACAGGACTGCATAATAAGCCCTTAGAAGATTAAAACAGCGTAATTTCTAACTACAGCTGATCAAATCATTATTAAACTGGTAAGTGATATTCTAAGTCGATCTCTCTCATTTCTATGTTGTAGTGCTGTATTTATACCATATAATTGTAGTGTATTGAATGTGAGATGGGACTCGCAT
>CAIGQV010017386.1:25388063-25390563 GCA_903798115.1 Danio jaintianensis | reverse complement strand
AAGTTTGAGAAGAGATGTAAATAATCTCTTAATCTGTGTTCAGGTTTGACATGGTAACATCTACTTTTGTAAACAAACTTTGTTTTTTAATCTGCAACAGACATTCAGGTTTTTAATGTTTTTTTTTTCTTCAATTTTCAATTTTAAGAATGCCATATACAATATAGGCGACACGGTGGCTCAGTGGTTAGCACTGTCACCTCACAGCAAGAAGGTTGCTGGTTCGAGTCCCGGCTGGGTCAGTTGGCATTTCTGTGTGGAGTTTGACCCAGACAAGGCTTGAACCAGCGACCTTCTTGCTGTGAGGCGACAGCGCTACCCACTGCGCCACCCTTTAATATATATATATTATATATAATATTAAAATCTAAATATAAAAACTTAAATGGAAAAATTTTATAAATATATTAGTTGAAAGCGAATATTTATATATAGTTGAAAGCAGAATTATCACCACTGAAATTGTAATTCTTTTTCAAGGACATGTTCACAGTGTTTACTATAATATTTTTTTTTACTTTGTGAGAAAGTCTTATTGTTAGTAATAAAAAAAAAGCATTTTTACATTTAATTTGTAGCCCCCTTAAGATTTTTTTCCCCGATTGCTACAGAATCGCAAAAAGAATTACAATATTTATTACTATTTTTTTTTCATGTAATAGTTTTTATATTTATAATTTAATATTTTCTATCATTTTAATTACTATATATATCATTTATATAATATTTTATTTTCAATTTATTTCAATAACTTTGTTTTTTTTATTTGTTTGTTTCAAAACAGCTTTATTTAGTGTTAAGGTTTATTTCATCATTATTTTTATTCACCAAAAATGCATTTTTAAACAGATTTAGTAACAACTTAATGTGATCTTAAATGTTTCTTATTAAACTCTTCCCAGACCACATGACCCAAACTGTACACTTTATACACTATAATCCATCATTCACATCTATTCTCATTTCTCTAATATTCTCCTCTCAGAAACGGTCTAAGATCTTCATTCAGTCTGATGAGAGTCCTCTGGTCCACCTGAATCAATCTGAATTTACCTTTTTTTTGTCATCTGTATTTCCATCCACAATAAATACAATATCGTATGTCAATACTCCAGAACATTTCTTTTCTTTTTTCATCCCAAACTGTTTGTGCGTTCAGTAAAGCAAGCATTACAGTAGATCTTATTGCTCTGCTTTACCTTGAAGTGTCCTGTGACGTTCTGTCACCCCGATACACACCTGATGGGAAAAGCAATAACGCCACATTCCCCTGGATAAGAGCTGGCCATAGCCGGCAATATCCTTTATAGTGGCTCTATGATAATAATATGGCAGATATTGTCGCCGGCTCTGGAAGTGCTGGCTGTGTGTTAACAATATGAATTCTGATTAGAGCTCCGATAACGGCCGTCGCCATTCCGGCTCCTTTATCATCCGCGAAAAAGCAGATTGTGCACTGTCTCGCCGAGTGTTTTATTAGCACATTATACAAATTGCACACGCAACAAGCACCATAAATAACAGGCAACACAGGTAAACAAACACACCGCGGAGGGATAAAGAGCAATGCGGGATGATGATCATAATACATCGAGAAGTATTTAGAGGTGTTGAATTGAGTCTGTCAGCAGAATGTTGGGCCATCAGGCAGTTCAAACACCCCAAATACTCAACCTGTCCTGAGGGGATATGATCAATGTGTGGATTTGTAGCAGTTTATCGCATCATTTCGGATACAAGTTTACAAAAACGAAATTCTTTCATATTTCATATTTCATATTTTTGTGTATATGAAATTTAGAAGACTTTATGTATGTACGTATTTATTTATTTGCTTGTTTATTTTAGTTTCTTTTTACAGTTGTACTTCTTAAAATAAATTAATAACCATTTATAAAAAGTATTATTATTATTATTATTATTACTATTATTAGTAATAGTAATAATAATAACAATAATAATAATGTTGTTGTTGTTAATTAAACATCACCTTCATCATTTCAACTAACCTCATTTGCCATACTAACTTTGGTTATCTTTTCTGTTTGTATACTTTTTATTTTACTTAAAATTGTATTTTGAAAAATAAACTAAATAATTTTTACAATTGCAAAAAAACAACAGAAAATAGTAAATAAATAATAATTTTAATTTATATAATTTTTTTATTTGACTTAAAATTATATTATAAAAAAATAAACAAAATAGGTTTTACAATTGCCAAAAAACAAAAAAGTAATAAATTAAAACATATTTTATTTTATTTTATTTTATTAATACCTTCTCTTAATCCTTACACAACACTGCCTTTATATTAACATGCCATGACCAAAACAGAGCAAAAATCAATCAATCAATCAATCAATTCATATCCACACTCATCACTCAATCTATTTATTGCTCAATTCATCTATCCTTCCATTCTTTTGACATATCCATATGTCCATCCATCCGTCCATCAATCCTTCCTCCATCACTCATCAATCAATCAATCAATCAA
>CAIGQV010017386.1:25373739-25386239 GCA_903798115.1 Danio jaintianensis | reverse complement strand
CTGTGAGCCTCATCTTCATCTCAGTTCTTCAGCTCTCAGCATGTTTCAGTGGTTTTGGGCTCTTTGTGTGGGGGTTTGGCCGCTCTCCATGCACACAGAAGTGAGCTGTTTGAGGGACAGCAGAAGATGGCGTTCAGCCTCGCGCGGCTCCCAGGTGATGAGGGCTTTTATGCCATTAACAGTGTCTCTCCGTCCAGCTCTTTAACAAGACAGCGCTGCTAATTTCACAGCTCATACTGAGGCGTTCCAGCTCAACGGGCCACAGCAGCAGCTGCAGATGGCAAACACACGGAGAGAAAATGACCAGCGCTGCTTTACTCCTGTCTCACTCAAGCTGCTGGAACTGGAGGACGAGACGCATTTATACTTAAAATTAGTATAGATGATGCTGTAGTAATTGGGAACAATCGTATAATATACAATATATATAGTGGAAGTCAAAATTATTAGCCATCCTGTGATTTTATTTTTATTTTTATTTTTTTCAAATATTTCTCAAATGATGTTTAACAGAGCAAGGAATTGTTCACATTATTTCCTATAATTTTTTTTCTTCTGGAGAAAGTCTTATTTGTTTTATTTCGGCTAGAATAAAAGCAGTTTTAAATTTTTTAAAATCATTTTAAGGTCAATATTATTAGCGCCTTAAGCAATATTTTTTTTCGATTGTCTACAGAACAAACCATCGTTATAGAATGACTTGCCAAATTACCCTAACTTGCCTAATAATTAACGTAGTTAAGCCTTTAAATTGCACTTTAAGCTGAAAACTGGTATCTTAAAAAAATATCTAGTAAAATATTATGTACTGTCATCATAGCAAAGATTAAAGAAATCAGTTATTAGAAATGAGTTATTAAAACTGTTATGTTTAGAAATGTGTTGGGAAAAAAAATCTTCTTTCCATTAAACAGAAATTGGGGGGAAAAAATATACAGGGGGGCTAATAATACAGGAGGGCTAATAATTCTGACTTCAACTGTATATGTTCCAGGCTCTGTTGAAATTCTTGATTCTGATTGGCTGGATTATGCAAAGGTAGTTCCATTCAGTTTTGATCACAGTTCGAAATAAATGTGCTTCCTCTAAACATTAGTAGTAACCATAGCAACTCAGTCAAAATTGCCGGATCCTTCATTCATCTGTGTAATCTGGAGGACACCGACATGCACTTCACCAGGGAGCCAATAGGGATTTTCCAATCAAATATGCAAAAAAAAATATTTGCATAGAGGTAGCTAACACATGTTACTATGAGCTATGAGATATGCCCGTGTCATTTATATGCACACACACAATCTCTCTTTGTCTGCCTGTCACTGATTCAATTCTGGGATTGCGAGATCTGAAATGTCATAATTGGGGAAAGTTTGTCAAATATTGTGCCATAAAGAGCAAAACTAGGTGTAATTTGTATATAACTGGGCAAATAACCATGCACTGTAAAAATTGCTGTAAAATTGACAGTATTACTGGCAAATTTGGTTGCCAGTAATACTGTAAATTTACTAGCGCACTGTGAATTTTACTGCATAACTGCCAATGTTTTACACTACTACAGGAAATTTTATAGTATTACTATTCATTTTTACAGTATTACTGGCAATTTTTACTTTTTTACCAATTTGTAATTACTGGCAAATTTACTAGCTCACTGTAAATGAACAATTACAACTGTGCTGTAGTTTTACAGCATAACTGTAATTGTTAATTTACAGTGCGCTTGTAAATTTTACAGTATAACTGGCCATTTTTACAGTATTACTATCAATTTTTACAGTAGTACTGGCAACATTTACTAGCTCACTGTAAATGAACAATTACGACTGTGTTTTACAGCATAACTGTAATTGTTAATTTACAGTGCGCTTGTTAATTTTACAGTATAACTGCCCAATTTTTACAGTATTACTGGCAATTTTTATAGTATTACTGCCAAAATTTACTACCGCACTGTAAATTAACAATTACCACAGTGCTGTAGTTTAACAGCATAATTGTAATTGTTCATTTACAGTGGGCTTGTAAATTTAACAGTATAACTGTCAACCAAAATTACTGTAATACTGTACATTTTACAGTATTTTTTTACAGTGTGGATAAGCAGGAAAATCAGCAGCTTGCAGAGGTTCCTTGCCTCTGCGACATGTATTTAAAATCCTTTAACACATTGATTACCCCTTACACATACACAAGCAATGTATTCATAACAATGTGTAATAGTAATATTAATACTTTGTTATGAATAAGTTATTTGTGTATTAATTATTATTGGCTAGTAAATATTGTGCAAAAAAAACAAACATATTTAAGAATAAAATTTTTCTTTGAAGCATTAATCCATTCTTTCATTTTCCTTCAGCTTAGTTCCTTATTTATCAGGGGTCACCACAGCGGACTGAACCGCCAACTATTCCAGCATACTTTTTATGCAGCGGATGCCCTTCCAGCTGCAACCCAGTACTGGGAAACACCCATACACTCATTCACACACACACACACACAAACACACACACACACACACACACACACACACACACACACACACACACACTTATACACTACGGCCAGTTTAGTTCATCCAATTCACCTATAGCGCATGTCTTTGGACTGTGGGGGAACCCGGAGCACCCAGAGGAAACCCACGCCAACACGAGGAGAACATGCAAACTCCACACAGAAATGCCAACTGGCCTAGCCTTGAACCAGCGACCTTCTTGCTGTGAGGCGACAGTGTTAACCACTTAGCCACTGTGCTGTCTCGTTTAAAGCATTATTATTTATTTACAGATATAAATAGATGATATAGAACATTTTTAGTTGTTGTTGTATAATAGATAACTGCATATTTAGCATGGCTGGTAAACTGTATTAACCAATCATCACGCAGAAGCTGATCTATCCATTCATTATTATTTTATACCTCCAGCACTAAACATCTCTTACTGTGTGTGCATATGTGTGTGTGTGTGTGTTTGATTCAGTCCTGTTTTACTGAAGGTAACACAGGAGATTTGTGTTTTCCAGCAGTGGTGGCGCAGCAGAGACTGTGCAGGAGTGAAGGCAGGGTGTTTTGTGTTTGGCGATTTGGCTTTTGAGGCAGCGCTTTGGCCATGTAATCGCATTGCGTGGGGTTTACCTGTGCCGCCTCCCCCCATATCCCCCCGATGGGTTTATTCACAGCTAACGGGATTTGCTGCGGTGCAGAGATTCACTGCTCTCCTGCCTTTCACAGCCCTCTTAATTACACACTGACAGCAGATCAGCACCGACAAGCCCACCCTCTGAGGGGCTCCTGAGGGCCCTCACACACACACACAACGGCTACACACACCAGCACACGCACACACACACACACACACTGATTGGTGGAGATGGGCTCTTGAGGGGCCTTACACACGCACAATGGCTACACACCAGCACACACACACACACACACACACGCACGCACACACACACACACTGATTGGTGTAGATGGGCTCCTGAGGGTCCTCGCACACACACCAGCTCTACACACACAAACACATACCAATCAGCAGAAAGGGGGTCTCACACACACACGTACACACACACACACACACGCACACACACACACACACACACACACACACACACTGACTGGTGTGTGCACACCCACTTACACACCCACCAGCTTTATAAACACACACACACACACACGCACACACACATACCAGTCACCAGAAAGGGGCTCCTGAGGGCCCTCATATACATACCAGCTCCACACATACACACACACTGATCACCAGAGAGAGGCCCCCGAGGGCCCCCAACACACACACAGAGCTGCTAATTATTATGTTAATAATCATTATTATTAACATTATAATTTATTGTTACGGCAGCGCGGTGGCGCAGTGGGTAGCGCTGTCGCCTCACAGCAAGAAGGTTGCTGGTTCGAGCCTCGGCTGGGTCAGTTGGCATTTCTGTGTGGAGTTTGCATGTTCTCCCCATGTTGGCGTGGGTTTCCTCCGGGTGCTCCGGTTTCCCCCACAAGCATCCGCTGCGTAAAACATATGCTGGATAAGTTGGCGGTTCATTCCGCTGTGACGACCCTAGATTAATAAAGGGACTAAGCAGAAAAGAAAATTAATGAATGAATGAGTTTATTGTTACTATTATTATTATTATTATTATTTTGTTTGTGAAATATGTTTATGATTAGTTAATTGTTTTTATAATATGGTATAATGCATAGACTATTAGCATAGATACAAGGTACACAAGATACACAACTTTTGCATACTTATTACTTTAGAAATACTAATTTATACCAATTTTACACAATATTTTTGTTCGTCATTATATTATTATTTCTATTATATTGCATTATATTTATTATATTTAAGAGCAAATTATTATTATCACTAGCAGTGATAGATGATTATTATCATTATTATATTTACACCGCTTATGTACTGCTAGCGTAAATGTAAGTGTGTGTTAATCTGATGTGTGTATTCCAGCCGTGAGCCTGAGATTCAGCAGGTGTAATAATCCAGCACGTCTCTGACATGAGTTGCACTTTGTACAAGCGACGCTGTGACCTTTTCCTCTGACAACCTCTCTTTGTCCAGCCAGTCGGGTCACTATGTGCTTTAAACAGCCAATCACACACCTCTTTGTCCAGCCTGCATGCTTTAAAGAGCCAATCACACACCTCTATATCCAGTCAATGGGCTTCAAACAGCCAATCACACATATTTGTGTCCAGTCTGTGTGCTTTGAACACCCAAATGAGTGCTAATAATAATAATATTTATCATCATCATAATCATGGGCGGCGTGGTGGCGTAGTGGGTAGTGCTGTCGCCTCACAGCAAGAAGGTCACTGGTTCAAGCCTCAGCTGGGTTAGTTGGTATTTCTGTGTGGAGTTTGCATGTTCTCCCCGTATTTGCGTGGATTTCCTCCGGGTGCTCCGGTTTCCCCCACAGTGCAAAGACATGCGCTATAGGTGACTTGGGTATGCTAAATTGTTCGTAGTGTATGTGTGTGAGTGAGAGTGTATGGGTGTTTCCCAGTGATGGGTTGCAACTGGAAGGGCATCCGCTGTGTAAAACATATGCTGGATAAGTTGGCGGTTCATTCCACTGTGGCGACCCCTGATGAATAAAGGGACTAAGCCGAAAAGAAAATTAATGAATGAATCATCATAATCATAAAATTATAATAATAATCATTAACCACTGAGAATGTATAATACTGTAGAAAATGTTACAGTGTCTCTACACTGTTAACAATTTCCTGTAGAGTCTACTGTAACTTTCTGACAGTAGTTCACCAGTAACTTACTGTAAACCAATTACAGCAAAAATACTGTATTTACATTTACAGCACTAGTTATCTTTCTGTATATGCATTCACAATATTGTATATCTTTACTGTAAAATGTACAGTCATTTTCACAATGCAACTTTAAAATACAGTAACATGCTGCATAACTGTCCTACAGTAAAATACAGTTCATATTACAGTTAAATACATTGTTTTACAAAATTTACAATTTACAAATGGCCCGTTTCCACTGAGTGGTACAGTACGGTATGGGTCGGTACGCTTTTTTGCCCGTTTTCACTGTCAGAAGTAACCAAAAAGCGAACCGTATCGTACCACTTTGTGGGTACCCTTTCCAAAGGGTACCTAGCACAACAAAAAGGTACCAAAAGGCGGAGCCAGGCACGCAGCTGAACGCTATTGGGTTACAGAGAAACATCACTAGCACATGCACAAGCCAGGAGAATGAAAGGAAGCGCCATTTTTAAATACACAGCCGAGACATTAGATCGTAATAATATATACATATAATAACGAGCCATGGTCGACCCGAGCTCAAACAAACCTTGTGGTCATCTTGATGAACAGCCACAAAGCCAAGAAGAGCAGAATCTGCCCTTTGTCCTGGTGTTGTTTACGAGGCCATCTAAAAGCGTGAGTGGTTTCACTTTCTCTAGCTCGCGTGTGCTTGCTGCACATCTATATTTGAAATAACGAACTTGAGCTCATAATAATAACGTGCGCGTGGTTATTGAAGTGCTTCTGACATCATTTCAGAAATGGACAAACGCCGAGTGAAGCACGAAAAAACAAAGGAGCAAATGATTCTTTCAGCAACCTAAAACATGAACAAACTGCCGTGTTTATCTATTATCATCACCTTTTGGACTATTATGAACTCGGAATGACGGAATTACTTTCTAACAAGAGGTTAACGTTACATGTGCTGGTGAAGAATAAAGATGAGAGGTTTGTACTGACTATATGTTTTGTATCGTTTATAAACCCAAATAAGGGCTAAATGTATGTTTCGGGTATTTTTTATTTGTAATTGGTAACATTTCAGAGACTGTAAGGGACTGTTTTTATTTTATATAATCACAAATGTTACAGTAAGCTATTTCGCATTATCATTGATCTGCAGCTATAATCAAATACTGTTCATAGAAAGGTTAGTAATTAACATTTATTCATACATAAGTATTTATGTATATAAAGCATTTGTTTAGTAAGAAGTGCTTCTCATACGATATGTGAACTTCAAGCGAGAATGACGTCGACTGCAACTTTCTGTCGAACTCCACGCCTACCAAAAGGGTACCATAGGCTGGTAAAGGTGACCCGTACCGTACCATACTGTACCACTCAGTGGAAATGAGGCATAACAGTGTATATCCAGTCAGTGGGCTTCAAACAGCCAATCACACATATCTTTGTCCAGCCTGTGTGCTTTAAACAGCCAATCACACGCCTGCAGACCCACTGACTTCGCCCACATCTGCGGACCCATTCACATTTCACAATAAAACTCTGGAATTATCAAAGCCACACTGTAATTTTTGTAAAAATGCTTATTTGTGAAAAGCTTCAAAATGAGTGCTTCCTGTTTTCGAAGCATTGTGGGTAATTTTAGAGCGCACGGTGAGTTTTGGAATAGAACCACTTGTCCAAAGCGACCCTTTCAGTGCGAAATAACACAATTTAGGCTTTATTATTAGCTAAAAATGTGCATTTTTATTAAATCGATGCCTGTTATCTGCTGTTGTGACTCTGGGGTTTATGCAAACATTGTGTGTTTATTTCTGTTGCCCTCTCGCTTCCGCCACTGTCCATTCCTAAACAAAAAGAGACGCTAAATTGCTTTTAGCTAAGAGAGAGCGGTCTTTATGATAGTGTTCAGTAAATTGCATTCTGAGGATTATGAGAGTGTATGCCACTCTGTGTTATTGTCAAAGACAAGAGGGGGGCAATTCACTGTGAATGTGGCCTTCCAGAAAGCCTTCAAATGGGTTTACAAGGCCGCTTTAAGGGTGCTTTCACACTAGCACTTTTGGTCCGCACCCGGGTTCGTATGACGTCAGAGTACGGTACGTTTAGCTAGTGTGTCTTCTGAACTCGGGTGCGCACCCACGAACCGTACCCGAGTCCGCCTGAAAGAGGTGGTCTGGGGTACGGTTCACTCGAACTGTGGTCCGGTTCACTTTTAGTATGAATGCAATCGTACCAAATAACAGAAGTGAACCGCCAACTGTACAACAAACTATCATTTTCATAACGTTCATTCGTGTGTGTGTCTGTGTATCACGTACTGTACCTTGCTAACAAGTGGGACTGAGCCAGGGCAAACACAGGGATAATGTCTGCTTGTCTCCTCCAAAAACAGCTTCTGCAGACACTGTGTGATGTTCTGAACGTTTATAATATTTTTGCGGCAGATAGACACGAGTTGCATGCTGTATATCCAAAACCAAAAGATTCTGTAAAAGCACAATGACCGCGATGTGCGGACGTCTCTTCATTTTGGCGCTTTGCTTTCATGACTGTCACCTAGCAACAGCCGTAAACAAAACAGCAGCTCGAAGCGTACCGGGATTCAGAAGCAAAAATGGACAGTGTGAACACGAACCAACCGAGAAGGTGGCAAGGGGGGACAATCGAACTTGGGTACGGTCCAGGCAACTGAACCAAGTGTGAAAGCACCCTAAGACAGAGCGTCACGCAGAAGGACTTTATTTCGGAGAGAAAAAGACAAAGCAGATTATGCACAGAGCTTCACCTGCTGGAATTAGTAGGATTATTCCTCTATTTGACCTCATGATTGGACTCATAATCAATAGAAGCCACTGCAAGAGTTACAGAAACCGCTTGGTGTAAATATATGAATACGTTTTATGTGCAAATATGTTTCCAAGTGCAGTCTGAGATTGCATATTAGCTGTGCACTGAAGGATGCGTTTGTATGTATTTAAAGGTACATCATCTAAGATATTTTGTATATGTGTACTGAATGCGCATGTACAAATAGAATTATGTCACAGTTTACAGCTATTCAGATTTACTTGTGTATATTCACGTATACATTTATATATTTGGAAAGATATGATAAGATACAGATTGTATCCATATGCAATGCTTACAATATTATACATTCTGAGTGGTTAATGATTATTATTATGATGATGATGATTATTATTATTATTATTCATTCATTCATTCATTTTCTTTTCGGCTTAGTCCCTTTATTAATCTGGGGTCGCCACAGCGGGATGAACCGCCAACTTATCCAGCATATGTTTTACGCAGCGGATGCCCTTCCAGCCGCAACCCATCTCTGGGAAACATCCATACACACCCATTCACACACATACACTACGGACAATTTTTTTTAGCTTACCCAATTCACCTATAGCGCATGTCTTTGGACTTGTGGGGGAAACCGGAGCACCCGGAGGAAACCCACGCGAACACGGGGAGAACATGCAAACTCCACACAGAAATGCCAACTGACCCAGCCGAGGCTCGAACCAGCGACCTTCTTGCTGTGAGGCGAACGTGCTACCCACTGCGCCACCGCGTCGCCCATTATTATTATTATTATTATTATTATTATTATTATTATTATTTATTGTATATTTATATAGTATATGTGTATGTATATGTATATGTATACGTATGCATAATTGTAATAATAATAATAATAATAATATGTACTGGATATGATTACTGATATAATCATAATAATAATAGCAATAATAATCATAAATATTATTAATAATCATATATTTAATAATAATAGTGATGACAATAATAATAATAATAATAATAATAATAATAAACATACAATTATGAATAATGATTATGATTAATAACTGTATGTTTAATATTATTATTATTATTATCATCATCATCATAAAAATCATATTAATAAACATTAACCACTGAAAGTCTATAATACTGTAGAAAATTGTACAGTCTTTTATGTTTGTTATGTGTGTGTTTGTGTGTTTAGTCACATTTTTGTTGTAAATGTAAGTTTTATTCATTTATTTTTTTGAGTAGTTGAAATCAGATTAAAGCTGGTTCGTTTTTTCAGATGAAATATTGAGCATGACCAATGTAAACAGCACAGTCTTGCTGATTTATTACACTAGTGTATCTATACATCTCCTGAACCGACGTCCATATTAATGAAGAATGTTCCTCACACACACATACACACAGGACAAACAAACAGATGAATGACAAAACTCTCAGGGCAATGAACACCGTGTGGACATTCACATGAGAAGCAGATCCATTTCCCTGATTGAGAAGGAAGTTCACACAGACCTTCAGGAGAATTAGTGCACCGTCTGAGATGTAACCTTGCGCTTAATGATGCACATCTGATCTGAACAATGCTGGCCTATCAGTCACTATGTAATGTAGAGCCTCTTCTTATAGGCTCTTAAAAAGGCCATATGATGCTGTGTAATGTTTTTCTTTTATTGTGTTATGCATGTGTTTGTGCGTGTAAGATCTGCAGGCTTACAAATCGTATCCTGAATCCGAATTGGACTTAAAAGGTCCCATGAAGTGCTTTGAAATGTGCATTTTTTTTATTCGATGTTTGACGTAATCTCAACCGAAACATGAACTGAGGGTGGGACATAGTGTAGCTCCTCCCATTTTTTAAAAACAGCCAATAGTGTTTTGTTTTATCACCGCTCTGCCAGTGAGAGTGGTTAAGCTCAAGCGCATCAAATGTGAAGCGTCTTGAAGGGGGCGGGGCATGTCAGATACTAGAGAGCATTTGATTGGTCAGAAGATTTGATGAGAAACTGAAGTATGAGGTGACGTGAATAAAACCGTTGATCCATTTAAGCGGAAGTGACAAACTGCAAGCTTTACATGTTTATATCAGTTTTATATCTTCTAAATGCGAATTTTGTCACTGTTGTCACTGGTGCGCACTAGCTTATTTATTCATTCATTCATTTTGTTTTCGGCTTTATTAATCTGGGGTCGCCACAGCAGAATGAACCGCCAACTTATCCAGCATATGTTTTACTCTGCGGATGCCCTTCCAGCTGCAACCCATCACTGAGAAACATGCGTACTCACTCATTCACACACATACACTACGGACAATTTAGCCTACTCAATTCACCTATACCACATGTCTTTTAATCTGGAGATTATGGTTATGATTGCAGCATATTTCTGACATATATTTGGGTTGTTCAGCCAATCAAAACGCAGTGCATCAACTGGCCAATCAGAGCACCAATAAGTGCTTTTAAAAGGAGCATTGTGTAGGGGGAGTGGCTACTCGTTTCACATACAAAAAAGAATAGCCACTCATAGCAGAGCTTATTTGCATATAGAATTTTTAAGGGTACCTATTGTGCCCCTTTTAACAAGATCAAAAATAAATCTCTGTTGTCCCTAGAGTGTGTATGTGATGTTTCAGCTCATAATACACAACAAATAATGTTTTATAAGTCTTTGAAACTGACCCTGTTAGGCTTTGATCCTAATTGTGCCGTTTTGGTGACTGTCACTTTAAATTCAAATGAGATTGTGCTCTTTTTAAAAGAGGGCGGAGCTACAAACGCCTATGTGTCAGCATAGTGGCAGATTCAAAAACAAGACTATCGTTCTATGCTAATGAGGGAGAGATGGTCAGTAACGGGCGGGGCTTTTCCCCTCTGAAGACACGGACAAAGGCAGAATGTCAATCAAAGTGTTTCTGCAGACTGTTTTTATCAAGTATGATTATAAAACATCAAATTTATGATTTTTTACCATTAGAAGCTTATTATATTCACAGACTGTTGCCACACAACTGTGTTTAAGCCCCTTATAAAAGTGATTTTTGCGTAATAGGTCCCCTTTAAAGTGCAGTATAAAACAACTGTGTGTGTGCGTGCGTGCGTGCGTGCGTGCGTGCGTGTGTGTGTGTTTTCTAAAGGGTTGCGAAGAGTGTAAAATAAAAACTTGACGTAACTAAATAGCTACATTTTAGTAGAATAAAAATGCTGATTTCCATCTATTTCCATCATACTGTATATAGAATGTAAATTCTGGGTGATGCTGGTGTTTTAAAGCCTCTCCATATAATTTTGACCAGTCATATGACACACAGTATGTATATCCAAGTCAATGAGAATATTAATGAGGTTACCAAGGAGATAGCATTTACTTTAATTAGAAGAACCAAGACTATGGCCTTTTTTACTGCGGCATAGCGAAGAGTCACAAAAGGAATTGATTGGTTTTGGCATTTAGTCTCTGATCAAGTGTCATCTATTGCTTCAGGAGGCAAGAAGATAATCTAAAGTGACATTTCTCTTCTGCCGGCTTTTTCTACACTGATGAAGGCAATTACCTCTACCCTAAATGATCATTTGCAGAACTTTCAGCCTCTTGATGCTGTGTGTGTGTGTGTGTGCGTGTGTGTGTGCGTGTGCGTGTGTGTGTGTGTGTACACGTACCTGAATGTGTGTCAGATTTGGTAATTTAGTAAACAGAAACACCTTTGCTCACAAGATAAGCTACAGAATTACATATAAAAAAGAAAAATCTTAAAATCTAAAAATATTTATGTTTTTTTTGTTTGTTTTATTAGATAAAAATGTATTTGTTCTCATTTAGTCTTGCATTCATTCATTCAGTCATTTATTAAGTCCAGAATTTATAAATCAGGGCTGGAATCTTGATTAGATCCACCCCAAACCTTTTTTTTTGGATGGCTGATGTCATTTAAGGGGTAGTTCATCTAAAAATGAAAGTTCTGCCGTTATTTACATATTATAAACAAATACTATAGAAGTCAATAGTCACTGGTTTCCAACATTCGTCAAAATATTCTCTTTTGTGTTGGCAACAAGTCAAGGATATAAGTAAATGATGGCAGATCTTTATTTTTTTGGGTGAACTATCCCTTTAAGTCCCTTCCTTTAAATCACATGGTGACATTCTGTTTTGCCACGCCCACTTTACATTGTCCTATCAATTTATAATAAATACAAACAAACCTTGATTAGATTCAGCCCTGCAACCACTTTATTGACAGCTGATGTCATCAAACCCCTCCCTTCCAATCACATGGCTCCACTCAGCTTTGCCACTCCCACAATTCATGATCCTATCAGCCAAATATTGATTAGATCTACCCATAAAACCAGTTTATTTACATCTAATTATCAATCCCCTCCAATCACA
>CAIGQV010017386.1:25332491-25342802 GCA_903798115.1 Danio jaintianensis | reverse complement strand
TTTATTTTATTTTATTTTATTTTATTTTATTTTATTTTATTTTATTTTATTTTTGGGTGCAACTATAAAGCATGTGTACTTTAAATGCAAAACAAATACATGTCTTTTATTTAATTATTTCTTGATATTTAATTATTTCTTATTTATTTCTATTTATTTATCTATCATTTCTATTTGTTTTTTTTATTTTATTAGCTTTTTAAATTTATTTTGTTATTTATAAACTTTAAATAATTTTATTTCATTTTGTTTTTTAGTATAGCCACCTTAATCAGCTAACCACAATAAATAAATAAACACATTCATACATACATACATAAATACATATATACACACATAATTGGCACTTAAAAATAATGTAAAATTTTAAGTTTGAAAGGAATAATAATACATGCAATTTTGAGTAGCTCATTCATTAAAAAAGTCCAATTATGTCAAAAAGTGCAGGATCCAAACACAGCTATGTACCATTTAATCACTGTGAATTCCCTGAAAAAGTACTTCCTGACTTCCTGAAATTATTGTACACTATAGTGAAAGTGTAGTTGTTAGTTAGCGACCACTCAACACTCAACTAGCCACCTGAGCACGGCTAATTGATTAGCATATATCAAGCCATCATACAGTCAACAGTGTGATCTCATTAAAGGCTTTGACCAGCTCACAGTCACTTTAACATCCGCATGTGAAGCGGAGCAGGTTGGCAGAGAGCAGGGCATTGATTAAAGCGCTCTACCCGGGTGACCGGCGTGCCACACTCATTGTTAATGGTAATGAGGGAATTAATGCCGTTTGCATCACAATAGACCCTCACAACATTGAAAAACCAAAAAAAAGTGTGTTTTTTTTTTTTTTGCTGGCATTCTGGACTCTTGTGGTGGAAAATGGCAAGCTCAAAGGTGCTGTGCTGCTCACAGAGCTGTGCATCATGGGTAAAAAAAATAGATAAATAAATAAAAAAAACATCATCCCTTCCCGATATCCCTCACTCTATAAATGGATGGTAATTTGCCCAGCTGTGAGTGTGAGATGTTCCATTCCCCAGTCGTGGTGTAAGAAAAATTGAATGACAGTGAGCAAAACAGCAGTAATTATAAAACTAATTACTAAATGCTGATGATGCCCATAGGCTTTGCATAACTAAATTTAGAAGAGGAAATTGCTTTCGGCTGCATTGAGGGGCTGCCGGCGTGTTTATGTTATTTTCTTTATTTTCCCCGACGCACAAAACCAAAAGAAAGTCGTAATTGCCATGGAAACAATTACTCGTACACCTTTTTTATTTTTGAGGCGAAAACAGCTTGAGGGAGCGTTGTTGTCAAACAATGTGTTTTTAATAACGGCTTTACAAAAAACAAACATACGTAGTTTGTCTTGCCGTGAATTGATTAACATTAAATCAAATGCAGGCAAAACAAGAAATGCAGTTAATTGCTAGAACGAGGCCGTTATTTCCTTATTAAATCACACGCGGGATTCTCTATGCAAGGTGCAAATTCCTGCTCGGGCTTAATCTGCTATATATTTGAGCGTAACTATGCTCTTTAATGGTCTATCCCTCTTCTGAATGGAGACAACAAAGCCGATGTTGGCAGCGCCAGCGTGAGACTGCCCTCCAGGGTGCCTTAAGTTTCCCAATGGCTGGATTTGTGTGCTGGTGTGTATTTGCAGACTGTGTGTGTGTTTACTTTCAGAACAGGGCTGTATTTTACTGACGTAAGTAACGACACGGCAGATTTCTTTGGCAGAGAAAGAGTATGATTATTGTTTCTCTGCTAAAAATAGTGGTGTTTTTTTTGAGCTGACGAATAGGCCGAGTGCTTAAACTCTCGTTGGCCTGCAAGTAATTAGTCGCTTTCGCAAATAGGCCAATAATGGAGAAATGAATCCAACGAGACAGTCGGAATGAATATGGAAAGGCTTGTTTTCCAGCGCTGTGATTGAAGCCGCGGTTCGGCTCTGCTTAATATCTGCACAAAGTGTTACAAATGACCTCGTCTGTACTTGACTAGCATTGCAAGTTTTTTTTTTTTTGTTTTCTGTAGTGCCTAGAATGCAAGTTTTTGATTTAATTTTAATGTGATGCTTTGTAATGTTTTCCGTTTTCTTTATCTGTTTGTGGAAAGTCAAAAGCTCATAGGCTGTGTTTACAAGTGTTGCATTTCAGGCCAGCACAAACCCTCTTTTGGCATTTAAGGGGAGCTAATATGCAAAAATGAGTTTTATACGGGGGTTAAACACAGTTGTGTGGCAGCAGTGTGTGAATATAGCCAGCCTCTAATCGTAAAAATTTATTAATTCAGTTTTTTTATTATCACAATTGATAAAAACAGTCTGCAGAAACACTTTGATTGATAATGTTCTTTCATACGTGTCATCAGAGAGGGAAAGCCCCGCCCATTAGTGACGATCTCTCTCCATTAGCATAGACAGCCCTGAGTGAGAAGCAGCCATCCACCATTAGAGTTTTCACGGTGTACCTGCTGAAGATAATGTCAGCGACTAAGAGGATTATAAATGTGTTTTTATATATAAATGAGTTTTAGGATGCACAAATGAACAGCATAGTCTCCATAGACAACCTTCTTCTGAGCCACTTCTGAGCCACATTTTCAGTTTTTCGCAGAGATAACATTAGTCCTGTTTTTAATCTGCCACTATGCTGATGCATAGGTGTTTGTAGATCTGCCCTCTTTTGAAAAATCTCATTACAATTTCAACAGTCACCACAATAGCAAAATTTGAATCAAAGCCTAAAAGAGGCATTTTTATAGAGTATTTGTGTGGTATTTTGAGCTGAAACTTCACATACACACTCTAGGGACATCATAGACTTATTTTACATCTTTTAAAAGGGGGCACAATAGGTCCCCTTTATAAAAAAAAATCAGTTTTAATTACGGGTATGATATGTCCAAATATTATGCCTTCAAATACTTATTGCACAAAGTATACCTCATTTCCTTGTGTGTATGTTAGTTTTCACACCTGTGATTTGGTTCAATTGGTTCAGATGAAGGGCAACAAATGATACAATGTAGCATTTTTTCTGTGGGTTTTGTTTTGTTTTACACCACACTAATTGCTCTGGTCCGAAACAAAGTGGAAATGAACCAAAATTTGAAAGAATAGCGATATCACCTCTTCACGCAGGTCTTGTTTGGTCCGCTTTTGGTCTGATTGCTGCATTCATCGTTGTTAGCATGTAAAAACTGAAGTATATTTTTGGCTTATTTTTGGCTTAAACCACAATATGCCATTCAAAATTAATAAATAAACGTGTTCACTGACGTTCAATGTGATTTGAAGTTCCCAGATGACATTTACATTACATTTAGTCATTTAGCAGAAGCTTTTGTCCAAGCGACTTAATTATACATAGAAACTGTTCTTGCTCAGAGAATTAAGTGCTAGAATTAGGAGGGGGAATTTTTATTATTATTATAATTTTTTGAGAGAAGAGTTTCTGCAGGTGGTTTGTCAAGCCCAATCACCTGTGTGAAGAGCGCTCATAATTGGATGAGCCTGTGTTATTCAGCAGTTGTTACCTCAGTATAACATCGCAACTGACCAATCAGAATCGAGCATACCAGACAGCCGTGTAATAATGGTTAATAATAACATACCTTGGAATGTCATGATTGACCAATCAGAATCGAGTATTCCAGACAGCCGTGTAATAATGGGTAATAATAACATACCTTGGAATGTCATGATTGACCAATCAGAATCAGGTATTCCAGACAGCCGTGTAATAATGTGTAATAAAAACAGCAGATGCAGCAGATGCCCTTCCAGCTGCAACCCATCACTGGGAAACACCCATACACTCCCATTCACACACATGCACTACGGACAATTTAGTTTACCCAATTCACCTATAGCGCATGTCTTTGGACTTGTGGGGGAAACCGGAGCACCCGGAGGAAACCCACGCCAAAAAGGGAGAACATGCAAACTCCACACAGAAATGGCAACTGACCCAGCCGAGGCTCAAACCAGCGACCTTCTTGCTGTGAGGCGACACTGCTACCCACTGCGCCACCACGCCGCCCCAGCCGTGTAATAATGAGTAATAATAACATATCTTAGATTTGTGATTGGACATTCTGAATCGAGTATTCCAGACAGCCGGGTAATGATGTGTAATAATAACATATTTTGGAATGTCGTTATTGATCTATCAGAATCGAGTATTCCAGACAGCCGTGTAATAATGGGTAATAATGTCATGATTGACCTATCAGAATCGAGTATTCCAGACAGCCATGTAAAAATTATGTAATAATAACATATTTTTGAATGTTGTGATTGACCAATCAGAATCGAGTATTCCAGAGCGCCTTGAAATAAGCATGTATAAATGGTGTTGTTTGTTCCCAAAAGAGAATTCGAGCATATGCATACGATTTGCTGTTGGTTATATGTGATGGTGAGCGCTGACAGTCTCTTCTGAGTGCTGCTCTTTTGAAGTGGAGCGTCTGAAAGCACAGCATGAGCCTCAAATAAAGTGAAGGGCATTTACTATTACAAGTAATGTCCTTAATAATCTTGTTAGTGTAGACTCTCTCAGTACGAGACAAATGGAACATTATTGGCTTATGGGCTGTAGTAAATAATTTAGTTTCCAATATTCAGGCTGCTTTGACAGTAAATTAGAATGACATGAAAAGAGGTTGTTGAATAAAGAAAGTATCCAATCAAATTTAATTGGCTCGACTAAGGCAGCCGTAATATATTTCATAATTAAACCAAGTTGTCACAGAGCTTTATAGGGGAGCACGAATCAAAACGTCAAAAATGATTCCTTGATATCCTGCTTTTAAAATGTCACTGCAGGCTTCGATTTTTCTCCTGTTATTACAGTGTAATAGATTCAGAATCATGGAGACTCTAGTTGATGTCCAGAAAGTAACCACTACACACTAGCAATTAAAATGAGCAATCTTGCTGCCTTAAATTGTCTTGTTGAATCAACTTAACTTTTCTAGTCATCTCAATCTACATTAGTCAAATTGACTAAAATACAGGTATTAAATGTTGTAAAACTTAAAATATTTAGTTGAAACCTGAATAACTGACTGATAGCTTAAAATAAAATAAGTTAAAGTAACATAAAAGCATTTGTTGTGGTGACTTTTTGTAATATAATTTTTAATAATGTATAATAAAAAACACACACTTTGGCAACAGCATACTTCCTTGGAGATTTTGCATGGATTTTTATATTAATGTATAATTATTATTTTTGACAGTAATATAACTATTTAATTAAGTTGGTTACAACTGTTTTAATGTTAATATACCATAGGCTTTTTGTAAATAGGTGAATGCAAAGAGTATAGAAATATGGAGAAAAAAAATTGCCCTCATTTCATGCGCAATTTATTCAAGCTATTTAAAAACAAATGTATTTGTGAATTGCATTTTTTGTATACGGTGCTCAGTATAAATGAGTGAAAATGAAAATGAAAATTTTTATCCATTTCTCAGTGAGAATAGACAATATACTGTATTCATTCATTCATTCATTCATTCATTCATTCATTCATTCATTCCTTCATTTTTCTTTAGCTTAATCCCTTTATTCATCAGGCGCGTATCCGCACACATACACTACGGCCAATTTAATTCAATTCACCTATAGCGCATGTCTTTGGACTGTGGGGGAAACTGGAGCACCCGGAGGAAACCCACACCAACACGGGGAGAACATGCAAACTCCACACAGAAATGCCAACTGACCCACCTGGACTCAAACCAGTGTCCTTCTTGCTGTAAGGCGACAGTGCTAACCACTGAGCCACCGTGTCGGCCAAATATACTGTATATTGGTACATTTCAATTTTGCAAATTTAAACGAGGTGTTGCAAAAAATTAATTTTTCCTCTTTAATAAAAATTGATGTAATATTTTTCCATATCATATTAATTGGGGTGTACTAATTTTTGCACCATGATCTTAAGTTTTTTGTTAAATTATTTTTAGTTTTGGCTTTGATATAGACTAATGTAATATAAAATTGTACACAAAACACAAAAATTGTATTGTAAAGCATCCTGTAAAAAGTATTAATTTAAAAGAAAGATCTGTAAGGGGTGGACTCATTTATTTATTTATTTGTTTGTTTGTTTATTTATTTATAACCTAGGGAGAAGAGAATGAATGAATGAATGATTGAATGAATGAATGAATTATTTTAATTTCCTTCCTGTCATAGGCAGAGGGAAAATAAATAAATAAATAAATAAATAAATAAATAAATAAATAAATAAATAAATAAATAATTTTAATTTCCTTCTCCATGCCATAGGCAGAAGGAAAAAAATAATAATACATAATAATAATAATAATAAATAAATAAATAAATAAATTTCCTTCTCCCTAGCTCATGTGAACTTTTTAAATAAAAAAGTTAGTACTAAAAATAAAGTACAGAAGGTAGTATTGAACAATTATGTAAACATCATTTTTTAGATATATTTCAGCAGAGCATTCACTTATAAACTACACAATAAGACTAAAGACATTTATCAGCAATCTAAACACCACGTTTCTCATCGTCAGATTCTCTTTGTTTTAATTACATCTGCATGTTTAATAATGACCCTGGATTCTCTCTCTCTCTCTGCTGTTTGTGTCTGCAGTGAAGTGTAAATGTGCTGTGAGAGGGAAGGTCATGGAGGTGTCGATCCTCAGCACTGTTTGTCTCTGGCAGGACACAAATGACTCACCCAAATCATCCAATTTAATCACACCATTTTCTGGCCCTCAATAGCCCTCGCCCCGGCTTAATCACTCCGTTTACTTGCTGTCACAAAGAGCTTCATATTGAAACCAATGGATTTCTAGCATTTAAAGGCGAGGGGTCGAGAGACTTGGGCTCTGGCTGAAAAAGCGAGCGATTCATGCGTGAAGCATTTAGCTATTGCTATCTCAACGCATGACTAACAGTTTTCGCTCAACCATATTATTCATTAATATCTATAATAAAGCTCTTGATAGTGGCCTTGACAGTCTGGGGTTTTTTTGGGAGGTTTTTTTCGCTCTCATCTCCACATTACCATTGCGATGCTGAATTTGGGTTAACACTGGGGTCGGTTAAGTAGAAGATTTGGTTGGGAAGGTGACTGGGTCATAACTGAGAGAGGAAAATGGTAACTCTCCTTCTGCTAAAAGGTTGGGTCAAATCTGGGACTATAAATTAGGTTTCTCATGAGATGACATTTGAATTGAGTTGGCCATACTTGACCGAAAGTTGAATTGTAATGACTTGACAAGCTAAATGAATAATAATAATAATAATAATAATAATAATAATAATAATAATAATAATAATAATAATAATAATAATAATAAAATATGCTTTTGGATATGCCCCTATTATGCCCCTTTTTTCAGGATGTAGAATAAGTCTCTGATGCTCCTAGAGTGTGTATGTGAAGTTTCAGCTCAAAATACCACACAAATAATGGGTTTAGGGGTAGGGTTGGGGGAGGCGGATTGAATATACAACCTGCGCAATAAAAACATCGGGAAATAAAACAGACTCAACATTGCATATCCTGCGATGTGACTATTGTGGAAGCGAACATTGGTATATCGATGCTGGAACGATATATTTTGCAGTCCTATACCAAACCACCTTTTTTTGTGTGGCTGTGTGTATATTGTTACACCTTTAAAGGTCCCTTGAAGTGCTTTGAAATATGCATTTTCTATTCGATGTTTGACGTAATCTAACTGAAAATTGAAGAGAGGGTGGGACATAGAATAGCTCCTCCCCTTTAAAAGAACAGCCAATAGCATTTAGTTTTTGTCACAGCTCTGCCAGTGAGAGTGGTTCAGGTGCATCAAGTGAAAAGCAAATGAGAAGCGTCTTGAAGGGGGCGGGGCATGTCAGACGCTAGAGAGCATTTGATTGGTCAAGATTTGAAGAGAAACTGCAGTATGGGCTGACATGAAAAAAAAATCGCTGATCCATTTAGGCGGAAGTGACAAACTGCAAGCTTTGGATGTTTATATCAGGTTTATATTTTCTAAACGCAAATTTTATCACTTTTTTGGAGCACACAAGCTAATAGATATCCTTAAAACTAACAGACTGAAACTAACATCTAAAAATGTTTTATTTTAATTTCATGGGACCTTTAAAATGAACACGTATTAGCTGACCACCCAGACATGACCAGCAGGTCCATATCCCAGCATTCCTGTGTCATGAATGGCCATCCGTCCCCTGTATGGCTAGAGGGTTTGCATTAGGGTCAATCTGCGGAGCCACTAAAGCAGTCCAGACGCGTGGTCCAGCTGCAGGCGAGAGCTGAGCTTGATTCTCCAGCGCGCGTCCATCACGGTCAGCGCCGCTGGGACCCCGGCCCAGTCAATCAACACATCGCCCCGAGCGCCGCCGTCCCCCTCCATACACACTCAATCACACTATCTGTCCTCACACGGTGGCCGCCGCTAATGAGAATGTATATGAAGGCATGAATAAAACATGAAATTCATTGTTTTTGGTAGCAGACGCTCTCGCCACGAGTAGCTTCTTGATGGGGGCTGCGTTTGAAGTCCCTCGTTGAATCGCCAGCGCCGTTTGATTGAATTTGTTGCTTGCTTTAAGTAATTAAAAAAAGAACGGCGGTGTTGAGACGTCCTCACTCTTGGACTGAAAATTACTTCATTTACCTTTTATGGGTTCCTGACCCAAGATGTGTTTATTCGTACTACTACTACTAATAATAATAATAAAATATGCTTAATCGGATTTAAAGGGGACATATTATGCCCCTTTTTACAAGATGTAAAATGAGTCTCTGATGTCCCAAGAGTGTGTATGTGAAGTTTCAGCTCAAAATACTCCACAAATAATGTTTCATAACTTAAAAAAAAACGGACCCTTTTATTGTGCCATTTTCGTGACTGTCGCTTTATGAGATTGTGCTCTTTTCAGAAGAGGGTGGAGCTACAAATGCCTGTGTGTCAGCATAGTGGCAGATTCAAAAACAAGACTAACGTTCTATGCTAATGCGGGAGAGATCATCACTAATGGGCGAGACTTTCCACCTCTGATGACATGTACAAAGGGAGAATGTCAATCAAAGTGTTTCTGCAGACTGTTTTTGGTAAAGTGTGATTATAAAAACATAAAATTTATGAATTTTTACCATTAGAAGCTTATTATTATATTCACAGACTGTAGCCACACAACTGTGTTTAAACTCCTTATAAAAGTGATTTTTGCATTATAGGTCCTCTTTAAAAATGACTACTGAAAAACACAACCTGACTGAGTTTCTTTCTTCTGTTGAACACAAAGAAGATATTTTGAAGAATGTTGGAAACTAGAGGCTATTCACTTCCATAGTTTTTACTAAGAATGTTAATGGCTACCAGGTTCCAATATTGATCGAGATATCTTCTTTTTTGTTCAAAAGATAAAAAAAAAAACACTTGATGGTGAACGTTTGATTGAATTTGTTGCTTGCTTTAAGTAATTAGAATAGAACTGCGGTGTTGAGACGTCCTTGCTGTTGGACTGAAAATTACTTCATTTACCTTTTAGCAGTTCCTGACCCAAGATTTGTTTATTCTGACTTTTTTGTTTATTTGTTTGTATGCTTATATTGTGAAACTGACTGAAACTGAAAAAAAAAAACTGTAACAATTATACAGTAAAAATCTGTAAGCTGGTTAACAGTAAGTTTTCGTTATATATACAGTGAATAACCGTAAATTGAATTTCCCAGGTTATTTTTCATTATGTCTAACCTGACCTGAATTTTATTTTTAACAGCTATTTTATTTGTAATCATTATTTTATTCAAGATCACAATGTCAATGTATTTTATGGTGTTATTTTTATTTTAGTTTAGTTTAATCAAAGTCCCTTTAAGGCAAGTTATTTCACTCGGCGGCCATCCTTGAAACTCCCCCATCGGGCAGTATGCTCGTGCATTCTGTCTGAATGGGGAAACATCAAATTCTCCAATATTGCTTGCCAAGATTACGATTAAATTTCATATTAGGAAACACCAATCAAATTAAACAACAACCGTCTGTTTAGTTTCATTTCTAAACCTTCAAATCTGCAGAAACTCACGTCTGGTCCAAGCCCCTACCCCGGAGAATCATCAGTTTGAAGCGATTGCTGATTGGCTCCTCTACCAGAAGGCGGGTCTTCATTCGCCATATTGACCGTTACACTTTTACTCATTCAAAACTATACGAGTGACTTTGGTTTAGTTTAGTTTAGTTTAGTTTAGTTTTGTTTTGTTTTGTTTTGTTTTGTTTTGTTTTGTTTTGTTTTGT
>CAIGQV010017386.1:25321149-25324346 GCA_903798115.1 Danio jaintianensis | reverse complement strand
TTTACCAGCCAATGGCGCTCTAGGCTAGTTTTTAACACCAGATGGTGCTCTAGACTAGTTTTTACCAGCCAATGGTGCTCTAGGCTAGTTTTTAACACCAGATGGTGCCCTGGACTAGTTCTTACCATCCAATGGTGCTCTAGGCTAGTTTTTATTACCAGATGGCGCTCTAGACTAGTTTTTACCAGCCAATGGCGCTCTAGGCTAGTTTTTAACACCAGATGGTGCTCTAGACTAGTTTTTACCAGCCAATGGTGCTCTAGGCTAGTTTTACCAGCCAATGGCGCTCTAGGCTAGTTTTTAACACAAGATGGTGCTCTAGATAAATTTTTACCAGCCTATGGCATTCTGGGCTAGTTTTTAACACAAGATGGTGCTCCAGGCTAGTTTTTACTAGCAGATGGTGCTCTAGACATTGAAGAAATTGAAGATTATTATTCTGCAATTTGACAACTGTTTGTGGTTCTCAGAGAACTACAGCTCTATGTTGTCGTGATTCTGATTTCTGATTATTTGGTAAGTATGACCTGCTGATACAGATTTTCGCCGATACCTATTTTTCACAATTTTTTACTCTTAATTACAGAGCCATGTTTCCCTGATAAGATGTGCATGAGAATTGCAGCTTTTGCTAAATCATGATCTCAATTTTATTGATTAAACTGTTCAGAACTATTTTTGCAACACTCTTTCATGTGTGATGTCTGTTAAAGTCTGTATGAAATCAGATTTACAGTATTTAATTTTCTAGCACACATTGTTATTCTTTAAGTAAACAATTCATCTGGGCAAGTTAATCCACTGAAATATAAAAAATGTTTGTTTTGGTAATCTTCTATCAAAGTCTGACCATTTGCTTGTACCTTTGGAGTGGCGGTCCTTCTGTTAACGTCATTTTGACAGCTTCAGCCACAACATTCTTAACCACGCCCCTCTTACCGTTAGTTTGCATGACATAATGGTGTGCAAAAAGAAGGCCCCACCCCCTAATCAACATTCAGTTGGAAGTAGTGATGGGATGTTTGGATCATTTTACAGACTGTGACCTTTGAGTCTCGTTCATTTTCCAAAATATCATTAAAATGTTACGAGTTGCTTTCAAACACATCTACAACTAGCCCAAATATAGATCACCCTACAAACAAGACATAACTAGAATTCATTCATTGTTTACCTGGGACTTTTGTTTATGATTAGCTCAGCCCAGCTTTTCTGGCATAGTTTTTTGTCATTCATGTGACAAAGCAGTCCCATAAAAGGTTAACCAATGCACACAGTCTCCAGGACTGGAATGGAAGGATCCATTATTAGTTCACCTTTCGTGTCTTCAGTTTTTGGAGTCGTTCTTTCATCATGTGACAACATGTAAAAAGATGAACAAGTCAAACCCAACGACTCCAAATATGAATGGATCAAATCTTTTTCCGGCTCTGGCTAAGTATGCTTGGTTTATGTCTTTCACATGATGAACAAACGACTCAACCTCCGATATAAGACTCAAAAAAGGAACTAATTTTTCCCCCACCTGTGTAATGAGTGTATGCGCGGATGAACGAATCACTCCCTGAGAGGACTCTTTGTTCAGAATGAACGAATCCTTCAAGAATGACCCATCACTAGTTGTAAGTACATCAACATGAAGTAGAACTTGTAAAACATATTCCACTAGTCTTTATTTACGACTTCATTCGTAAACACCAGCACTGCCCCCCTACCCCCCGCAGTGATCCGCCGCTGTGCTGTATTATCATGTATGAGTTTGTGGGCTGCAGGGTAAAGCCGGTGGCCGCTGTTGTAGCATCAGTGTAGCGGCTGCTATTGTGCTGGTACACAGGTACAGTAATTAAACTGTCTCACCGCCCAATCCCCTCTGCCTGCCAGCTGCTGATGTATTATAGAGACATTCAGCTAATCGATTAAAAGTGCTCAGACAGGGGACATGTTTGACAGCCCTGCGCTAAGATGAAATTAGTGTGTGTATGTGTGAGTGAGAAAGGCCATGAGTGACCGCAGCCCTATGGGAGCAAACCTGCAAAATACACACACACACACACTGTATGAGCTGATACGCGTGTAATTAGGAGCGCCACGTTTCTACAAGATTTCCAAATTATCCTGAACGCATACGGAAAAAAGCACATAGGGGTAAAAAAAACAAAAACAAGTACGAATCTGGGGGGCGAGGGATGCAGCGGAGGAGGCTTTCCAACCAACTTGGCCTCCATCCAGCGTGGCTGAAAATTACATGAAATTATTCAGCTGCCGGGGAATGTGAAATCGCACTAATTGGCTTTTGAAGTAGCCCGTGTGTGTGTGCGGCTGGAAAGGCCAAGGCCGGCCGCGGTTTGGCCCGCTCGGGAGCCTCAATCGATTTCACAGCTGATATTTCTTCGAATCAACACTTATTTTACATTGCACGCGGGGGCTCCTTTTAAATGCAAATCTGGTGTAAACTGCACTTGTTGGTCCGAGCGCAAACAAGGCGAGAGGGTGTGTGCGCAAACATGGAAATAAGCTGAATTTTTATTTACTTCAAAAGGCCGCGCGCCGACCGCTCGCTTTTCGAGAGCGAACCTGGTAAACATTTGCAGTTTGCCTTCTTCCAACTGTTCCGCCAAACAAATCTCTAAAAAATGCAATGTGTGTTTTATTAGCTGTCTGCGTCCTGGAGCAGAACATGGATTTTACAGTGGGTGAAAAAAGAGGGCTTGTATGTATACTGGAACCCTGAGGATCAATCTCAACAAACCTGTCTGCATTTCATCCCCAAATCCACAAAGAAAAAAATAGGTAGCCAGAGAGTATTTGATAACACTTTACTTGAAGCATTTAAGTATAGTGCATTATAGCTATTCTTATTGTGTCAGGGAATAGGCATGCATTGTAATGCATAATATTGTAATACATACATAATGTGCATGTGTGTGTGTGTGCGTGTGTGTAGGCATATACTGTATATTTAAGCATAATCCAGTAATCTTGATTTACACCTTTTTTTTAATTTATATTTTATCAATAACTTTACCACTTGTTTGCATTATTTTACAGTTTTTCATCTTTATTAATGCATAATTTAATATTTAATTAATACCACCTTTATTAAAACCACTTTATTATATGTAAAATAAATATTACTAGTTGCTATACTTATCTGTTCAATATTAGATGCTTAGAAAACATAATGCATTAACTTAATG
>CAIGQV010017386.1:25308649-25316149 GCA_903798115.1 Danio jaintianensis | reverse complement strand
TAGCTTTCTCAGCTATAACATTACAGCGCCTCTGGCCACACCTTGTTGCTGCGCGGGGTACATGCGCGTGGTGAATGCGCGTAACCTGAAGCGCTTGTCACTAGCCCGGATGTATTTTTTTGTAGTCCCCAAAAAGTTTGTTCGCTGTAGGCTTTGCTAAGCTAACTCTGTAAAAGCCAATGTCTCTCTTTGCATTGAACTTTGAGTGTCTTACATTCAGAGATGTTGTTTATGTTCACACTGCTACATTACACATCAACTAAAGTTTAAAATATGATACCGTAGTGGACCACTCCTTTAAAGTGTTAGTTCACCCAAAAATGACAATGCTCACCCTCATGTTGTTCCAAACCCCTGACATCTTTGTTCAAATGAAGATATTTTAAATGGAATCTGAGAGCTCCCTCATCCTCCATAGACTGGAATAGTCCCGAGATTACTTTTGCTAAGCATCTTTACTGAAGTTTTTTTGCCACACAAAAGCTTTGTCTGAATATAGTTGTACCATTGAAGCCACACGTAATGTTTTGGCAATAATTTTGGTTCCTTTTCTGCACTTTTAATGTCTCAGGTCCATTGCTGTCTATGAAGGATGAGAGAGCTCTCTGATTTCATTCATTCATTCATTTTCTTTTTGGCTTAGTCCCTTTATTAATCTGGGGTTGCCACAGCGGAATGAACCGCCAACTTATCCAGCATATGTTTTACGCAGCGGATGCCCTTACAGTCGCAACTCATCACTGGGAAACACCCATACACTCCCATTCACACATACACTACAGACAATTTAGCTTACCCAATTCACCTATACTGCATGTCTTTGGACTTGTGGGGGAAACCGGAGCACCTGGAGGAAACCCACGCCAACACGGGGAGAACATGCAAACTCCACACAGAAATGCCAACTGACCCAGCCGAGGCTCGAACCAGCGACCTTCTTGCTGTGAGGCGACAGTGCTACCCACTGCGCCACTGCTCCGCCCCTCTTAGATTTTATCTAAAATATCTTAACTTGTTTTCCGAGTGGAAAGATATGAGCGTTAAAATAAAAATAAAAACTGGTTAAACTAACTTTTTTGAGATTTTGCACATTAAACTGCTGATATACACATTTTTGAGTGCATAGACTAAAAAAATACACGCACAAAACTCACATGTATATCAGTATTGGCAGCCCTGGCAGCAGCGCTCTGCTGCCCAGACAGCCCAACCCAGTGAATACTGATTTACCATCAGTATATCAAAATAAGGTCAAGAATCTTGGTGTGATTCTGGAGTCAGATCTGAATTTCAGTAGTCATGTCAAAGCAGTAAGTAAATCAGCATACTATCATCTCAAAAACATTGCAAGAATTAGATGCTTTGTTCCCAGTGAGTCCCCACTTTCTTATATTGAACACAAAAGAAGATATTTTGAAAAATGCTGGTTGATGTTACCCATTGACTTTGTTCAACTGAACAAAGAAACACAAATAGGTGGAGGGTGAGGAAATGATGACAGGGATTCCATTTTTGGCTAAACTATCTCTTTAAGCACAATATTAAAGTAATTTTGGTGATCCTTTAATGATAATTATTTATATTACTTATTAAATTACTAGTGCTGGGCAAATATTACTCGCAATTATTCACATCCAAAATAAAAGTTTGGTTTGACGTAATATTTGTGTGTGTACTGTGCATGCATATGTTTGAGAAATGTTTATTTATATTTAGAAATAAAACCTATATGATACAAATAAAATATGAATTTAAATATATGTGCATATGTTTTGTATAGTTTTGTTTTTATGTGTGCGTATCACATACACATAATATAAATATAATACACACATTTTTTATGTCAAAACTAACTTTTAATTTGGATGTGAATTATTATTAATCCCTGTCATCATTTACTCACCCTCCACCTGATCAAAACCTGTTTGAGTTTCTTTGTTCTGTTGAACAAAGTCAATGGGTAACATCAACCAGCATTTTTCAAAATATCAAAATATCAAATTAACAGAAGAAAGAAACTTGTAGAGGTTTAAAACCACACAAGAGAGAGTAAATATATACATTATAAAATATATAATACACATTTTATTATGTCAAAACAAACTTTTAATTTGGATGTGATTAATTATTAATAGCCAAATAAATTGTGTTTATTAAGATCTACCCCTTCACTATCTCTAACCCTATCCCTCGCGGTAATGAAAAAATAGTATTTTTTGTTGTACAATGTCACCAATATTGTCAAATTGATTTATTAGTTTTCACAGTTGTATCCCTTCTAAACTTTATCGTAAATCACCAGCTAATTTTCATTAGATTAGCACAGATTAGCTCAACTCGTCTACTGGTTTGTATGAAAACTAAAAATTGTTTATATGTATTCATTCTGCTGTCCCATAGAGAAGCCTGTGCTGCTTCCAGCGTTCCTGTATTTTCCCTCGTCCTCCTCTTTAGCACATGATAAAACACTCGGCGTCTGCCTCTGACCAATCACGTCTGCAGCAGAGCAGTTAAACTGTTTTACTGCCGCCACCTTCAAAGCTTCACAGTCCTCAGTATCCTGCCGTAATGCTAGATTAATTTCAGGTTAGCTAATGCAATCCCGGACAAAATACTTGAAACGGGTTTTAAAGGGGTGTTTGTTGCTGATGGCGGGTGGCTGTGAAAGAAGCAATCGCTGCACAAAAGCAATCAGGCCGTTGAGGAGGACAAAGCCAGCGCCGCGTTCCAGAGGAAGCACCACAACATGTGAAATTGACCTGTTCCCTCACCTAATTCTCTGCCAAGGGCAAGTGTGTGAGGAGGAGCGCGCACACACAAACATAGAGGATGGTAGAAGAGATCCATTACACTGTCTTCTGCTGGAGAGATCTTAAAAAACGCGGCGGAGAGGAGGCAGATAAGAGGAACGGCCGATAAGACCTGCTGCTTATGGCTTTACCTGCCGTTCTGTGATAGCAGGCACATCTTCTGCTTTGCATTTGCGTTTAAAAACAAAACCAAAACAATTGGGTTGTATAGACGGTCAGTATGCTTACATGGACAACACTATTGTGGTATTAAGATGATTAAGACAATACTTTGGTTACTTTGGAGCGATTTTCGATCAATCTAAACTAAAGTAAACTCTAATCAAATTAAAGTCACCGTAAAATGGAAGTTAGCCCTTGTGTACTGTTCAGATTGACTACCCTTTCATTATGTTGGGGGCTGTTTTTGTCCCATTGACCTGCATTATGATGATGTTTTTTGATTGCAAAGCCATGGCAGCATAACATATACATACTGTATCTTTATATGTGAAATTATGTAGGGAATGTCATGTGGGGAGGTAATAACTTGCAGCTTTAATTTGTCCTTATACTATAACATGTAAAACAAGTACATGGCAGGAATATTCTAAAAGCAACCCGTGTAAACACCTTTGTCATATTATGTCTTATTAAGAATACGGTAAATAATTAGATGGCTGACGTACATGTACAGTACTCATTGAGAAACATTTCCTCCAATATTGAGATTAGTGTGGTATTGATGCGTGTTCAGTGTTATATTTTTGAGTGAGGGGTTATATTGCTGAAGTTGTGAACAGTTGTGAACCACAGGCTATCACACACAGGTTAGATAATAGAGCTGAAGGGAATGGTTTACAAAGGCTCTCAGATAATGCGGTGAACAAATAGGCCTGATAGCAGATCTTAATTAAATCATGATGATGCTCGATAGTACGGTTTGGTCAAATCTTTCTCTGGATTGGAACTGAAGTGGAACTTTCCTGGTTGGTTTTCTGTAGCAAGTAAAAACTATAATATATAGTTATTATTATTTTATATAGAATAAAAAACTGAAACCCTTGGACAACATGTTATTATACAGCATGTAATCACGTATTTAAATGTGATTTACATATTCTATAATAACATTTTATGCAAGGTTTTCAGTGTTCATAATTTGTCTGTTTTCACTAAATATTTGATTTTAAGTATAATATTTAATATTAACCCATGTTCGGATGGGTTTCCTCCGGGTGCTCCGGTTTCCCCCACAGACCAAAGACATGCAGTATAGGTGAATCGGGTAAGGTAAATTGTCCGTAGTGTATGTGTGAATGGGAGTGTATGGGTGTTTCCCAGTGATGGGTTGCAACTGGAAGGGCATCCGCTGCGTAAAACATATGCTGGATAAGTTGGCGGTTCATTCCGCTGTGGCGACCCCAGATTAATAAAGGGACTAAGCTGAAAAGAAAATGAATGAATGAATGAATGAATGAAATCAGAGAGCTCTCTCATCCTTCATAGACAGCAATGGACCCGAGACATTAAAAGTGCAGAAAAGGAACCAAAATTATTGCCAAAACATTAGTAGTGTATGAGTGTATGTCCTCGTCCTCCAGATTAGGGGTTGAGCGTTGGGCTAACAACTCACCTCATAAAAACTAGATGTTACGAAACACCAATATGGTGCGGCTAAATATCAACTTCGATATAAATGGCCCTGGTAGTAAGTAAGTATTTAATATTAAATATTTAATACTAAGTTAATATATCATCAATTAAATTGAATAAAAAAAAACGTATGTCCAGATTTGATTTATATTTAATATAGTATTATATAATAATAAAAAAAATAGTGTATTATATAATTTATATAACAAATACAATTATTTTTGACTTAAAATAAGACAGATATCTACTGAAATAAAATAAATGTATATATATATATATAATTTTATTAAATTGTAGTTAATATTCATCTTATTTTAAGTCAAAATAAATAAATAATTAAATATATATATATATATATATCATATAATGTTTTAATTTTTTTTATTTTCTGAATAAAAATACGACAAATATCAACCGAAATTAAAAGGGTAAAATCCTTGATCCATATGATCTTGCTTACGTCCACCTCTGTCTCCATGATGACCTATACGTAATGAACTAGTTGTCGCATACTAAATCAACGCAGAGTATTTAACACAACCGGGGAACTAATTCCTCCATTTAACTCAACATTTGCAACGAGATGACTTGTACCCTAATGGCTAGTAATTAATTCTTACCACCTCCCTCTCTTTCTCTCTCTTTCTCCCTTTATATTCCCCTCCCCCCGCATTTTTTTCTTCACATCAGGCTCTGAAGATACTTCCACTTTTCCGATGCTTTATCTAATGCATAATGTTCATTTCAGACCTCTAATTAGGTTTAAATGAAAATTGGCTCGGCAGAAAGATGGATAGCTGGGAAAGCATCAAACCACCCAGCATGTCCCGGAGTTGTGAGGCTGAAAATGCAATTTGGTGAAGCAGTGCTGCGAGGAGCGCAGAGTTCATTAATTTTTACGCGCAGGTACTTTCCCAGAGGTGCACCTGAGTCTACCTGGACATGAGCACAAATACTGGCCCTTTTGTCTGCCGCTCGCTTTTATTGCTGCTCTTTTGCTCTGCTGCTGCTTCCACAGGTACAGACACTGTCTACACACACACCAGCTGCGTTTCCATTACCCTTCAAATTACGCACATTGAAATTGCAGATTAAGAATAAGCCTAATGAATATGCATCAATTATGCTAGAACTCCCATGTATCGTCATCGTTTTTATGCTAGCATGAGATGGTTTTCAGGCACTTCACGTTTATGTCACTTTTTCACTTTTGGCCATCCATTTACACAGCAATGGTGTTTTGGGGCCTGAAAATGCAATTAAAAAAATTATGAGTTTCAGTCAGTCAGTCAGTCAGTCAGTCAGTCAGTCAGTCAGTCAACCAGTCAGTCAACCAACCAACCAGTCGACCGACCGACCGACCAACCAACCAGTGAATCAGTCAATCAATCAATCAACCAACCGACCAACCAATCAACCAACCGACCAACCAAGCAATCAACCAACCAACCAACCAACCAACCAATCAGTCAATCGACCGACCGACTGACCGACCGATTGATCGATCGATCGACCGACTAACCGATCAATCATTCAATCACCCAATCAATCAAACAATCAACCAACTAATCAATCAATTAATCAATCAACCAACCAATCAATCAATCAATCACCCAATCAATCAACCAATCAGTCATTTAATCAATCAATCAATCAACCAGTCAATCAATCAATCAATCAGCCAATCAGTCAATCGACCGACCGAGCGACCATTCCATCAACCAACCAACCGACCAACCAACCTTCATTTATAAAGCACCTTACTAAACCCAAAGTTGACCAAAGTGCTTTACAACAGTAAAAAAAATTACTAAACTAAAAAACTAAACTTGTACAATTCTTGTAGACAACAAAAAACAATAAATATTCCATAATCAATACAAGATTACCAATAAAGCAAAATAAAACATTAAACTTTGTATTAAAAGCAACTTTGTGGTTCTTAAGCTTGGCTTAAGCTTTAAACACATGGACATTTGTGAAGCTTGTATCAATAACAAATATAAAACTAGCACACATTTTTAGGCTGCGTCCCAAAAACATTTTGCTGGAAGATATTTTCGGTGTCATGTTACATTGTCATTGTTTCTTTTCTTTTTTTTTTGTAAGTACTCTCAGAATGTGATTGTTTAAGGGTCATATATTTTGCCAACGTTTTATAGGTTACCATGAGGGTTTGTTCAGGATTGTCACATTTACTCGTCACTTTTCAGCTAAAATGAACCTCCGTACATTTCTTGTATGCAAACCCTTGCTGCAGCTCTGATACAAGTTTTATTTATGGGGAAAAAAGTGTTTGGGTGCTTCGCATTTGTCTGAGGTAATTAATCTACCATTATTACTGAAATATGTATAATCCATATAGTACAATGGATGAACCGCGGTGCACCTGCAACATTCTTCAAAGTTACGATATTTTCAACTCGCTGCGCTGTAGGGGTATCCACATTGCTCTCTATGTGTGCATCTCAGTTTAAAAAAATAACGAAAGTGAGCATCCAAAAGACACAATATGTGAACCAACCGCTGTTTAGTCATTTTTGTGGATCCATGTTTGTGATGGTTTTGACAATGTTGTTCATATACAAAACTTTTAAACGACAAAAATGTTCCCATTGTTAGTACATTGTTGTCATTTAAATGTGCTGTAAAACATTTCAGGATACAATTTTGAAATGCCATCGCTGTGGTAATGTGTAAAGAAAGTTGTTTAAAAAGCAGGTAACGTTAAATGAACATTTCATTAATGATACTGATGGAACATTTCATCATGACATTGTCAAAACATTAGCTTGAAACCCTCCCATGTTATTTGTGTAAAGACATAGTTGACAATAATTCATCAAAAATGACAGGAGTAAAATCTGAATATCAGACTGCTGTTTGATGAACTTTGAATGTCATTGAAATAGACTATTTAAACTAGATTTAGCATGTGCTCTTTTTGACTGTGCGGTAAAGTATTTTGCCATTAGCTTGGCAATGTGCTCACAACACACTCAATCAGCTGTGTGTGTGTGTGTGTGTGTGTGTGTGTGTGTGTGTGTGTGTGTGT
>CAIGQV010017386.1:25292162-25304459 GCA_903798115.1 Danio jaintianensis | reverse complement strand
ACGGCCAGTTTTTGTGTGTCCCTTTAAATTCAAATGAGCTGCTGCTTTTCAGAAGAGGGTGGAGTCTTTACAAGCTATTCTAGCTCTTCAAAAACAGCTAAATAAGTAAATATTAGAGATGCACAGAATGTTCGTCCGCCAAAAATGATCCGCTAAAAATTGCATTTTTGGTTTTCAGGCAAAAGAGAAAAGAGGATGAAGATATAAGCTAAAAAAGGTTATGCTGTGTCACAATGTCCAGCAGTGTCCAGAACGCTGGTTTCACTCTCCCTCCAGCCATAGTCACTGCACAATATGAAGCATCTTTCACATTAGACGCAGAAAGAGCTGCATTATAAAACCCATTCATTTCAATGGCTTGCATTGTGCAATTGCAGTTTGTTGCTGCGCCGACCAAAGCACAAAAGCATTGGAGAGCAACCACTGATTAGCTTGTGTTCAAAATTGCTTAATATTCGACTCATTGGAATTAAAAGTACACTCATTCTAAAAAAAAAAAGTGTTATAGAATGAAAAGGAGCAAGTCCAGCGTTATGGATGTGACATTTGCAGTAAAAACTCAAAACATGAATTCACAGTGGAAGTATATGTTAAGGCACAGGACGTCAACATGACATCAGATTGACGTTGTTCCCTAACGTCGTTGTTTGTTGCATTTTGTTTGAAAATGAATATCGGACTGATGTCAGAACCCAATGTCAGGCAGACGTCAATGTCAAACGTCGGACAGACATTGCATTTGGTTGCTTTCCAACACAACCTAAAAAAACAAAATATGAAAGTCTAATGATGTTACAGCTTGACGTTGTGTGGACGTTACCAATATGACGTCTATCAGACATTGGATTTTAGTTGCCAAACCCCATGAATAAATGTCAGTATTTGACGTCAATAGTTGGTTTAAGATGTTGGCTCGATGTTGGATTTTGGTCACTTTGCAACACAACCTAAAATCAACCAAATATCAATGTCATTTGATGTTGTTATTGGATGTCAAAATAACATTGTCCTTAGACGCCGGTGACCTAAATCTAACCTAATATTAACCTCTTATAACGTTGTGTCTCTGCTGGGTATATTGAAACATCTGTTTATAATTTACAAAACAACTAACCACAGAGTTACGGGTTCAGAAAAATATATCAATCTGTAAACATTTTTTACATTTTAAATGAGGAAAATAAACATGCATTATGAATGTGACCAAAAAAGTGTGCAGTATACAACATACTTTGTAGAAATTCTGTGAATTAAACTGCACAACCCAAAAGAAATAATCCTAATCAAAAGGATAAGAGCTGGCTCACTGTAGAACAAAAATGATATTTTCATTATTCATTCTTTTTCTTTTCGGCTTAGTCCCTTTATTAATCTGGGGTCGCCACAGCGGAATGAACTGCCAACTTATCCAGCATATGTTTTACGCAGCGGATGCCCTTCCAGCTGCAACCCATCACTGGGAAACATCCATACACACTCACTCACACTCATACTCTATGGCCAATTTAGCTTACCCAATTCACCTGTACCGCATGTCTTTGGACTTGTGGGGGAAACCGAAGCACCCGGAGGAAACCCACGCGAACACGGGGAGAACATGCAAACTCCACACAGAAACGCCAACTGACCCAGCCGAGGCTCGAACCAGCGAAAATGATATTTTATTTTACATTTTTGCATCTATGAGGAAAAGGCGTTGTTATGGATGTGACACCTCTCCGTTATGGATGTGACAGACGTGAAATTGCCACTCGTGTGATTTTGGTAAATCAAATATAATTCTTTGAAAATGTTGACAGAGACATTTTGGAGTATTTTTACAATACTGTGAAATACAAGCCTACACAAAAAACTTAGAAAGAGTTTCGCTATTTTGGTGAAAACTTTTCACGGCAAGGTTGACATTGTGTGGAATTGCTCAAAGACTCATCGTCCAGGCTGTTTTTATTGCGTTTCAGTAAAACAATCTCCATCCACTCTATACAGTCTAACTTATTTCTAGACTTTCTTTCTTCTGTTGAACACAAAAGAAGATATTTTGAAGAAAGCCAAAAACCTATAGCCATTGACTTCCATAGTATGTGTTTTTCCAGCTATCGAAGTCACTTATAAAAGTTTGAAACCACTTTAGGGTGAGTAAACAGTGAGTAAATTGTAATTTTTGGGTGAACTCTCTGTTTAGACATGGAAAAAGTCATATGTTGATGATATTTCCTCTTTAAGAAAAGCTTCTGCTGGGCTTTAGTAATGGATTGTTTATCTGTACGGCTGCACTCTGGGGCAGTCCACCTTGTGCTTTAATGCGGTTTGCCATAATGAATGCATTTCCAAATTAGATGAGGCTTTTTTCCCCTCCATTATTTTCTTTTGCTCATCCCGTGGTATTGATTGGGTTGCGGTGCCCACTGAACTTGACCTTGCTTGGGCTGGTCAATGTCAATATCTCGTCCTCCGTTCCTCGTCAGGGCGAGCTATTGATAGCTGCATTTAGCAAGCAGGACTCTTCGGGTCTAAAGATCCATATGCATTTCGGAGGTGTCGGAATAATGCAGTCGCTTGTGAGAATGAGAGAATAGCACAGCATCATTGAGTTAAAGTCAACGTGAAACCAAACTGACCCGGTGTACCATTCTGTAGTGCTGAAGAAAACAAGTCAATATGGAATGGGTTGGATTGAGATTAGTGTTTTAAGGGACAGTCCATCCAAAAAAATGTAAATATCAATAAGCACAAGTATCATTTTGATGCTTAAATGAATTTCTAAGACCTCAGTGTATCATCAGCAGGCGCGGATATGAACTTTCTCATGCTTGTATGTGTTTTTGACTCTCAAAGTTCTGGTATCCTTGGACTCACCAAGGAGCACTAAAAATCTGGTCAGCTTAAAATGTAAGGTTTACTATTTTAACGGGTGTGTTAATTACCTGCAAAATATACTTTTAGTGTTGTTTTAAAGCTGTTTAATCCTTGTGTGTCAAATTAACAAAGTTACACATACATTAGGTCATGATGATAAAAAAAGTCACTTACACTTTCATTGACATCACTAGCATCATTCCTGTTGATAACTACCAACATGTTATTTATTTTAAGGTTTTTAGCAGTTTAAATTACAATTACATAAATTACAGTTAAATAAATAAATAAATAAAGAAATGTTTTGTTTTCCATATAAAACAGTCTTGGTCTTGGATAAGTCAATAATGAGAATAAATAAATAAATAAATAAATAAATAAATAAATATTTTCCATATAAAACAGTCTTGGTCTTGGATAAGTCAATAATGAGAATAAATAAATAAATAAATAATTTCCATATAAAACAGTATAGGTCTTGGATAAGTCAATAATGAGAATAAATAAATAAATAAATAAATAAAAAAAAAAAATAAAAAAAAAAAAAAATAAATAAATAAATAAAAAAATAAAAAAATAAATATTTTCCATATAAAACAGTCTAGGTCTTGGATAAGTCAATAATGAGAATAAATAAATAAATATTTTCCATATAAAACAGTCTTGGTCTTGGATAAGTCAATAATGAGAATAAATAAATAAATAAATATTTTCCATATAAAACAGTCTAAGTCTTGGATAAGTCAATAATGAGAATAAATAAATACATATTTTCCATATAAAACAGTCTTGGTCTTGGATAAGTCAATAATGAGAATAAATAAATAAATAAATAAATAAATAAATAAATAAATAAATAAATAAATAAATACATATTTTCCATATAAAACAGTCTAGGTCTTGGATAAGTCAATAATGAGAATAAATAAATAAATATTTTCCATATAAAACAGTCTTGGTCTTGGATAAGTCAATAATGAGAATAAATAAATAAATAAATATTTTCCATATAAAACAGTCTAAGTCTTGGATAAGTCAATAATGAGAATAAATAAATAAATAAATAAATAAATAAATAAATAAATAAATAAATAAATAAATAAATATTTTCCATATAAAACAGTCTAAGTCTTGGATAAGTCAATAATGAGAATAAATAAATAAATAAATAAATAAATATTTTCCATATAAAACAGTCTTGGTCTTGGATAAGTCAGTAATCAGAAATAACATTCACTTTCATATTCTATTTGATTAATTCTATGTCACATTGAAAAAATACTCACTCACACACATGTAGTCCTCAAATGTATTTTTTTATTTTTTATTATTGATTTGCTCCTCAGGCCGATTCTTAAAAATATGCCAACATATTATGAATTTTACATGTTTAAAAATAGTCAAATTTTGAAGCCAGAAAACATAAAACTTATTAAGAAAGAATGTATTATTTTGTACTTAAATTATATTGGTCTGAAATATTGCGGTTCTAATGGATGTCAATGGGGGACTTTGTTGTCCTGAAGTGTAATTATCTTTTGTACTTAGTGTAAAACAGGTTTTTAAAGCAAATGAGAGCGAAATATTAACAGCTCAATAAACATACCCAATTTGCTACAAAAAAAAGTTTGCATTAACATGACCAGTTATGAGAAGAATAAAATAAAAATAACAAAATTGTCCATATGAATGCACAAATTAATATAATACGTTTTTGTCATAATAAAAGATTTGAGTGTCATAAGTTCAAAACAATATGGTCTAGACTGGATTATTGTTAATGGGCTATTTTAGGACTTAAAAAGAAATGTTTAATTAATTTAAATGTTTGTTTGTTTGTTTGATTGTGTATCATTATTATTTTAAAAGTATAATTAAAAAAAAATAATAATTAAATCAAGCTAGGGCTGTGACGGTCACCGAGACAACCGCGTCACCGCGGTGGTCATTTGCCACCGCGGTTGTCCATGCCACCGGCGGTAGTACGTGACGTCACGCACTGAAATTTCCGTTATGTTGCAAAGTATTGCATTTCTGTTAGAATATAACGTTAGGCGCGATTCAGCAAGTTCAAGTTCAGCCATGAATCTCGTTGGAAAACCAATTGTTACATCGCCAATCTGGGAACATTTTGGATTCGTACTGAACGAGAAAGGTGAACCAATAAATAAAAGAAGCTATTTGTAGGGTTTGTTTAAAAAAAAAAAATGTGTTAAATGGGCAAACACGTCGAATCTCCACAGCCATCTCCGGTCATGTCACCCAGCCACGTATAATCAACTCCTGTCTTCTGAACGCAAACGCGCAGCTAGTCAGCCAGGTATCGCAGAGGCCTTTCCAAAAATGGCCAGATAAAAAAGAGAAAGTGATAAATGGAAGACATTGACGATTTTGGTCCCTCTTGTTCCTTTCATTTAGGCTATTTATTCACTTATTTATTACTTTGCATTACTGCCTAAGTTTTACTGACTTAGTCCAGTAATATACTTTTTATAGTAGTAATAATAATAATAATAATAATATGAAGTTTCGCTATTACTGATTTTATCAATGAAGGTTATGCAACGATACCGTTTATTAACGCAGACGAAGCATGGCTTCAGCGCCAGACGAGTGGTTTAAATTATATTTTATTCTCCTTATTTATTTCCGTTTTATTTCAAATAACATGAATGTTTAAAGTTTTAGGTAAAGAAGTCAAACTATGCCCACACATGCAAGCTAACCCACTTTCACTTCCCACTACCGGTAAATAAATCATAACCGAGTCATCACGCTTCATTACTCAACCAATATCAGTGTTAGAAAAAAGCTACATGTTACAATTCAATGTCATTTAAAAAAATAGTAGCTAAATGTGTTACTTAGTTACATTTTCGGGCATTAGTGTAGCAAAACAGAGAGCCTGTCTACCCTAGATGATCATTCAGCCTACCTGCAGCGCATGTGAGAGGTTGATCCGCGGCAAATCCACTTACTCAATGCACTATATACCTATTTCATTTATAACACTGTAAACTTGACTTCGCACGCCGATCATCTTTAAACTCAAAAGGCATTAATTAAGTGTCCTAACTTGAGAATGCTGCTGCATAATGGGATGTTTCTTTTCACAACTGTAAAACTGCGCTTTAGCCATGTCAAAATGAAAGCAAACATTAAAAAGGGTTTTGCGTTTTGTCAATTTTATAGCTTAGTTTTAATAATATTAATAATAATAAATTATAATATTAATTAGATTGTAGACTACTGTAGGACTGTGCAGTGTCCAACTAAACATTTTTAGTAGGGTACTCTAATATTAATCCCCTACTAAAAAATTAATGTGAAAATGACTGGCAGTTGCGTCTCTGCTAACATTAATTTAACGGCAAATTTCTTTAGCGTTTTTTCCCCTTTAAAGCTCAAAAGAGTTGTATTTAAAGAATTAGTTAACCAAAACATAAAATGAATTAGGCTGCTCGCCTTCATGTCATCCTAGTGCAGTTTTCTCCCGTGTGAGTTTAGAGTGCGCATCCGCCGCCGCGTGCGCGTTTTAAAGGCTATATACAGGCGCACCCTGAACTGACGCGGGGACCAGATCCTCGGACTATTGCTTTAATTTCACAATTTTCATCATTTAATTGCTTTTCATATTATAAAATATCTAAATTTGTGTTCTGAAGGTTGGAATGAGAGAAGTGTTAGTAATTAATGACGGAAAGAATTCTTCTGTCACAGATTATTTTACAGCATAATTGACCCAACCCCCCACCACCACCGCAACACCGGCGGTTGTTGGTGACTTCCCACCGCAGTAGTAAAAAATTGTCACCGTCACAGCCCTAAATCAAGCAACATCTTAGAATGTACTTAATTTAGGGACTCTGCAAATATGCATATATCTAGTTAATTGGATTCATTTGATTAATCAGCCTGTCATGTAATTAATTTGATTAATATTTTTAATTGATTGACAGCCCTAATTAGTTTTTCCACCTAGGTGGCCTTGATTGCTCTAGATAAAAAGTGAAGTTGTTTTATAGGTGGAAAAAGTTGCTGCAGTTTGATGGATCATCATGAAAACTCTTCTTTATTTTCATGCCCAGTTAAAATTTTGACATCATGTTAACTTGAAAATGAATAAAATAAATTTCATAACATCTAAAGTCAGTGAAAGTACCTTTTTTTGTAGCATAAACACCATCAAAATTAAACTCATCCAATGTTTCTGTTCTGACACTCAACTCTCATTTGCTCAACTGTTTTAAGGGGTGGAGCTTATCAATATGTAATTTGAATAAATGAAATTAGTTCCATCCCTGGTTAGACTGATCCATCAGCTGGTTTTAGATTAAATGTAAGCATATTCAGATGTTTATGAGGGTTTTTTGAGCGAGATGCTAATGGTCTAATCCGATTCAATGATCTGTGCTAAGCTAAGCTGAACATTCTCCGGCCAGACCCGGAGAGTGGCTGAATGGATTCAACAATAGTAAAAACGTAACTTTTTAACTCTAGGTAACTTGTAAAATTCGCCTATTAAAAAAAAAACAGCAATCTTTTAAGAGGGTTTAGCACCAGCTTTTTTTATCAGTATATTATCTTACTTCAAAAATCTTGAATCGGGTTCTACCAGAGCAGGTCTCTAGTTAAGACGAGCCAGTCAAAACCAGCAGAGAACTAACGTTAGAGCACTGGACCCGTTGACATGTAACCTGAAGGCATAGTAACAATTGGTTATTTATTTCTCGTCACTTAAACATCATAATAGTCATAATACATTAAATTATACATATATAAAAAAAATTATTTCTATTAATAACAGCTGGCTGCTCCCCTGCTATACCATCATGGCCCACAGGTTGAAAACCACTCCTCCAGGTGACTTGTAAAATGAGCCTATTTTCAAAAAAAAAGAAAGTGGAGTGTTTCTTTAAGAGTGATTTTTTTTTTTTCTTTCTCTCTTAACAGAAATGCACTGACAGGCAACAGGCTTTAACATCACAGCGAGCAGTAGTTACACGATGTAACTACAGAAGAGTCAAGCTTTAAATAGGAAAATAATCAAAACTCTTTAGTCATTTTTTAGCAAGATGCTAATGGTCTAATCTGATTCAATGATCTATGCTAAGCTAAGCTAAAAGTGATCCCGCCAGACCCGGAGAGCAGCTGAATGGATTCAACAATAGTAAAACTTAACTTTTTAACTCTAGGTGACGTAAAATGAGCCTATTTTAAAAAAAAAAAAAAAAAATGTAAGAAAGTTGAGTGTTTCTTTAAGAGTGATTTTTATTTATTTATTTTTTTTCTCAACAGAAATGTTTGTGAATGAGTGGACAGAAATGCACTGACAGGTGACAGGCTTTAACATCACAGCAAGCAGGTGCTCTTAGTACACGTTGTAACTACAGAAGAGTCAAGCTTAAATAGGAAAATAATCAAAACTCTTTGGTCGTTTTGGAGCAAGATGCTAATGGTCTAATCCGATTTAATGATCTATGCTAAGCTAAGCTAAAAGTGCTCCCGCCAGACTCGGAGAGCAGCTGAATGGATTCAACAATAGTAAAACTCCACTTTTTAACTCTGGGTGACTTGTAAAATTTGCCTATTTTCCAAAAAAAATTAAAAAGAAAGTTGAGTGTTTCTTTAAGAGTGATTTATTTTATTTTTTTTCTCTCAACAGAAATGTTTGTGAATGAGTGGACAGAAATGCACTGACAGGTGACAGGCTTTAACATCACAGCAAGCAGGTAGTCTTAGTCCACGATGTAACTACAGAAGAGTCAAGCTTTCAATAAGAAAAATTATTAGGTCATTTTTGAATGAGATGCTAATGGTCTAATCCGATTTAATGATCTATGCTAAGCTAAGCTAAAAGATCCAAAGAGCAGCTGAATGGATTCAACAATTGTAAAACTCAACTGTTAACTCTAAGTAACTTGTAAAATGAGTCAAGTTTTAAATAGGAAAATAATTGAAACTCTTTGATCATTTTTGAGCGAGATGCTAATGGTCAAATCCGATTCAATGATTTATGCTAAGCTAAGCTAAATGTGCTCCCGTCAGACCCAGAGAGCAGCTGAATATATTCAACAATGGTAAATCTCATCTGTTTAACTCTAGGTGACTTGTAAAATTAACCAAAACACCCCCAAAGTTGAGTTCCTTTAAGAATGTTTTTTTTTCCTCTCAACAGAAATGTTTGTGAATGACAGGACAAAAATGCACTGACATGAGACAGGCTTTAACATCACAGCAAGCTTCAAGTCTTGTCTTTCACCATTATCTTTAGTCACTCCGTCAAATGAGCAGCGTTTGCAGGGCTTTTTCCACTTTAAGCAGCAGGCGTATGCTCGGCGTGTTGGCTTTCTGTTGGAAATGAATGGGTTTTGTTCTTGAAATGGCTCAGTGTGATGACGCTTTTGATATGGACGGCGAGTGGACAGCGCTTGTCAGCTGGAGAGCCTAGCGTTCCCGCTCTCCCCTCGTCCCTCTTATCTCTGTATCTGACACAGTTGTTTCTGCTGCTGATGAGAGGAAAAGAGCACAATGATAAAATAGCAAATCACTTCAGCGGGGACTTCAGAGCCTGGACGAGCTATCCGCGGACTATTATTCCTCACTGAGCGCCTCTTCAAGGTGTAATCTAACATCTCCGCAGCAGCCGAGCTGGAGATTTGCACTTGTGTCGCATGCGTTTTGCAGCCGATCATGTGTTTTAGTGTGCAGAGATGATAGCAAACAATGCTGAGCTCATTCATACACACCAGTGAACAATATTTCAGAAACGTACACTGTAAGGCATTCATCTTAGGGGAGGTTACTGTTTAGAGCTGTAGCAGGGATGCTATTTAGGTTACTTTCGTCAATTCAATCATATATGTCTTCTGTTTATAATGGTTTAAGTTATACTGTAAAACTATAACTAGAACCATAGTGAATTTTTTAGGGACATTTTGAAATGTATGAGTATATATTTGTCATATTTAATCACGTGAAAACACAAAGTCAATTATAAGTCCATCAATTAATGCATACAAATCGTATCAATCTTGCTATATAAATCTTGTTTGTGTGTGTATATAAAATGTAAACCGTATAATACAATTTTCTTTAATATTGACAATATAAACAATGTGTGTGTGTGTGTGTGTGTGTGTGTGTGTGTGTGTGTGTGTGTGTGTGTGTGTGCGTGTGTGTGCGTGTGTGTGTGTATACAATCTAAACAGTATAAATACAAAAAATAATAATATTGACAAAATAATGTGTGTTTGTGTCTATTTGTGTGTATGCATGTGTGTGTACAATCTGAACAGTATAAATACAAAAAATAATAATATTGACAACATAAACAATGTGTGTGTGTGTGTGTGTGTGTGTGTGTGTGTGTGTGTGTGTGTGTGTGTGTGTGTGTGTGTGTGTGTGTGTGTGTACAATCTGAACAGTATAGATACAAAAAAAGAAATATTGACAATAAAAAACAGTGTGTGTGTACACAATGTAAACAGTATAATACAAAAACTAGTGTCATATATAGAGTAAACAGAGTAAATATAGAGTAAATATGCCGTAAATAGAGTAAATATTGACAATATAAACAGTGTGTGTATGTATGTGTATGTGTGTGTGTGTGTGTGTGTGTGTGTGTGTGCGCGTGTGCGTGTGTGTGTGTATGTATGTATGTATGTATGTATGTATATAGAGTATTCATGTTAAAAGAGGATAAAAAATAATCATAAATAGCACCATTAAAAGCCACACAACTCTTTTAAACTCTGTCTATGATGGGCAGATCACTGGGTTTTAGAGCAGAGAGAAAGAGAGAGAGAGAGAGAGAGAGAGAGACAGCGGGCAAGCGAGGCGTCATTAGCGCAGAATGAAGAGGCTTAAATTTTGATGATATAAATGAGCAGAAAAGATGAGCATGGATTATTGAACACATCATCATGAAAACTTAAACCAGTCAAAGACGTTAAAAGAAACTAATTAAAACAAATGTTTCAAGCTCCATCTTCACGGCATCACTTATTCATCTGCCTGCGCGAGGAGAACGCTCCGGCCCTGTCATTATCCCAACTAAAGTCAATTATTTAATGACGTTTGGCCTGTGAAAACATGAGGAGCACATTATGGATTGAAGGACACCGGCGGGAAAGAACAGTTTCAGATGTAAGAAAATAGAGATCATCGCTGATTTGATAGATCAATACGACCAGTACAGTTCTTATGAATGTCCAACAGCCCACATACAGTATTAAAGAGTCGTATTTAAAAATGTAAACTTTTATCAGCATGGACTCTAAAAACTCTGCCCAGATATCAAGTATACATTCATTATAGTTATATTATGTATAAATATTGCTCTGTACTAAAGATTTTTCTATTCTACCATTATTATATATTATATTATAGCCATTATTCATTCATTCGTTTATTCATTTTCCTTCAGCTTAGTCCCTTATTTATCAGGGGTCACCACATCGGAATGAACCGCCAACTTTCCATCATATGTTTTACACAGCGGATGCCCTTCCAGCTGCAACCCAGTACTGGGAAACATCCATACACACTCATCCACATTCATACACTATGGACAATTTAGTTTATTCAGTTCACCTATAGAGCATGTCTTTGGACTGTGGGGGAAACCGGAGCACCCAGAGGAAACCCACGCCAACACGGGGAGAACATGCAAACTCCACACAGAAATCACAACTGGTCCAGCCGGCAACGACCTTCTTGCTTTGAGGTGATAGTGCTAACCACTGAGCCACCATGATGCCAATAACTAATTTTTTAAAATAATTATTTTTTGTCTTTGCCATGATGAAAGTACATAATATTTCACCATTTTGCAAGATACTAGTATTCAGCTTAGGTTGTGTAATTTAGGAAGTTATTGGACAACACGGGTTTGCACTGTAGCCAATTGAAAAACTATATATTTTTAGTGGGTTAATAATATTGACCTTAAAAATTATATTTTAAAAATAAATAAAAAATGCTTTTATTCCAGCCAAAATAAAAAAAAATGAATTTCTCCTGAAGAAAAAATAATACAGGATTTACTGTGTGAATTTTCTTGCGCTTTGAAACAACACTTTGGAATTATGAAAAATAATTATAATTTCACAGGAAGGCTAATCTTTTTTTTCTTCAACTTTCTTCAACTATGCATCTTTTGAACCTGCCAACACAGTAACTTAAAAAAAACCATATATATTTTCAAAAAAAAAATTAACTAAGCAAACAGTTTTTAAATTTGTTTGAGGTAGTCCTATTTTATTTTATTTTATTTTATTTTATTTTATTTTATTTTATTTTATTTTATTTTATTTTATTTATTTTATTTTATTTCCCCCTTGTTTTTTTATTTTATTTATTTTGTTTAAATCAATCTATCTATCTATCTATCCATCCATCCATCCATCCATCCATCCATCCATCCATCCATCCATC
>CAIGQV010017386.1:25269572-25288676 GCA_903798115.1 Danio jaintianensis | reverse complement strand
TTTTTTTTTTTCATTTATTTATTTCCTACTAGACATTCTTCCATTTATAACTTCCATTTATGACATCTAAAATCAGTCCCTTCAGGATTTTCCCATGATTCTTCAGATAAAAAAATAAAAACAATACAAGTTTTTTGTGTATTTTTCACAGTAAAACACAATATTTGAAGCAAATACTGCCAATGCTTTTGAGGAAAACATCACAAAATCAATCATTTTAGGCTGCAAATATATATTTTAAAAATGTCCCTGCGTTTTACCTTTTGAGTTTTTAAGTTCACATTTAAGGAAAGTATTGAACGCAATACTTTGCAAATTAAGACACAAAAAGTGTCTTAATTTGGTTTTATGTGACTATTATCCACCCTTTCTCTAACCCCAGAAGCAAACATGTTAGTTTTACTGCTGTGAATTTAAGATTTATGTAAGCAAATAACTTTTAAATGTCTATAATGATTGGCTAGCCTGCATGCAGTTGTAGTTTCATAACAATTTGACATTGCCACAAACATTGCGAATGTCTGAATAATTTGCTTAGAACTAAACATTAATTTTGCGAGAATCGTCTTTTGGTCGAAATCCGCACCTTTTCAGTGAGTTAGCATTCCTTAACGCATGACTTCGCCAGATTATTCGACTTCCCATTGTGCCGTTCGCAGCTTTGCCGTTGTCCGCGGTGTCCGACCGCGAGCGCATTGACAGCTTGATGAATTAGGCCTGACACTTGCCAAAATAGCCGTCCTGCTTGCCAGCTGCCAGTTGAGCGTCTACACTCCGTTAATTGAATTGGCAATTTGTGTAACAGTACCTGCCCCTGAGCCTTTGGTGGAGCCAGGGACCGCCATTTAGCTCCAATAATCCAGGACTAGGGAATAAGAGGTCTGAGCTTCACAAGAAATTATTGCAGATTTGAAATGACAGTCCGATGCCTTGCTGCCAATTTCCCATTCAATGAGAAATAAATTAACAATAGCAATAATGTTGACTTATAAAAGTGAAAGTTAAATTGACTTTCTAATAGCACAAGCGATTTGAAATTGCCAGCGCGGCCAGTAACAAATTGCATTTATTGCCGTCTTGCAACCAAATGCTGTTTGCGGGTATTGAGGACTAGCATTACATATTGAAAGTGTCAAATGGAAAGCAATATTGTCTTATAATAAAATGCTATTAGTTTATATCAGACACATTCTGTCCATTTGCATCTTTGCGAATTCATGTGTGAGTCAAGGACACTTACCAATACAATACCAGCGCTATTGAATAATTGGGTTTTTGTCAGTTTATATCCCAAATATGTACTTTTTGAGCCCAAAACAGAATTTCCTTACAAAATAAATAAATTGATTAATTAATACATGTAGGATGTAATGTATGCAGAAAAAATGAAAGTGAAAAGACAACATTGTAAAAACAATAATAAAAAAAAATAATAAAATAAAAACAACTCGACCAAGTCTTTTCTCATTGATATTTGGAAAATTATAATACAGTCAGTTCAGTCAGTTCTGCGAGTTCTACTGATAACCGTGCAGAACCATTTTTCTTCTTGAGTGTTTGCCACCATCGTTTAAACACACTGTATACCTAAAGAGCTGTGCATTTTCTTTTTGTTTTTAAGGTATAAATATAATGGGTTATCTATTTTTTTTCTTTAAAAGTTTTATGGTAGACAAAGTTTCTTGAAATAAATGATTCAAAGTCTGACAACACATTTAATATGGTAAATATATGTTTATTTTATATTATATTTGTTTACTTTTTTTGCTTTTAATCTGGTTAGTATATGTTAGAAGATTAGTATATGTAGAAAAGTTAGTATATGTAGAAAAAAGTTATAGTATGCAGATAATATATGTAGAAAAGTTAGTAGTGTATGTAGTATATGTAGTTAGTATATGTAGAAAAGTTAGCAATAAATGTAGTTAGTAAATATAGAAAAGTTAGTAGTATAGTATATGTAGAAAAGTTAGCAATTAATGTAGTTAGTATATATAGAAAAGTTAGTAGTATAGTATATGTAGAAAAGTTAGCAATTAATGTAGTTAGTATATATAGAAAAGTTAGTAGTATAGTATATGTAGAAAAGTTACCAGTATATGTAGTTAGTATATGTAAAAAAGTTAGTAGTATATGTACCTAGTATATATAGAAAAGTTGATAGTACAGTATACACTCACCGGCCACTTTATTAGGTACACCTTACTAGTGCCGGGTTGGACCCTTTTGCCTTCAGAACTGCCTTTATCCTTAATGGCATAGATTCAACAAGGTACTAGAAATATTCCTCAGAGATTTTGGTCCATATTGACATGATAGCATCACGCAGTTGCTGCAGATTTGTCGGCTGCACATCCATGATGTGAATCTCCCATTCCACCACATCCCAAAGGTGCTCTATTGGATTTAGATTTGGTGACTGTGGAGGCCATTTGAGTACAGTGAACTCATTGTCATGTTTAAGAAACCAGTCTGAGATGATTCGTGCTTTATGACATGGCGCGTTATCCTGCTGGAAGTAGCCATCAGAAGATGGGTACACTGTGGTCATAAAGGGATGGACATGGTCAGCAATAATACTCAGGTAGGCTGTGGGGTTGACACGATGCTCAGTTGGTACTAATGGGCCCAAAGTGTGCCAAGAAAATATCCCCCACACCATTACACCACCACCACCAGCCTGAACCGTTGATACAAGGCAGGATAGATGCATGCTTCCATGTTGTTGATACCAAATTCTGACCCTACAATCCGAATGTCGCAGCAGAAATCGAGACTCATCAGACCAGGCAATGTTTTTCCAATCTTCTATTGTCCAATTTTGGTGAGCCTGTGCGAATTGCAGCCCTAGTTTCCTGTTCTTAGCTGACAGGAGTGTCACCCGGTGTGGTCTTCTGCTGCTGTAGCCCATCTGCCTCAAGGTTGGACGTGTTGTGCGTTCAAAGATGCTCTTCTGCATACTTCGGTTGTAACGAGTGGTTATTTGAGTTACTGTTGCCTTTCTATCAGCTCGAACCAGTCTGGCCATTCTCCTCTGACCTCTGGCATCAACAAGGCATTTGCGCCCACAGAACTGCCGCTCACTGGATATTTTCTTTTTTTCTGACCATTCTCTGTAAACCCTAGAGATGGTTGTGCGTGAAAATCCCAGTAGATCAACAGTTTCTGAAATACTCAGACCAGCCCGTCTGGCACCAACAACCATGCCAGGTTCAAAGTCCCTTAAATCACCTTTCTTCCCCATTCTGATGCTCGGTTTGAACTGCAGCAGATCTCTTGACCATGTCTACATGCCTAAATGCATTGAGTTGCTGCCATGTGATTGGCTGATTAGAAATTTGCATTAACGAGCAGTTGGACAGGTGTACCTAATAAAGTGGCCGGTGAGTGTATGCAGTTAGTATATGTAGAAAAGTTAGTAGTACAGTATATGTAGGTAGTATTTGTAGAAAAGTTAGTAGTATATATAGTTAGTATATGTAGAAAAGTTAGTAGTATATGTATTAGAAGTAGAAAAAAGAATTTAGAAAAAGTACTTCAAGTGTTGGTAAATTATTGTAAACATTTGAAAAAAAGTGTACATTTTAAAGTCCGCTGTTACTAATCGCTTCAAATATGTAAACATCCTTAATAAATGAATTATTAATATTTATCTACTGTTAATACGACCATTTATAACACTAAAACGAGCAGTGAATTATTATTATTATTATTATTATTTACTTTAATCAGATCATATCCTACAATTATATATTCTCCTTTCGATTTTTAACTTCACTTTTGCGTTAGTATATATCAGACACATTCAGTCCATTTGCACTTTGACAAAACACCAGCGCTCAATCCTGTATATTCTACTGTATTGAGCAGGCATGATGTATTTGCTTGCGTTTGCACTGCAATATATTTGTGTGTGCTCAATCTGGCGTGGCAGGAAACTAAACTGGAGGAGATGTATTATGGAGAATCATGGCCGGACAGACATTGTGTTGCCTCTGTGCTCCCGCCAGCTCTTTATTCATATATCATTTGCGTCACGAGCAAAAATGAAGCAGATTAATAGAGCATAATTCCTCAGATCAATATGCAATTATATTCATCTCTCTAGCTGCTCGGGCAGAGAAATGGAGACACAGCCGTACAGTCTCGCTGCTGGATGCTATTGAGTGAACTTAAAGCAGCCGACATGAGAAACGCTTAAAGAAGCCATATGATGGTATGACTAGCATTACATATGGAAAGTGTCAAACTGGAAAGCAAATTGCAGCATTTCATATGTTATGGCTTACTGTATTGAACAACCATGATGTATTTGTTTGATTTTCTGCTGTACTGTATTGGATGGATGTAATGATTGGACAGCATTCAGTATAGTTAAAACATGGGGCATAAGAATCATATAATGAGGCCATTTGTAATCCAGGATAACAAAACCAGTCTTACAGTATGTTGCACTGGTAAATTGTTGGTAATCCTCAAAAATATGTTGGTCAAAATATATGTTTTATGCCAAAAATCATTTGAGTATTAAGTAAAGATCATGTTCCATTAAAGGTGCAGTATGTACGTTTGGTTGAACTAAGTATTGCATTCCTGGATCAAAACACACGCAAGCGCAGGTTGCCAGATTGAGGACCATCAGGAGTGTGCCTGACTATCGAGCCTAAAGGCTGATTTAAAGCTGATTTAAATCATGTTCTAAATAAAAGCAACGGCACACGATAGAAGGAATATTTTCCATATTAAAGGTTTTGTTCTAACCAACACCTCCAATTTATATTTTAGAAACGGCTTCTGAAAACTGAAAACTTTAGAAAACTAACAATGATCACCTCAGGTACAGCTCATGTGCTTTATTCAGTGTTAAATGCTAACAATGTGAGTTTGAATGCCATTTCATATGACATTTATTGCCATACTACTGAAAGCAGCAGCAGATAGTTCACCTCAGATCTTGAAAATAAAATAACTCATTTGAAATTGAACTTTAGAACTGTGAATCAGTGCAAGCCAACACATATCAGTGATTCAGCATATCAGCATGTACATTTAATAATTTTAAAGAGGTTTAATATGTATTAGTTAGATTATAAATTATAAAATTTTGTTGAAATGCAGTAAGTGCACTATTCTGTGCTTCTGAATGGCTGTATTTAAATTTCTGTGGTGTTTCGTCTGGTGCAAATAGCCAAATTCCTTATCAAGTAGCGTGTTGTTAGGACATGGGGTTACAATGTTACTTGCTCACCTAATGTTTACGTTCGTAATATTTATATTATTTGCTAATTAATAACCTGATGTGGAACTCTGAATCTGATCTCATTTCGGAGGCTGCTACTGTCCGTCGGAGGTCGCATTTCGGTCACGGACGCATGCTTTGAGAGCCTTCCTGACTAAATGAATGAAATGCGCTGTTTTCCACCAAGGCAACCCAGGGTGCTGAAATATAATTGGCTAAACGGGCAGTGGATGGGTTAAAAGAACCAAAACAAAACAGCCGTTCCGGCACGTAACTCACATTTTCAAAGCAGAATAACTGACTTTAGCATTGTTTTTCAGATAAACAAGAATGTTCACTTAGCACGTTTCTTAAATATCTGCAAACATATAATGGTATTTTTATGTTTTAGAAGAGTCAAAAACTTACATACAGCACCTTTAAGTTGTTTTGTAAATTTCCTACTCAAAACGGACGTCTTTGCGAATGAAATGATACAAATACATTTATTTATTTATTATTTTTTATTAGAATTAAATTTTACACTCTCTTTACTGCATTGTTACAGGACCGTTTTTTATTTTAATAATATATACAGTATACTTTTAATTTTACAGTGTTTTTGTAGTGTTGCATGGGTCTTATTTTTATTTATTTTAATATCAATTTGATATTATTATTATTGCATATTATACAATGTCCTTATTGCATTATTTTTGAACTTTGCTACGTTATTTAAATATTGTTTTTTATTGTGTTTTATTATCTGTCATATGTTCCATTAAGATGTCTTGTAAATTGCCTTCTGTAAATATATCTAAACTCAATTTTGGAATAATGTAATGACATTTTTGGAGTCTAGAAACCTCTTCACCCTTTCATAAATCTGCTTTTGTTTTTGTTTTTGAAGTCAAAGCAAAGCAATGCATTATTTAGGTTTGTGTTGATATGTGTAAAGCTTATGATTCAAGATACAACTGATGTTAATCTGTGGTTCAACATGTTCACATTTTTCATTATGAAGCCTCAGAGTTTATAGTTTGAAAAGCTCCTCAAGGTCAAGGAATTTGGAGGACGTGTGGCTGATTTCTTTAGTGAGGATCCTCATGTGATGAGAGCTGTTGTCTGGAGATCTGTCTTTAAGTACTGAGAGGAGGGTAATTTGCCGCTGGTCAAGTAACCTCTTAACTTTGCTTTATTCTTCATCGACTTCCTTAAACTGTTGCTGTTTGGTAGTTTAGATCACTGATACTGATACTGATGCTGAACATTATATGTGGATTTCTGGGTTATGCTGTATTTGAGTTATTTTGACTTATTTTATAGTTCATTTCCTGTATTGTGTGGGACTTTTTTGGTAATGAAATTAAACAAATACATTTATTTTATTTCTTTTTCTTTACTGCATTGTTACTGTATCAACCTTTGCTTTTAATATTATATACAGTATACTTTTAATTTTAAATTGTCTTTGTAGGATTTATTTATTTTAATATTAATTTTATATTATTATTGCATATTATACAGTGTCCTTATTGCATTATACAGTGCATGATTTTAGCACTTTGCTGCATTATTTTATTTTATTATTTTAAGTATTACATTGAACGTAGGGCGGCACGGTGGCTCAGTGGTTAGCACTGTCCCCTCACAGTAAGAAGGTCGCTAGTTCGAGTCCTGGCTGGGCCAGTTGGCATTTGTGGAGTTTGCGTGTTCTCCCCGTGTTGGCGTGGGTTTCCTCCGGGTGCTCCGGTTTCCCCCAAAGTCCAAAGACATGCGGTATAGGTGAATTGGGTAAGTTAAAATTGTCCGTAGTGTATGTGTGTGAATGAGTGTGTATGAATGTTTCCCAGTGATGGGTTGCAGCTGGAAGGGCATCCGCTGCGTAAAACATATGCTGGATAAGTTGGCGGTTCATCCCGCTGTGGCGACCCCAGATTAATAAAGGGACTAAGCCGAAAAGAAAATGAATGAATGAATGAATAAATTGGCCGTAGTGTATGCGTGTGTGTGTACATGTAAGAGTGTATGGGTGTTTTCCAGTACTGGGTTGCGGCTGAAAGGGCATCCACTGTGTATAATATATGCCGGAATAGTTGGCAGTTCATTCCGCTGTGGCAGTCCCTGATAAAAAAGGGACTAAGCCAAAGGAAAATGAATGAATGAACATTGAAAGTAATAATGTAGATCAGTTTAATTCACTCATTCATATCCAGTTTTATGTACATTCAAATTTGTTGCCAGGTGTAAATTCTTTTCCCGATTTGTGTTCCCAAAACGTTTCCAACAAATTTGTACCAAAAGTTGTGCCAGGTTGCCCTTACCGTGCGTGTGCATGTGTGTGTGTGCGTGTTTGTGTGTGTGTGTGTGTGTGTGTGTGTGTGTGTGTGCGCGCGCGTGTGTGTGTGTGTGTGTGTGTATTACAGTGTCTTTGTAGCATTGTGCAGGACTTATTTTAACTAATCTAAAATTCATTTTATATCATTGTTGCTTATTATACAATGTCCTTGTTTTATTTTTGCATTTTTTATTATGTTAATTTATTTCATTCTATTTTATTATTTAAGTATTTCATTGAAAGTAATAAAGCAGGTCAATTTAATTCACCCATTGTTTTATTTACATTTGTGTTTGTTGCCAGGTGTAAATTGTATCCCAATTTGTGTTGCCAAACCTTTTCCAACATATTTGTACCAAAAAAAATCTGCCAGGTTGCCTTGACCGTGTGTGCGTTCGTGTGTGTTTGTGTTTGTGTGCATGCATCTGTGTGTATTAGAGTGTCTTTACAGTATTGTGCAAGACTTATTTGAAATCATTTTAATATTTATTTTATATTATTGCTGCTTATTATGCAGTGTCCTTATTGCTTTATACAATGCATGATTTTTGATTTTATTATTTTAAGTACTACATTAAAATAATAACGTAGGTAAATTTAATTTCACTCATTGTGTTTTATTTACATCTGTGTTTGTTGCCAGGTTGAAATTTTATGCCTATTTGTGTTGCCAAACATTTTCAACATATTTGTACCAAAAGCTCTGCCAAGTTGCCTTGACCGCGCATGTGTGTATGTGTATATGTGTGTGCTTGTGTGTATGCGTTAATGATAGTCACACAGTGTTTAAAGTGCAGGTATGTGTGTGTGTGCGTGTTTTCTGTGCTGTTCCTCAGGGTGTAAGAGCTCCCTCTGCTGTACGCTGCAAGCCGTCATGTCCATCCCACCGGCTCGGGATTGTTTGCATTTCAGCAGTGACCCCTGTGTGCTCCAGGGAACGGGGCGTCCAGCCTCCAGCGCGAGAGCGCTCCTTCAGGGTGCACACAGGGCTCAGCGCTGAAAGCATTACCGGAGGGGAGAAGCATGTTTACCCAGTTTGAGTCTCTCTGAAGGACAGAGGTCTCTCGTCTGAGTCGTGTCCCCCCCTCCCCCTCTCACCTGGGGGCTCCACGTCCTCCAGTCCCCTTCCCGAACGGCACGCCATTGTTTGCTGCTGGTCCTTGAGAATCCTTAATGGCCGTTCAGCACTTTATTACATCATTAATTGCACTTAATTCAGCAACATTACCCCGACGCCTGGCTAGGCTTGGAAAATTAAGTACGGAGCACTTTGTTATAAAATTCTCTATAATGAGCTCTGGTGGGACGAGGTCTGTTAAGTTGGAAATCACCCTAGGCCATTTTTTAGCAGAGCCTGAGCCGACTTTAAAGTTGGAAACTTGGAGGGGGGAAAAAAAAGTGCCCTGAGGGCGCTGTTCTCCCGGTGCTTTGCAGCTCAATGGATGTGGCGATATTAGTCCTGCTATAAACAGCAGGCTTTGTTGCGCTGAATATGCAGGGGGGAGCCGTTGTGAGGCTTTGATTTGCATGTGTGTATTTACAGTACCGGAGGCTTAGTATTATTGGGGCGGAAGTGTTTGTTCAACAGTTTACCATATCTGTTTAAAATCGCACACGCCGGATTCCTTCTCAGCAGTGGTTTGGATTTAAAGCGCCCCTATTATGCTTTTTTCGAATATTACCTTCTGTGCAGTGTGTCTGTTTGTGAACGTGAAAGGTCTGCAAAGTTTGAAAGTGCTTGATATATTAAGTTATTGTCTCATAAAGGGGACTTATTATGCCCCTTTTTACAAGATGTAACATAAGTCTCTGATGTCCCTAGAGTGTGTATGTGAAGTTTCAGCTCAAAATACCACACAAATAATTTGTATAACACTTTAAAACTGCCCCTTTTAGGCTTTGATACAAATTGTGCCATTTTATCTCTTTAAATGCAAATGAGATTGTGCTCCTAATCAAAGTGTTTCTGCAGACTGTTTTTATAAAGTATGATCATAAATAATAGAATTAATACATTTTTACCATTAGAAACTGGCTATGTTCACACACTATTGTCACACAACTGTGTTTAAACCCCTTATAAAATAGATGTTTGCATAATAGGCCCCCTTTAAATCAGGAATATTTTCATAATGTATGAACTAGGGACACAATGTATCATTTCAGCATTGATATCACAATGTGTTTGTAGCTTTAACAAAGATGAATTGTATTATTTGTACAATTAAAAACTATAATGTTATTTTACTGTTGATTGTTGAATTATTGTTCCTCAATCTTGTTAGATTCTCATTTCTTTCACTTGGCTTCATATTGGCTCTATTGTATTTATCTATCCCTGTGATTTGTTTATTATATTGTATGCAGATGTACTCTCTTACAAAATCATCCCAGTCAATGTGAAATTATGAATTCTTTCCAAGTAGAGTTATTAAATCATCTTGTGAAATTATATTCGTATTGCAAAATATATATTGTAGAAAAACAAAATATCGCAATGTCTTTTTTTCCAATATTGTGCTGTCCTAACATGTAAATAAATATGTAACACATCCGCATAATTCCAGTCTCTTCATTGAATGCCATTAACATCTACTCTTATCTGCAAATGCTTGAGCTGGTTTTTGTAAATGTTATGTTCAGAAGAAGCTTCTATTGTCGAAATACAAAACCAGCACAAAAACTCCTCTTATAGTCACTTAAACTGCTGTATGAATATCTACAAATGTGGTATTCAATCATATTTTCAATTTGTTGTTTATGATGAGAGAATTCATGAGTGTGAGCTCCTTATAGGGCTTAAATCAAACTTTGCTAATATATACATATATGAAGCATTTGCATACACATACAGTTAAAGGCAAAATTAGTAGCCTCCATGTACAATCAGATACATACGAATGTGGATGTAAGTATAAGGATGTGAAATTCACTCATGGTCAAGGTGATTCGTTGTTATTTATCCTATTTAGTTGTTATCTTGAAATAACATACCTTGAAATGCTGCGACTGACCAATCAGAATCGAGTATTCCAGACAGCCGTGTAATAAGATCTCATAATTACTTGCAAACTTATCAGTAGAAGCATCCTATACTATACATATTGTGTCTGTGATGGAGGTTGGGGTGGATCAATTAGTTCACACTGGTGGCTCACGCTGTGTTTTTCTCCACAGCGATCGGGTCCCAGCGGCGGCGGAGCCCCAATGCTATGGCCTCAGACATCTTTGAGCCTCACCTTGGCAGCCACATCCTGCAGGTAAGAGGAAATTTAGACCATCTCTGACCATGCAAAACACACCCATGCTGCAGTTTGCCACTGATTTGAGATCAGCATTGCGAGTGGAGATCATAATAAGCTAATTATGTAAATGCACACACGCTGAAATGTAATCAACCTTATTAAGAAAAGCCAATGAAAAAAGTCTCAATGAACTTTTTTTGTCACTGTGTTTGCCAAAACACTTTTCTTAAAGATTATATTTATATTCTGTACTTTATATTTATTTATTTATTTATTTTGTTGTTGTTGCCTTTTCCAGAACAGTTTTTATTATTGTCTTTAAGTAATCTTGTAATGATCATATTTATTAGATAATTAATGCAGATTAGCTGAGTCCTGAATTTTGCATTTTGGTTTGAAATCATTTCATGGCTAAAGCAAGTTGTTATTGGTCAAAATGACTTTTGAATGAATGCGTTATGTTGAAAATTATTTCACTTAGAAATTTCAGTCATTTTAGTTTGGCTTTATGGTTGCAAATATGGCATAATATCTGTTATCTTTTATAATTTTTTTAAACAAACAAAACAAACAAGCAAGCAAACAAACAAACAATTATTTTCAGTTTAGTTAACTTTAATGACCATGAAGCAATCACAGAAAAAAATCCCAATTTGTAAATTATATTATATTCCAAAATAAGTTTTAGTGTTTTTCACATAATTACAGCTTTCATAAGTTCATAAGAACTCTAGGAATTAAGAAAAGTTCTGTGATGTTCCATTATATTATATTATATTATATTATATTATATTATATTATATTATATTATATTATATTATATTATATTATATTATATTATAATATATTATATTTAGTGCTGGGCAAATATTAATCGCAATTAGTCACATCTAAAATAAATAAAAAAATGTACATAATGTGTGTGTGTGTGTGTGTGTACTGTGTATATTTATTATGTATATATAAATACACACATGCATGCATATATTTGAGAAAATCCTTATTTATATTTAGAAATATATTTGAATATGGCAAAAATTATACTTAAATTAAAAATGTCTATGTAACAAAGTAGTTTTGTATAGTTTTTTTTTTTATGTATGTGTGTGTATCACATATATATATATAATAAATATATATATATAATACACACGCACAAATATTATGTCAAAACAAACATTTATTTCAGATGTGATGTGATTAATCATTATTAATGATTAATGAATCTGGACTTCACTAGAACTATGTTAAGCTGCTTTGACACAATCTACATATATAAATAAACATGAATTGAATTGAATTGAATAATCTTTTCCCACCACTATATTATATTATATTATATTATATTATATTATATTATATTATATTATATTATATTATATTATATTATATTATATTATATTATATTATATTATATTATATATTTCAAATTGAACTTATCTTTATCATGGCCATTTTTGTAATCTGTCATTGGGAAATATTCATAAGTAACTCATAAGTAAATCCAACAGCAAAAATCCCGTTTCCAGCAGGCGTTCTCCACTGACTTGGATGAATGAAATCCTCGGCAGATGTACTAATGTGTGTGTTCAGAGATTACAGGTCTGTTGTCTCAAGACATACGAGCTGTTTAGCATGTGAGCAAATGAATGATGACTCTACCTCCGTCTTTGGAAAAGCTCAAGGGGGGGGACCATTTTCTTATTTCACCTCAGAGGTAGAGAGAGAGAAAAAAAATGCTCAGCCACACAGCCAATGTCCTTTCAAATGCGTCTTAATGACACAGAACGAAAAGCGCAATTTATACCAGTCACCTGTGTCCCAAAAAAAAGCGGATTAGGGATATTTAAATTGCGGTCTGTCGGTCCCCGGACTGCCAGCTCTATTCCCTTACGACAGGTTAAGTGTGTGACAGCAAAGCGGAAATTTATAATTAACACCAATACCAGGCTGGAAGTCTGTCGAGGCGTGGCCTTTTCAAGGAAGGACTTGTTCCTGGCAAATTGTCCCCATTAATCTTCAGCTTAATTGATTGTGAAAAGTTTTAGGATGACATTTTCAAAAAAAAAAAAAAAAAAAGCATGCTCGGCTGGTGATTGATCTGAAGAAAATGAACTAATAATGGATGCAAGGCAGTCATTAGTTGTTGAGCGCCGAGGCTAATTTTAGACAGCTTAAAGCGCGTTTGATAGCGTTTTATAAAGAGGACGAGGTAAAGAGCTGCTTTCACCTGCGAATCGGGAATAAATATATAACTGAAGTCAACATTATTTGCCCTCTTGTGAAATTTAAAAAAATATATTTCGCCTGTGATGTTTAGTGGAGAGCTTTTTTCCAATGCATTTTTAAATATAAAAGTAGTTTAATTAACTAATTACTAGATTCTTTTGTTTTTTGCGCATATTTGTTTTTGTAATTATTTTGCAAGATATATGTTAGGATAATTATGTAAGTTATAGCAGTTGTCCCCAACCCCCAGTCCGTGGATCAATTGGTACTGGGCCACACAAGAAATCATTAATTACTTCAGTTTTATTTATTATTTATTATCTGCATCTAAACGATCTTTTATTTTGAAAAAAAAAATATTTTGAAATTATTTTGTATTCTCTTGGTTACTTGAGGGTAAACTATAGATAGGATACAGCTGTAGATACGCACATCAATATAGCATCGTTTTTGTAACACTGTATAACAATAATTCATATTTTTTACAAACTGTGACGGTTGCGCTTAGGGTTGGGATGGGGGTAGACGTTAATAAAATACAATTTATTGGATCATTTAATAAATAACATAAATAATACTCGGTACAACTATTGTTTTTACATTACTGTGACGGCTGGGTTTAGGTTTGGGGTAGGTGTAGACGTTAATAAAACACAATAAATGGGAAAGTTAATAAATAATATAAATAATTCTCATCAACATCCGGCCGCAACCGTATCTGATCTAGCAACAACCTCACTTGAGCGCCAAAATTGAACCCACAAGTTAGCAAAATGAGTAAGAAGGACCCACGAACTGCCAAGGAATGGATCCGCAACCCATTTGTCAACAAAACAGGTGAATCCAGCATGTCTGTGCAAGTAAAAGATCAACTGCTGTAGACTGCAACTGACCTTGTTCACATATCGCGTCTTTTCCGCGCACAAGTTTGTTATTTCCAATGGAGGCACGTAGCTTGCGCGCACATATTGAAAGTGACGTGCACACTTTTTGAAATTTGAAATTGTCTCAGCTTTTCAGACTGCTGCGAGTGCACCGCGAGTCACGTAAAAAGAACTGACCAACAGCTTCACACTTTTTATACATTTTGGTAGACTCATTTCCTCAGACAAACATTGAACACCCAAACACTGCAGTGATTTTTAATTTTCTCCATAAATAAAAGTTGTATCAGAGCTGCAGCAATGTTTTGTCAGCTTATCATCCTCTGAGAAAACTGTTGATGGTCACCTAGCAATCCCCTCCACTGTCCCCGGGCCGTGGTAAAATTGTCAATCGTTGACCAGTCCGCGGTGATAAAAAGGTTGGGGACCACTGAGTTATAGGACAACAGGAGTTTGTTGTGTAGACAATTGAAAAAATATATATTTGTTTTAAAAAAATAATAAAATTGCTTTTATTTTAGCCAAACTAAAAGAAACAAGACTTTCTCCTGAAGAAAAAAATATTATAGGAATTACTGTGAAAATGTCCTTGCTCTGTTAAACATCACTTGCGAAGTATTTGAAAAATAATTCAAATTTCATAGGAGGGCTAATCATTTTGTCTTCAGCTATATATGTGCTTTTATGTAGTTTCTTATTTTGTGTGACTGTGATTGATGATGATTATTTATTTGTGTGATTTATACAGTAGTAGTTGTGTTTGTGGAATTCTTCATTCAAAATGAATGATACCAGTTTCTCATTGGCTGACTTTGAAATCCATCCATTAATATTGTATATATATTCAGTGTATTGTTTCCAGTTCCTTGTGTATTGCAGTCTCTTTTAAGTTAATCAGTTAGAAAAGTAATGCATATTTTCCATCCAAAAGCATTTTATGAAAAGATGTCTTGAGATAAACACATTATGGAGATTTGTACATGAGCCAAGTGTGGTAGAAGAGGAGTAATTAATAAAAGGCCATTTACTGTATTGTGTACCATTACATGAAATGACTTTCCTGTTGCTTTAAAGCTAACAAAGGTCATTTGCCTTTGCATTGTTTATTAATGTCCCTGGCTTTATTGTGAGGAATTCATTATGTTTTCCTGAGGTAAAATTGAACACTTTGTTTTTTTTTTTTAATGTAAATAATTGACTTTTCTTAGTTAGAGGGTGACACAGTGGCTCAGTGGTTAGCACTGTTGCCTCACAGCAAGAAGGTCGCTGGTTCAAGTCCCAGCTGGGTCAGTTGGCATTTCTGTGTGGAGTTTGCATGTTCTCCCCATGTTGGCATGGGTTTCCCCCACAGTCCAAAGACATGCGCTATAGGTGAATTGAATAAACTAAATTGGCCATAGTGTATGTTTGTGAATGAGTGTGTATGGATGTTTCCCAGTACTGGGTTGCAGCTGGAAGGGCATCCGCTGTGTAAAACATATGCTGGATAAGTTGGCGGTTCATTCCGCTATGGTGACCCCTGATGAATAAAGGGACTAAGCCGAAGGAAAATGAATGAATGAATGAGTTATAGTTAGATTTTTCATCGTTTTCTTTTTTTTCTTCATGCAAATAAAAAGGGGAAACTTTCACCCTCACATGAACCTCCCATGTAAGCATTTACTTCAGTGTTTTAAATAAGTGTGAAAATAAATAGTCAAAATCTAGGTGAAGTAATCATCATTCAGAACAGTTGATATACTGCTGAAAACATTCCATTTATAAAACTGATATTTATTGTGAGCCGTACTTAAAATAAAATGTATCACAGAATAGCTGATAATACAAAATATTGGTATATTTTATAGGATTAAAAACATGTTAGTAAAACCTATGGGTTTGAAGGATACTAACAAAGTATGAGGAAAAATTACAAAAAGAGAAAAAAAAATGTTGTGAGCACTCCGCTTTGTCCAGTGTTAATTTCGTCAATGAAATTAAGGACAAAAAAATGTTTGTAGCCTGTGGATTGAGACAAAAAGAAACATGACAGATCTGCTGCACCAGTAAATTTACTGAAAACTGTTGGCGTAATAGCCCAGTGGTTAGTGCGCTGACATATGGTGCGGAAGTGCTCCAGGTGTCCCAAGTTCGAATCCCGGCTTGTGGACCTTTCCCGATCCAACCCACCTCTCTCTTACTGTTCTTTCAAATAAAGGCAAAAATGCCAAAAATAAAATAAAAAAATTACTGAAAACTATAAACGATAATGAATAATGAAAGATACTAAGGCATTCACTGTAAGTATCTAATCATATCAATGTTGTAAGAAAAAAATGAGGTGGACGTAGAAGATCTCAATGAAGATGTTTATTCAGCATAGCAGTCTCAAAGTACACGGCAGTACATTGGGTTCAGTGGAGTCAGAATGAACCCTTAACATTCTTAAACTCAAACCTTTTGTACTGTTTTAGTTTACTGCGTCTAAATGTTGATGAAGTTGCTCCTTTGCTGTCAACACAGCTGTTCTCTGTATGTTAATGCAGGTTCCACCCCACTGTATGTGATGGTTCTTTGTGCCCCACACCCATCCCCATTCAACCAATTTCTCAAGATGTGATCATCTCAAATAATGCAGAGACAACAAATTGTTGAGTTGTCTCTATCATAATTCAGCCCTTTTGGGAAGTGAGCATCAACACACCATTTAGCGTGGAAGTTGGGTCGAGGCAGACTCATTTCTTACAATGTCTTGGAAAAAAAAGGTTGTCAATGAACATTTTTCCCACTTATTTCTGTTAACAAAATAACAACACATTTGTCAACCCATACAATTGATTTGCTGCTTTAGTAGTGTATGGGCAAAATGCTCTCCTACTGAATGTCATTTGCAGTTATAGCTATCGATCCCACTTTATATTAGGTGGCCTTAACTAATATGTATTTACAGTGATATGAATCATTTGTTACAATGTACTTACTGTGTAAATGTATTGTACTTATGATTGATCAAATACCTGCATGTAATTGCATCTGTAATGTTGACTTGTTACTGTGATGTAAGTAGCATACTGTTATGCTACTTAAACTTATTATTATTCCTTTTTCTGAGCCAAAAATGCTATGACCACCAAACTGGTCTAACAATTGAAGAGGCTGCCAAGCTGTGTAAATCTACATATTAAACTGGGGTGTAAGTTGTACCCCTGTGGTTCAAGAGTGCCCCAAATTTGCCCATTGACTTACAATGGTAAAGAAACTTCCATTTAAAACATAGAGACTTCAAATCCCATTGACTTAACATTGGACCAAACTCCCCCTTACTGGCTCTTTACCTTCAACACCCCCCCTCCGCACCAGCCACCAACTTGTTACCTTCACCCCCCCTTGATATGGCAAGCCATTTTTGACTTAAACTCCATCTTTTTTTTTACTGATATGGCAAGCCATTTTTGCATGTATCACTTTCACACTTATGAAGCATTATATTTTCAATAAAATATGGCAAGCCATTTTTACATAAAGTCCAAGTACAGTTTTTAACTGTCATAAAGACTGTCTTAGAGACATCGGGTTTGATCGGGTTTGATTTATATCACTCATATCGGCAAGAAGCTTTGATGTATTATCACTAAGCTGTCGATTGTCCCCATAGCAACAAAACAGGCTAACCTAGCAACCATTTAATAACAACATCTTTACATCAGAACATCGTAGGGACCTGGGTATTAGCTCGTTTGACTCATGCTAGCAAAATGGGACTTCCTGTGTACTATGCATGGTAACAATGATTAGCCAAATGCTAATAACGATTAGCTACATGCTATAAATTATTTTCTAAGTGCAATAACATGTGCTAGAAATGCTTACTAAGTATTAGGATTTGATCAAACATGTACATGAAGGTTGCCATTTAGCAATCCAGTTTATGTTAGCAACTGCTTAGCAACCACCTAGCAATGCCATAAACATTTTAGCAACTGCCTAGCAACCACTTAGCAACCGCTGTGTTTCCTGCCAACTGCCATTCCCAATCTTAGCACAGTCACGTTGGCTTTCTCAAGCCAACATCAAAGTTCGTCAACGAACTTTAGGTTCTAATAAATTTCTGGAATTACATTGTTGACTATCCCTTACTTCTTAACCCATCCTTAAACCTACCCATACCACCAAACCTGTCCCCTAAACCTACATATATCACACCTCAAGAGCACCAGAAGTCTTCTGCAATGCATTATAAACACCGTAAGTATGCTGTATTTATTTTACATAATAGTTAAGGCCACCTAATAAAATAGGACCATTATATCAATATTGTTTATTTCTGGCTCAACACACACACACACACACACACACACACGCACGCACACACGCACACATGCACACACACACACACACACTATACATTATTTAAAAAAAAAAAAAATTAGGCTAATTTCTAGTAGAGATCGGTAGATACTGTAACACCCCAACAATCACTGTACCTTTAAGAGTCTCTGTGTGTTTAAGTACTCTACTTATCTCTCAGTATAACGTCTCTCTGTCCGCCCTGAGAGTGTTGCGGTCCCAGTGGTGTCAGATGTGGCCCCCGCCGGCGCTCGGGGGCCACAGAAATGACCATTACGTCCACTCCCACAGCGCATTGTCATTTGCGTGGGCAGCGGGCTGGATTGATTCAGACAGCAGCGCTAGGTCATTAGCGGAGAGCTCAGAAGTCCTCTGTCAAAAACGCTCCACGCTTTCGCCCGACTAAATAATAGCATTTATATCACCCAGATCATGCTTAGCAAGAGATGAATTACAGATGCAGGGTTTGGTTTTAAGAGCTTAGCTGTGTGTGAAGGGCACTGACGCACAGTACTGAGAGGACCAACCTTTGTACGCTCTGCTTTTTTGGGAGGGAGATAAGACTTGTCAGTAAATTAGCTGTGAGTTAATGGATAGTTTACAAAGCTGCTAAATGTTTATGATCATGCATGTTTTGGGAGGCACCATATGGCCTGACCTTGACCGCCATCAGACGGGCAGCGCTGAAAAAAAAACACCAGAGAGAAAGAGAGCGATAGAGAGAGTGTTTTTATTATGCCAGTCCATTTTAATCTGTAAAAATGTGGATGTTTATTAGAAAGCAAGTTGCAATGTAGCTCAGAAATAATTTGGAGGCTTAAAGGGATAGTTCACGCAAAAATGTACTCTCCATTTACTCACTCT
>CAIGQV010017386.1:25230908-25244928 GCA_903798115.1 Danio jaintianensis | reverse complement strand
AAATAAAATAAAATAAAATGCAAGGCTAAATTAATAAACTAGTCAACTAAAGCTAAATCAGTACTAAACTAAATATATCAAAAAATAGAACTATGAAAACTAATTTAAACGTTTAAAGGGAATAGTTCACACAAAAAATGAAAATACACTTACTGTTTACTCACCCTCAACTGATTCCAAACCTTTATGAGTTTATTTTCTCTGTTGAGCACAAAAGAAGATATTTTGAAAAATGTTTAGGGACTTCCATAGTAGCAAAAACAAACATTACTGGTTACAAGTTTCCAGCATTCTTCAAAATATCTTCTTTTAATTTTATTGATTTATTTTGTTTATTTTATTATGATTAACCCTTTGAGATGTACCATCTCATTTTCAAGCGGGGCCCACAATGTATCGCAATTGTATTAATAATAATACAAGACTACAAAAAAGCACAAATTACATAGCATCCATGAAACAACAAAACACAAACATTAATAGAAGGGGTAAAAAACACCACAAGAGAGAAAAAATTATCAGAGAGAAATAAAAAAAAAAACACAATAATTTCTTCATGCCCTCTTGACACAAATCGATTGTGTGGAACCCAGCTTTTTTTACAGTGTAGTATACAGATCAGCGAATCCAATCAGAACATAAACAACAACATCCTCAAGAAAAAACAGTGCAATCCAAAGTAAATAGAATATGACAGCAAAGTTTGCTTAAACACCTTAAATAATGCAATATTAGCAGGTAAATTATTCCAATATGTTGGACCCTTAAACATAAAAGCTCTTTTACCAACAGATTCTTAAGAAATCAAGTGAATGATAAATAGACACAATGTTCAGTTTTGAGGGAACTGCCCTTTAATAAGACCTAAAGCAACACTACATATTAAAACATCATCCCATTTAATCCTACACACATTTGAACAATTTGTACCGTTTAACAAGAGAGATGTTTGTGGAGTCTCTAAAGCATTTTTGGACCACATTGAATCCCCAATACACCTAATATGTGTCCCTCCAGGTCCGAGAAGCGATGAATAGTTCATATATGAAAGCAGAGAAGAGCTGGGATTTGGTGAGCGCTTTATCAAAAGCTGTGGGGAAATACTCGTGAGATCAGACCGCGTTTAACCCAGATTAAACCGCGGAGGTCCAAGGGCTCTTCAAAACAAAGACAAGTTCAAGACTTCCTTCCCTTAAGGATGTGTCAAGGGCAATCCAGACAAAAGACAAATGTCTTTTTCAGCAGCGGATAAGCATCTGGGCACCGGCGGTATAAAGCCAAGCCTCCGTTTTCAACCTAATGTGGCTATACAATGATTTAACCCAATATGAGGCTGTGGCGATTCCTTATCTGCGCCTTCAGGGTTTGGCTGCGCAGGCTTTTGAGTGATAGGTTTGTATGCGAGGCCGAGAGGCTTCGTATTATAGAAATGTACGACTTGTTGGAATGATTAATGCCTGGTTTCAGACCTGTATCAGCCAAAAGTTCCCCAGACAAAACTTTTGCTGAATCTGAAATTCGGGGCCTGAGAAAAGGAGGTTATTCTCTATTGATTTCCCCTCCCTCGTGTGTCGTCTTTCTGTAGTTTTCATTGCGATTCTTTTTTTTGTGTGTGTGTGTGTGTGTGTGTGCATCTGATTTCCTATGGATGTATTGTAAGTAAGTGGCTCATTTTTTATGCCGGCGTACAAAAGGGCTGTCAATGGAGACTCGGGCTTGTGCCCCGGCGCGTTTGTTCCTCTACACGAGACGGCGACGCACCAATACAATAAATAAATCAACGCACTTGTCAGCGGGGGGAACAGAGCGAGTAACAAAAGCATTTTCCCTCTCCTGCTTTTAATGGTAATGCTGCAGGATTGTGAACTTAATGAGATATAAGGTTATCAATGAATTCACACTGTCGTTTTTTTTTTAGAAAGCAAATATCATTTGGGTTTGTGGAGACTGTAGGTTTGTTGAACGGATAATCAAATAAAGGAATACATCTGAACAGACAAACAAACTGGCAGGCTTGTGTGTGATTGGTGGAAGTGAGTTGAAAAGTCATTAGTCTGCTGAATGACTGGATGGCTCGCTTTGGAGTATATGGTCATATTGTTGAGTAGGGATGTCCATATTTGCTACATATTAACTGCATACATGAACAAATGCTATAGTACTATATAGTGTTGGGCAAAAATTAATCACGATTATTTTTAATTATTTATTCATTTATTCATTTTCCTTCAGCTTAGTCCCTTCATTCTTCAGGGAATGAACCGCCAACGTATTCAGCATATGTTTTACACAGTGGATGCCCTTCCAGCTGCTACCCAGTACTGGGAAACATCCATACACACTCATTCACACGCACTACGTCCAATAGTTTATTCAATTTACCTATAGCGCATGTCTTTGGACTGTGGGGGAAACCGGAGCACCCACACCAACACGGGGAGAACATGCAAACTCCACACAGAAATCCCAACTGCCCCAGCCGGGATTCGAACCAGCGACCTTCTTGCTGTGAGGCGACAGTGCTGACCACTGAGCCACCATGTCGCCCAACAAACTTTTTGTTTGGATGCAATTTATTGCGATTAATATTTGCCCAGCACTCTTTGCAACTCTTTTCGCAACTCTTTGCTAATAAATGCTACAGCATACTGTTGTATTAACTATAGTGAGTTGATAATAAACATTGTAGTATGTTTTAGATTTTACTACAGTAAACTGTGGTGTCTTGTAGTATAATATACACTGTAGTTGTAGAAAACTACAGTATTGGTCATTTGTTTATATCACTATTGTTGTTGTGTTTGGTAGTAACTACAGACTTACCACAATTAATTAATTTGATTAATTAAAAATAAAATACAAAACAAAATCGATTAATTCAAGTACTTTACTATAGTATGGTTCAAAACAACTCTAGTATTTACTATTAATTACTGTAGTTTTAATAATGTCACAGTGCAATAAATATAATCCTAAAATTTGATTTAAATATGATATACTTATTTTTGTCTTTTGATACTTGAGTAAAATGTGCATCTGTTAAAATATAGTCTCATTTTCAAGTGATAATTATTATTGGTTTACCAAAGGTATTTATTATTTTAAATAACTGTTTGAAAACACACAATCTGTACTTATTTGATTAAAAAAGGTGCAAAATTATGAAAAAAATATAACAATTAAAAATAACCGTTTTCTGCTTGAATATTTTTTTAATTGTAATTTATCCCTTTGAAACAAAGCTGAATATTCAGCACCGTTTCCCAGATTTTTGGGTGCTTTCCCACCTGTAGATCGATTGTTTTGTTCCGAAACGGGGATTAAAATTGTTACAATGTTGCACTTTGTTCTTGGTGCAGTTGACTTTCACACGGCAAAGTTTCTAAACGGACCAAAATAGCTAAAACAAGTCACGTGCGAGTAAACTCTCCTCACATTGGTCAGAGTTCCACGGTTTATTTTTCCAGAGTCCCGCTCAGCTGTCATGCATCCTTATTTTAATTTATGATGATGAGCAATAAGACATTATAAGCGAAAAGCTGTGCTTTCATTTTGAATGGTGACACCCACAGACATCGCCACCAAATATAAATCAGAGGTAAGACTTTCTCACACATAGCCGTTGGCTAGAATTATGCATTATAGGCTTTACATTATAGAGAGAAATAACAGATAAACCAAGACTATTTGACATAAAACTCACATTTGCTGGTAGGATTGATGACATCCCGCCATACTCATCATTCTCTCTTCATATAGCCATATATGCCTATTACATATCCATAATACACTGTGATATAGGCTGGTTCGTTAGTTTGTTGGATGGTATTGCTTTCTCACTACAATCGATTCGCTCCAGAGTTCATTTCAAACGAGCCAAGTCCACCTCATTCAGGCAGTCTCGAACCGATTGTTTTGGCGTGGATCCAAGCGTGATTGCTGGATTCACATATGCCAAATGAACCGTGCTAACGGGGGAAACGCGCCAGGTTCCAAAACAAAAGTCTAGGTGTGAAAGCACTCACACGATCCTTCAGAAATCATCGTAATCAGATGATTTACTTTAAAAAGAGGTAATATTGTTGCAGAAAAGTTGATGCGTTGTTTTCAGCATGCTTTCATGAAGATAACATTAAATTAAAACCTCTTATGTTTGAGCAATCTCTCCTTTACAGAGTTGCACCTTGTGACATCACATCCTGTTTTTGCTTAATGTAGCCGTCTATGGCCTCTGTATACAGTTGAACCTCACCAGAGCTATAATTTATAAGTGGACCAAACCATTTGATCGGATTGAAGGGTTCATATTGCAGCATTCACTTGTTCATTCAAATGAACCATGCTAACAGAGCAATCACACCAGAGATTGTGTTTATTTCCAACCAGTCCTGACAAGTCTGAACACACACACACACACACACACACACGCACACACATACACACACACACACACACACACACACACACACACACTCTTTAAGTATGCGTTTCAAGTAATAAGGCAATATCCTTGATAGTTATTCTACGTGGCTCGGGATTTAACGAGAGAAACTTTCAGACACAGACCTCTATTTGTCCAAAGGCCAGTTGTAATTGGCCCGTGGGTGAGAAAGGTCCGTGTTTTGATTAATCAGGGTAAAATCCTTCATCGTTACGGTCTCCAGCATTTCAAATAGACTCAAAAGCTCCATCGCAGAGGTGAAATCCATACCTCATAATGAAAGGATTGAAAGATGGCAATGATTTACCTCAGACGACCGTGGTAGAGGGAAAACTCAGCCCGCTGGATCTGTGCCTGTGTGTGTGTGTGTGTGTGTGTGTGTGTGTGTGTGTGTGTGTGTGTGTGTGTGTGTGTGTGTGTGTGTGTGTGTGTGTGTGTGTGGGTGTGTGTGTGTGTGTGTGTGTGTGTGTGTGTGTGTGTGTGTGTGTGTGTGTGTGTGTGTGTGTGTGTGTGTGTGTGTGTGTGTGTGATTCTGTCAAACTTCTGCACGAGGGAGAGATGAGTTCATTCATTTAAAGTGGATGGCAACTCTGTGTTGTTTTCTCCCTCTGCTCAGATGAATCAATTGTAATTTTAGGAATTTATGATGGGACTCTTGATGTACGCCACACACTGAGAAGAAAGAATGAAGGTCTGTTAGTGAACTTAAATCCTTATTGTTATTCAATCTAGTATGTGAAACGTTATCAAAAGTACCTCGACTCTGTACTTTCTGATTCATTTTGAGCCAGAACGAAGCTGTCCTCACTGCATTTATACAAGGAACAAAGCTTCACACTTAAATTTTATTCATTCATTCATTTTCTTTTCGGCTTAGTCCCTTTATTAATCTGGGGTCGCCACAGCGGAATGAACTGCCAACTTATCCAGCATATGTTTTACGCAGCGGATGCCCTTCCAGCTGCAACCCATCACTGGGAAACATCCATACACACACATACACTACGGACAATTTAGCCTACCCAATTCACCTATACCGCATGTCTTTGGATTGTGGGGGAAACCGGAGCACCCGGAGGAAACCCACGCCAACACGAGGAGAACATGCAAACTCCACACAGAAACGCCAACTGACCCAGCTGAGGCTCGAACCAGCGACCTTCTTGCTGTGAGGCGAACGTGCTACCCACTGCGCCACCGTGCAGCCTACTTAAGTTTTATATCTCTGCAATTTTAAAGATGCCAAGATATGTTTTGGGGGTCTCGTACAATAGATTTAAGTACCATTTAAATCCATTTAAGTCAAAATTATTAGCCCTCCTGTCATTTATTTTTTCCTTTTTCAAATATTTCCCAAATAATGTTTAACAGAGCAAGGAATTGTTCACAGTATTTCCTATAATATTTTTTTTTGTAGAGAAAGTCTTATATGTTTTATTTTGGCTAGAATAAAAGCAGCTTTTAATAAAAAAAAAAAAAACATTTTAAGGTTAATATTATTAGCCCGCTTAAGCATTTTTTTTTTCAATTGTCTACAGAACAAACCACTGTTATACAATGACTTGCCTAATTACCCTAACTTGCCTAATTAACCTAGTTAAGCCTTTAAATGTCACTTTAAGCTGAATACTAGTATCTTGAAAAATATCTAGTAAATATTATGTACTGTCATCATAGTAAAGATAAAAGAAATCAGTTATTAGAAATGAGTTATTAAAACTATTATATTTAGAAATGTGTTGAAAAAAATCTTCTTTCAGTTAAACAGAAATTGGGGAAAAAATATACAGGGGGGCTAATAATTCAGGAGGGTTAATAATTCTGACTTCAACTGTACGTAATAGGTCTGGGTGATATGACTTAAAATCAAAACCTGAATTAAGAGCACTTTACTTCAATTTTGATTATTTTTTATTATTTAATCATTTAATTTTCAATATAAATTAAGGATATTTTCATATTTACATGCAGTATGTGAATGGGTCTGACAAATCTGACGTATTCTCGCTTTTTCTTTTTTTTTGCATATATGAGAGACAACATGAGTTTAAGGTGTGTCAGATTGTCTTTAAAATATGGAAATTTATTTTACCACAGTATTTTAATTGAGTATCTCCTGACGGCGCTTGCATTTAAATGGTCTTTCTTTTCGTTTTACGCTTGAACAACTAAATGAATACTCAAGTCTGTTTAACTGATTATATTTTAATAAAATTACATTATCGATGCTGTAAAAGGAACCTTATGAAATTGAAAATAGTTACATCAACCTTTCACCCAAAGTTTATCAGTAGCTAAAAAACTCTTGCTCTGCGTATAGCCCATTGGGTTTTTTTGTTTTTTTCTTAAAGTGGAGGTTAAAGGCTTTTTTAGTCATTGTTGTGGATTTGTGTGAACAGGATTGTGGTTGTGTAAATGTACTCTAAACGTCCTGTAAACATTCCCTGAATTCTGAAAGTGTAAGTCCACCATGACCGGAGTTAAAGTACACATGAAATCAAAACTAACCATATTGATTTTGTTAGCTCACATTGCTAGTTTTGTGGTGAACAATTCATTTGTGCATGTCATTAAGAAAAAAAAAAAGTTTGCCCTTGTAATCTTTAACTAAAATCTGAAAATGCTCTTTCTGTTTGTTTTCAGGTAAATTCTCATATTACGTCTGTCTGAGGTATTGGGCGTGGCTAACATACTTAACCACGCCCCTCCAACTGTCAGTTTTAACAACAAACAGAAATGGTGAGGTGGAGGTGTCTGTTAGGTTGTTATAACTCTCCCCAAATCCCTTTTCCGATCTTTCTGAATGAAATACCTACTTTACTACATCCAATCAGCTCGCAGTAGAAAAATAAACCATGCCCACTGTTTTCTCATTTAATATTCTGTTTCTCTAGGAACTGCGTCACAAAACAAAAAAAAAAGTTGCAGCTTCCGATTCATGCGGACTTAAAAAGAGAAAATCACAGAAGACCGTCTACACTTATGCGAACTAAAGCTCCCCTTGTGGCAGTGCACAGAATTGCATTTATCGTTTATTATAAATTGCATTTCAAAATAAAATCGAGCTCGTTTAGATAAGTTTACATACTTGCATAGACTAAATTTTAGGTCTTCGGTCCTAGAACAGCCTTTAGTTTCTCCTCAGAAACTCTCAGACCAATAACGAGACACATATATCTCAGCCTTTATTCCACTTTAATGTTTACCTCAACACAAAAAAACTCCCGAATTCCAGCATTTTCATTCTCCCCGTGTGTCTTGATCCCCCGAGCGAGCTATTCAGTCTGGTGAATAAAATATTCTAATGTGTGCTGTTTTTCTTCCATTCGGTGTGCTTAAATATTACAAAGCATTTAATTATAAAAACTGAGAACAGACGCAGTCCTGGGACTGTCAGTGGGAAAAATAAATGTACAATCAAAATTGCAATTACCTGCAGAATTTCAGGGGTAAACACATCAGCAATCTCATAACAAACACGGGCTAGTTTGCATTCTAAAATGAATACAGTTAGATCCAAAGCAATTTTCTCTTATTTATCTTAGACGCCATGCATAAATAAAGCAAGGGCATTGAAGCAATTAGCATAATTAGACTGTGGTGGTCAGGCCCTGTGCGATTTCTTAAGAAGCATCGCTCTGTGTGTGTGTGTGTGTGTGTGTGTGTGTGTGTGTGTGTGTGTGTGTGTGTGTGTGTGTGTGTGTGTGTGTGTGCGTGTGCGTGTGTGCGTGTGCGTGCGTGTGTGCGTGCGTGTGTGTGTGTGTGTGTGTGCGCGTGTGTGTGTGTGTGTGTGTGTGTGTGTGTGCGTGCATACGCGTGTGTGTGTGTGATCACTGTCCGTATTGAAAGGCTTGGTGAGCAGTCATTGCTGGATGTTTTCATACAGGAGAAAGAAATGCAATCAGTGTTGTCTGTGTGAAGGTCCTCATTACCTGCCGGACCCCCGGACTCACTCTGGACTGGCCTTGGCTCTCCAAAACAAAACTTTTGCATTATCATGTGGCTTATGTATTGTGCATGAACGCTGAGCAAACCGCAAACAAAACATCAGCAGCGATAAATTCACTTCCTTTTCTTTAAAAAAAAAAAAAAAAAGTTTGCATGTTCTCTCCGTGTTTGCTTGGGTTTCGCCCGGGTGCTCCGGTTTCCCCCACAGTCCAAAGACATGCGGTATTGGTGAATTGGGTAAGCTAAATTGGCTGTAGTGTATGTGTGTGAATGAGTGTGCATGGATGTTTCCCAGTACTGGGTAGCAGCTGGAAGGGCATGTGTAAAACATATGCTGGATAAGTTGGTGGTTCATTCCGCTGTGGCAACCCCTGATTAATAAAGGGACTAAGCAAAAGGAAAATGAATGAATGAATGAATATTTTATTTATTTTATTTATTTTATTTATTTTATTTATTTTATTTATTTTATTATATTCATTGCATGAATATTGTTAAATAAAATGTATTGAAATAAATACTGAAACTGTATAGCTGTATTACTTTTTGTTTATTATTATTATTATTATTATTATTATTATTCATTTATGAATTTTATATATAATCATGCAAATTGTTAATGCATAGTTATAAACGTGATAATACATAGTTGTAGATAATTTATAGATTTGCATTAACATTGCATTAATGTATTTTGCTGTTTAGTCAACATTGATAAATTAACTAATTAAACAGTTAACTGAAATAGATTCTTCCAGCTGCTGATTACCTGAAATATAAGTGGACTGGCCTTGGGTCTCCAAAACAAAACTTTTGCATTATCATGTAGCTTATGTAATGTGCATGACAAAACATCAGCAGCGATAAATTCACTTCCTTTTCTTTTCTAGAAAAAAATAAAATTGCAAAAAAATTAATTTCCTATTCTTCTCAAAGAGACTGGTTATCATGGTTTGAATAGATCGTCATCTTGCATGCTAATGGATTAGTGTATTCCGAGAGGATTTTTTTTTTGTTTTTCAGTATTTGTTGCGTGAATTAAAAAAAGCCTATTTCCGGTGCAGAAAAGTTTCTGCAGTGTGTGAATGGATGAAGTGGATCTGATTGTGCTCTTTGATGAATAAGTGCCGCTGTTTTGTAGCAATAAATGTCATTCAAATTCATTTCAGTCATTGGGATCTTAAGGAGGAGATTTTGTTGGATTTTTTTCTGTTGTGCTACAGTGGATATCTCTAGGCGTGTTTGTCTGGCCTCCAGAAGAAAGTCATTTTTGATTCTGTTTTTTATTATTCCATTTTCCCCCATTCTGCAAGATCCTTGAGATATTCCACATTTTATTTTCTTCCATTTCCTGCAGGATCTGACTGTTTTAGCTTGAGGATATACTGTACGGCATATGCATGGGATTCAGGGTTATTATAGTTAACTAAAAGCATAAAACTAAAACTATTTTTATTACTTTGGAAAAACGTCTTACCTGAAATAACATCTAATAAAAATATAATAAAAATACATGAAAATATTACTGCTTAAAAATTATTTTTTATATGTTTATATGTTTTATAAATACTACTAATAATAATAAATATTAATAAAACAATATATAAATTTAAAATACAGATTTAAAATAGAGGGGTGTATTTATATATGCTGAGTATATATATATATATATATATATATATATATATGTATTTTAAATTTATATATTTTTTTATTAATATTTATTATTAGTAGTAGTATTTTATAGGATGACAAACAAAATAACTTACGATAACGGTCCAAAGATGAGTATACCCAAATTTGCATGTTAGGAAAAAATATTATATTATCTAGACTAGACTAGAGAAGCAAAAAAATATATATAATTTTGTTAAAATTTTGTAGTTAAAAAAATTGCAATATTTTGCATTCATTTAAATGTATTATCTTTATTTCTAAAGATGTTTGGTGACTAAAATCTTATTTCCATAAATATGTCACTTTAATAAACCTATTTAGCTTATATGCACCAAAATATATTACCTATTTTTCACTGAGAAATGAAAACGATTATTAATTTTCAAAATGGGGTGTACTCATTTATGCTGAGCACTGTGTATACAAATCTGAATGTCAAATAACATACTGCCAAATTACAAAAACATTAACTAAATTACATTTAAATTAAAAGATTAAAATTAGAATACATTTTAATAAATAAAATAAATAAAATATAATTAAAATAAATAACTAAAACAAAATTGAAATTTCATAGAAGTTTATATATTAAAAATCAAATACAAGAAAAACATTATTTTTTTTAGCAAAAATAAAAAATTACTTTGTTTTTGTTCAATTTGCATTCTGATGGATCAATCAAGTTTTATGTTATTTCAGGTCAGTATCCTGTCTAAGTCAAAATCTAAGTCACGTTTTAACACTTTTTAGTATTAATAATATGTAAGCCCTGACTACAAAACAAGTCTTACTGTATGTTGCAGGGGTGATTTTTTTTAATAGATTTGTTTAATACCAAAATCATTTGAAATATTAAGTAAAGATCATGCTCCATAAAGATATTCTACTGTAAATATTAAGTCAAAGTCATAGTCAAAGTCAGCTTTGTTGTCAATTTAACCACATAGGGTATAGGATATCCAGAGAATTGAAATTGTGTTACTCTCAGACCCTGTGTGCATAACAGATCATTTTAATACAAAAAAATTTACAATAAATACAATTACACATATAGAATATTGCAGATGCGAACAGAATATAGTGCAAAAATCTTGTAAATATATCAAAACTCAAAATTTGATTGGAACAGAATTGATTAGCACTTAATTTAGATAACTTTACAGGTGATTTTCTCAATATGTAGATTTTTTTTAAAACCCCCAGATTCCATATTTTCAAATATATGTCTCAGCCAAATATTGTTCTGTCACAACAAACCATACATCAATGAACACCTTATTTAATCAGCTTCAAGATAATGCTTACATCTCAATTAAAAAAAAAAAATACATATGTATTTTTTTCATGTGTGCATATGTTCAGTATCATCTCATGTCTGGTTCTTCCTCCAAATCAAGTCAAGGCCTCTGTTTGTTTGTCCTGACGTCATATCACTTTATTAAGTGTGTGTTTAAACACAAGCATTCAAATGATGCTTAATCCTCTTAGGGTTGAGCTAAATCCCTGCAGATTAGACTAAATATTTCCTCTCCGCGAGTCTCACCTGGATTTTTTATGAAGTCCAGATGTTCTCCTGCTCTCATGATGATGTGTTTTCTCAGCGTTTTCCTGATATTATTGTCCAGTGTCATCAGCACCCTGAAGGTGGCTGTTATCACTTAATGAAGTGCTGGAACCTCTGGCTCTGGAGAGTTTTGGCATGTTGTCTTTGGAGTTGTGTGTTCATTCAGATTACATATGTTATGTTATGTTATGTTATGTTATGTTATGTTATGTTATGTTGTGTTGTGTTATGTTGTGTTGTGTTGTGTTGTGTTGTGTTGTGTTGTGTTGTTATATACAATTTCAAATTTATTAATTTTAGTTATTATTATTATTATTATTATTATTATTGTTATTATTATTATTATTATTATTATTATTATTATTTATAAAAATAAACTTGAATTGAATAATAAGCTTAATAATTATATATATATATATATATATATATATATATATATATAATTATTATTATTATTATAATTTTTTTTATATCATTCAAATTGTTAATGCATAGTTATAAACATTTCATAAACATTTCATAATAAATAGGAAAAATTACAAATAGCTAAATAAAAAATAACTGTTATTATTAAAAAATACAATTAAAATTAAACATTTATACCAATTTTCTTGTTTTATAAAAAAATAAGATACACATAGCTATATAGATAGATATATACATATATATTCTAAAATATACAGATATGTATATTCAAATGTAGTATTATTCAATTAATGTGCTCTATTATATTTTAATATTTTGTATGTGTTTATTTAGTTAAACTCTGTGTGAACCAGAAGTTGCTGCAGACTTCTGTTTCAGTATGATGTATAGGGTGGGGTTTTATTTTTGCGTTCCTTCTCTCGTCATTCACTTGCAAAGTAACGATTTGTAGGGGTGTAGCTAAACATATTTCGACCAGTCCGTCGAACTGACATCATCAGAGAAGGTCTGCCATTCCAGAGCAGAAGTAGCTCAGGTCAGGTTTTTGATTAAAGATTATGAAAACAGTTTTTTAAAAGTGCCCTTAAGGTGTTGTGAAATAAAACACTTCCGCCTAAAACACTTCCGCCTAAATGGATCAATATTTTTTTTCACGTCACCTCATACTTCAGTTTGAGATCAAAGCTTGACCAATCAAATGCTCTCTAGCATCTGACATGCCCCGCCCCCTTCAAGACGCTTCTCATTTGCTTTTTATTTGATGTGCTTGAGCTCAAGCACTCTTGCTGGCAGAGCTGTGATAAAAACGAATTTTTTTTAAGTGGAGGAACTACTCTGTAGCATCCTTTTTTTGTGTTTCCGTTGAGATTACGTCAAACATCAGATAAAAATGCACATTTCAAAGCTCTTCACGGGACCTTTAACTATTGCACAGAGTTAAGCCTGGTTTATACCTCTGCTTCGAGTGATCGGCGTGACCCACGGCGCATGCCTTGCGCGTTGCCGTGCATTTATACTTCTGCGTGCTGTTTGTGTTGCTCTGCAATAACACTTCCGAAATGCTAGCTGGCAGTGAGGTTTTTATGTTCCTCTGTGTCGAGTTTCTTCGCTGGTGTTTTGTTTTTTCTGAATGCTACCTTAATGTACAAGAGCTCAAACTCGCTCATTTAGAGGCGGGAACCAGCGGACATGCAACAACTTTAATCGTAAGGTAAACACAAACCAAAACATTCCACCTGGAGCTCCTACACGGGACTCAACACTTGTAAACACGCTCCAACGGGTTCACGCGGCTCTCGGTCCTGCCCACACTCATCAGCGCTACCAGGCCGACCAATCACAGAGCTTGCTCTACGTGTCGTTGCGATGTGTAGTTACATTTTTTGAGAGGTGCGCGTCAGCGTCGGTGTCAGCCATGGCGAGACCTATGCGACCGAGCGAAGGCTGCGCCGGAACATACGTGTGCAATTGACATAGAAGTATAAATCAGCCTTAAATTTTCACCTTAATACTAACAACATGCGCTAGCAAAATAACTGTCAATTTTGATTTCATTCAGGCTTTAATATTTTTCAGTGAAATTTCAAATGAATTTCAGAAGCTGGAGTCTTTAAGAACAGTTGATAAGAACAGTGTGTTTGAGGAAGTGTGCGGTGGGATCTGATGCTCTCACACCTCTAAATGGGGTGTTGTAATGGTGATTTGGAGTGAAGCAGGCCAGTAAATAAGGCTGGTCTGCACATCAGAGGATCAGGGCTGCCTCTGCTTCAATACTCGGATCAATAGCGCACATCCATATTTGCACATTTCTACATGACGTGTCAGCCTGAGAATCGACTTCAGTGAAAAAGATCTTTCTCTTTGCTCCCGTTCTGATAAGATCTCTGTTAACACCTCTCATCTGTCCATCTCTCTCATACACACACACACACACACACACACACACACACACACACACACACACA
>CAIGQV010017386.1:25206348-25226573 GCA_903798115.1 Danio jaintianensis | reverse complement strand
AAATCTCTGGATGTCCAGTAAATGTGACAGAATTTTCATTTTTGAGTGAACTATCCCTTTAAAACATAAAACAGTGTTTATCAAGAACCACTAATGAAAAGACGGTATCATATGCATAAATATTGTGCAACACAATGTCTAAATCAAAACAAAAAACAAAAACAAAAAATATATTGCATTATAATTGCATTATATGATTTACCAGGTGAGCTACCAAGCAAGTTTACTACATTAGAATAGCCAAACATAGAGTGTGGACTTAATTACCTGTAATTATGTGATGCAAACATTAAATTATAATACTAGACGAATAATACGGTTAAAAATAATATGGTTAAACGTGTTTTGAGGTCATCAGTTGAGGTTTTAAGTCGCTGAATGATAATATTCCAATGTAACAAAGCCATATATTTTGTCATAAAACAATTTGTCCTTGCAATATACTTAATACCCAAAAAACATAAAGAGAACACATCATAATTAAAAGAATGTGGACGGCAACTAGATGGTATCTAACTGCTATAGTTTTATTTTCTTTTAATTGTTGAGATGTTTTACCTACATAACACAAACTGCACGGACTGCATGGACGTTTTTTTGGATGACTTAAAAAAGCCATTTCGAATGTATCATTGCACCTTGCGTATAATTGTCTTTCTGTATAGGACACTAAAAAGTTTGGGAAGGAGGTTGGACGGTGTACTCTGAAAACAAGCATTTACCTAAAGGTCTCTTAAAGGGACAGTTCACATAACACAGAAAGTACGTCATCATTTACTCACCCATTACTTGTTCCAAATCTGTTTCTTTATTCTGTTGAACACAAAAGAAGATATTTTGAGAAATGCTGGAAACCTGTAAGTATTTGTATAGCATTTTGTTTTTTCTACTATGGAAGTTAATAGTTACCAATTTCTAAATTCTTCAAAATATCTTATTTTGTGTTCAAGTTTTGGAAACTTTTGGTAAATTTTCACAATTATACTTTTTTAAAGAACACTCCAATTTTTTTTTTTAAAGGTCTCATTTTACAAGTCTCCTAGAATTAAACAGTTGACTTAAACCATGTTTAAATAAATTCAGCTGATTTCTTGTTTTGGCGGGGTCACTTAGCTTAGCATAATGAATTGAATCGTATTTGACCATTAGCATTTCTTTCATAATTATGATAATTTTCCTGGTTAAAGCTTGAGTCATCTGTAGTTACATTGTGTAATAAAATTGATATATATATATTTTTTTTTTTTTTTTATTTAATAAAGAGCATTTGTTTACAATCATTTATTCATTCGGCTTAGTGCCTTATTTATCAGGGGTCACTGCAGCGGAATGAACCAGCAACTTATTCAGTGTATGTTTTATACAGCGGATGCCTTTCCAGCTGCAACCCAGTACTGGGAAACACCCATACACTCTTGCATTCACACATACACTCATACACTACAGCCAATTTAGTTCATCCAATTCACCTATAGCGCATGTCTTTGGACTGTGGGGGAAACCGGAGCACCCGGAGGAAACCCACGCCAACACAGGGAGAACATGCAAACTCCACACAGAAATTTCATGAATTTCAGAAATGATGCCATCAAATCCATAAATATTCAGCAAAATAAAGCTTAAATCATACAGCAAAAGGGATGTATTTTTGGGGGTGGGGGGTGGGGTTTGCATGATGTGTGTATAATTAGCAATTCCAGACTGAAGAAATCTTGAGATATCACTGCTGGAGGTGCTGCTGTCGGGTCTCCAGCAGTCAACAATTAAGGCGCTGAGGTCACATGGGTTAATTACATATTGTCCCCCACTGGCTCAGATAATCTGTAGGGTGATGCGAAATGTCAGAAAGGATTGAAGAGAGAGAGAGAAATAAAAAACAAGGTATTGTGCACAATGTCACAGCTGATCTGATCACCTTTTTATGAAAATCAGGCTTACACAGACACGGTGGAAAGCGTCGCTCGCTCGTTTATTTCTGAGTTTAAAGCAGCGTCGGCAGCTGGCGAGAGAGCTCTCGGTCTCTACTCACCGATAAAACAGCGCAGCCTCAGGCTATTTACAGCATGCTGATATGCAGCTGACAACAGCACGTCCCGCGAGCACATCACTGCCTCCCCGAACACGCATCTGCTGGAGGTGATGTGTTAGACCTGCGCTGATGCTAATACCGGCCCATTATATGGCAATTTACATTTGAAATGCTAATACGCCGATGTAGATGCGTTAACATAAATGCTACGCTAACACAGATGCTTATTTACATTACTTACAGCAACAAAAACAGCTTCAAGGGAGCGTATTCTACACATTTAGCATTTAATTTTTTCCCTGATGTCCACTTAGAATATCCGTCAAGGTTTCTTGCACCAAAATGCTAGTAAATTGGTCTGTGTTTTTAGCCTCTCTCTGATCCGCAGGGGCTGGTCATAGGCTACACACAATGCGTTCTGGTGTGGCATCTGAGCCATTTTCTTTTTTTTAATTGTTGGATTATGTAAATATGACCAAAATAAATATGTTTTACTTTTTTGTGGCTGTTTTTTTAGAGTATTTGTCAGGTTTTGGATAATGGAAATGTGATTAATTTATTGGAATTTTTTTTTTACATGTATATATTAGCCATACTGGGTGGCACGATGGCTCAGTGGTTAGCACTGTCGCTTCACAGCAAGAAGGCGCTGGTTCAAGTCCTGGCTGGGCCAGTTGGCATTTCTGTGTGGAGTTTGCATGTTCTCCCGTGTTCGCATGGGTTTCCACTGGGTGCTCCGGTTTCCCCCACAGTCCAAAGACATGCGCTATAGGTGAATTGAAAAACTAAATTGGTTGTAGTGTATGAGTGTGTGTGTGAATGAGTGTGTATGGGTGTTTCCCAGTACTGGGTTGCGGCTGGAAGGGCATCCGCTGCGTAAAACAAATGCCTGATAAGTTGGTGGTTCATTCCGCTGTGACGACCCCTGAAATAGAGACTAAGCTGAAGGAAAATTAATGAATGAATGATGTAATTAAGAATAAGTGGTATTTTATTTATAGAATTAACCTTTCAGCGCCACTCACCAGATGTTTCATTTCTAAACATCTATAATACATACAACACTTTATATCTGTTTCAGATAATAATAAAAAAATGCCACTCACTTTACATTGCATTTAATAAAGTCTCATGAAACATTCAAGAAGCACCATAATATATTTTGCAGAAGTGTTGTCACATGCAGGCCTGTTTCTCTAATGAAGCCTGGGTTGTCATTTTCAATGTGGGAGCGAAGGCAGACGGCAAAACGATGGTGGCACTGAAAACACAAGCGCTTGCCAAGCTGTGCTAGCGGCTCACACCATGCAAAATAAAAAGTGATTTTGCAGCTGCGGTGTGTCATTGACCAATCAGAGGTGATTTTGTTCACAATCAAGCACTTTCGCTTTTATGCTATAATGAGTGTGCAGCACAATGTTCCCGTTCTTCACGCTGCTACTTTTGTGCATTGAAATAACAAGGTTATTTCAAGAGTGCTCAGTGAGAAACGAACTCCTTTTTTTTAGGCGTTTTAGTTATTTTTCCATATAAAGTAACCATAAATCAAACTTGAGAGTTTGTATTCTTATCATTTAATGGGACATTGCGTATTTATCCTAGATTATTTATCTGGTCATATATACATAATTAGATTTTTATTTATTTCCTTTGAATTCGTGTGCTCTGATTTTTCCCTCCCTATCAAATTACATCTCTGATTGGTGTTCACTGGATAGGCTTGTGGGCGGGGCAACCTGTCACTCACATGAGATCCACCAATAGCAAACTAATCAATCAATCAGTTATTCATCAAAATCATTGCATAGCCCTACATTTGATCTTAGTCAAGAAGATGTTTTATGTAGATATTTCATTCATTTTTCTTTGGCTTACTCCCTTATTTATCAGGGGTCGCCACAGCGGAATGAACAACCAACTATTCCGGCATATGTTTTACGTAGCGGATGCCCTTCCAGCCGCAACCCAGTACTGGGAAACACCCATACATTATCGCATTCACACATACACAAGGCCAATTTTGTTTACCCAATTCACTTATAACGCATGTTTTTGGATTGTGGGGGAAACCGGAGCACCCGGAGGAAACCCACGCCAACACGGGGAGAACATGCAAACTCCACACAGAAATGCCAACTGGCCCGGCCGGGACTCGAATCAGCGACCTTCTTGCTGTGAGGCAACAGTGCTAACCACTGAGCCACTGTGCCGCCCATGAAGACAGTTAAGACTGACAAAATTTTTATTTCATGCCAATTGTAAATTTTTTCAACTTTTTTACTCAAATTTCGGATTTGCATAAAATTAATTGTTGGAATTAAAACTGTAGGTGCCCACATAAAGAAAAAGAAACGCTGTTTATAGTAAATACTATAGTGTTTTTGAACCATACTATAGTAAAGTGAATTATACTGTATATAATATAGTATTTGGTGGCACAGTGGCGCAGTGGTTAGCACTGTCGCTTCACAGCAAGACAGTCGCTGGTTCGAGTCCTGGCTGGGCCATGTTGGTATTTCTGTGTGGAGTTTGCATGTTCTCCTCGTGTTGGCGTGGGTTTCCTCCGGGTGCTCCGGTTTTCCCCACAGTCCAAAGACATGCGCTATAGGTGAATTGACTAAACTAAATTGGCCGTGGTGTAAGAGTGTGTGTGAATAAGTGTGTATGCATGTTTCCCAGTACTGGGTTGCAGCTGGGAGAGCATCTGCTGCGTAAAAAAACATATGCCGGATAAGTTGGCGGTTCGTTCCGCTGTGTGCGACCTCTGAAATAGAGACTAAGCCGAAGGAAAATGAATGAATGAATATAGTATTTACATCACTTTTCTTACAACATACTGTAGAGTCAACTGGTAAACTAATAAATACTGTAGTATACTTTAGTTTTTACTACAATAAAATGTGTTGTGTTGTAGTATAATATATCCTTGAAGTTGTAGAATACTACAGTATTGAGTAATTTGTTTGTTACTAGTTGTTACCATAAAATTATTATTTCAAGTACTTTACTATAGTATTGTTCAAAAACACTATAGTATTTACTATACATTACTATAGTATTTTTTCATATGGATAGGAGCTATTATGCACTGATTGTTTACTACATTGGATTACAAACAGGGTTTAAGGAAAATCCAGCATGTACAGTTGAAGTCAAAATTATTTGTGAATTTTCCTAAATATTTCCCAAATGATGTTTAACAGCAAGGAATTTTTCACAGTATTTCCTATAATATTTTTTTCTTCTGGAGAAAGTCTTATTTGTTTTATTTCAGCTAGAATAAAAGTTTTTAATTTTTTTCAAACCATTTTAAGTTCAATATTATTAGCCCACTTAAGCAATATATTTTTTGATTGTCTACAGAATAAACCATTGTTATACAATGACTTGCCTAATTACCCAAACTGGCCTAATTAACCCAATTAACCTAGTTACTAAATTTCAGTATTTAAATGTCACTTTAAGCTGAATACTAGTATCTTGAAAAATATCTAGTCAAATATTATGTACTGTCATCATGGCAAAGATAAAAGAAATCAGTTATAAAATATACAGGGAGGCTAATAATTCAGGAGGGATAATAATTCAGGCTTCAACTGTATATTTTTGAAGTCTATATATATATATATATAAATATATATAATAATATATAAATAAAAATGGGCAACAAGATTTTTTAACAATTATTTCGCTTAGAATGTAGTCATTTTTGCAATTGATAGTATAATATGTTGTTAGTGTCTGTCAGTCCATGATTCTTTTTGAAAGTATACTCTCCTATTGACAGTTGCCTTCATGAGAAAAACCCCCCCGAAAAAACCTTATTGATATTAATGAGCCGTTTATTCTGCCTAATATTTATGTACGGCTGGCAGCGTCCCTCAGAGTTGAGGCGCCTGTGATCCGGAGCTGTTAATTGACGTTGTAATTGTTGCTCTTTAATGATCTGTCAGACGTTTTCCCACGCGGGATGCGGTTTTTGTTTGCAATTCGGGGGCTTGATGGCTTTCTCGCTCTCCGTGCTGTGAGGAATAAGCTATTTTGTGAGACTCTCGCCTGACTTGTTTCTTCTCTTTTCTCTCTCTCTTTCAGTCCCTGGATGGATTTGTATTTGCACTAAACAAGGAGGGGAGGTTTTTGTACATCTCAGAGACGGTGTCCATATACCTGGGGCTTTCACAGGTGAGTGCACGTGAGATTTTTTCGCTCTCCCGTACGGCGGTGCGGAAGAAAATCTGGACAAATTAGTGTTAGATAAACTCCTGCGGGTTTGTTTAATTCGCGGCGTTCGCGGCTGCATATTTTAAGCACTGGAGAGATGTTCTCATTGGAATGCTAGCGTGTTTCCTCCTCCCCGCTCCTGTTGGCTCGGTCCAGGGCCTTTCAATAAACAGACAGATCGGCGAGGTCGGACAGTGAGAAAAGTGACCTTCAGAACTCTTGCCGTCCTGTCTAGCTGAGCTTCATCTCGAGTGCTAGCAGGCTTCAATCAAAGGAGACACGGCTGCACAACAGGCAGCTTCTGTCGGAAAATCCACACAAATCATCAGAATGGTCTCTTGCTGGTCTTGTATGGAGGATTTAAAGAGCACAGGTGTGTTCAAGATGCTCACTGTACTGGTTACTGTAACTGTTTGCACACATTGTATGTCTGAGATTGGGAGTGATTTGAGATTGGGAGTGATTTGAGATGTGGACGGCTTATTTTAGAAGAAAATGCTGTGAAGTTTGTATATGCAGGTCGCAGTATGTGAGTATACACACACACACTGCATGGAGTGCTGTATCCCATAATGCAATGCACTCCGTTCGACCTTTCTTCTCTAGTTTGGCAAATGAACCGGAGGAAATATCGAAAAAAGGCTCATGCAAATAATGAAATGCTTTTGCTGAATAAACTCTGACGTAAGGCAAGGCAAGGCAAGGCAAGTTTATTTATATCACATTTCATACACAGTGACAATTGAAAGTGCTTTACATAAACAGGAATAAAAGAGACAAGTATAAATAAAATAAAAACAAACAATATAAAAACAGATGAAAACAGCGTAAAGACAGTTTTTCCATATTCCTAAACACCGGTGTATCATATTTCTTATTTTACTCTGGGACTTCCCCCATTCTGGTGATCACCCCCCCTCTGTAGACTTTTCCAGTACCTAATTTCGTGACCCCCAATTTCAACTTCCTTCTGGAAGTAAATCGCACGGCCCCTGATTTCTACGTAGTGAACATTATGCTGGTCTTGTTTACTGTTGGTTGCTAGGTTACCAATACTACAGTCAGCTGTTCTAATAACTTGATGGAAACACACCTAATTTGCATTTGGAATAAAAATATATACATACATATATCGTTTTTGTAAACTTTACATATTTGCTTCATGTTTGGATAGAAAAGGGTATATATTGTGAATAATTTGGGATGTGGACGGCTTATTTTTGAAGAAAATGCTGTGGAGTTTGTATATGCAGGTCACAGTATGTGAGTATACACACACACACACTGCATGGAGTGCTGTATCCCATAATGCAATGCACTCCATTCGACCTTTCTTCTCTAGTTTGGCAAATGAATCGGAGGAAATACCAACATTTTTTACTCAAATTGAATTCTGCTGAATATCTGGAATCATTTCCCAAAATGCACCCTGTGTTAAGGCGCATTTTGAGGTATTGCATGAGAAAGGAGAGATGGAAATTTCGAATAAAAGTTCGTAATTTAATAAAAAATAGACGTTTTTACACTCACTTGAGGTGGCTTTGGGATTGTGCAAAAAAAAGGCTAATGGAAATAATGAAATGCATTTGCAGAATAAAATCTGACGTAGTGAACATTATGCTGGTCTTGTTTACTGTTGGTTGCTAGGTTACCAATACTACAGTCAGCTGCTCTAAAAACTTAATGGAAACACACCTAATTCACATTTGTGATTGAACAAATTTGCTTCTTGTTTGGATAGAAAAGGGTATATATTGTGAATAATTTGGGATGTAGATAGCTTGTTTTAGAAGAAAATGTTGTGGAGTTTGTACATGCAGGTCACAGTATGTGAGCATACACATATACACTGCATAGAGTGCTGTATCCCATAATGCAATGCACTTTATTCAACCTTTCTTTGCTAGTTTGGCAAATGAACCAAAGGAAATACCAATATTTTTTACTCAAATTGAATTCTTTAGATAATGAAATACTTGATTTCATCTCTTGCTGGTCTTGTATGAAGGATTTAAACAGCACAGGTGTGTTCAAGATGCTCACTCTACTGATTACTGTAACGCTTTGCACACTATTACTCACTATTGTATGTCTGAGATTAGGAGCGATTTGAGATGTGGACAGCTTATTTTAGAAGAAAAGTCTGTGGACTTTGTATATGCAGGTCGCAGTATGTGAGTACACACACACACACACACACACACACACACACACACACACACACACATACACACACACACACACACACACACACACAGCTGTATCCCGTAATACAGTGCACTCCATTCGACCTTTCTTTTCTAGTTTGGCAAATGAACCGAAGGAAATATGTTTAGCATTTTTTCAAACAACAGTTAAACCAGAGATGAAGCTTGAATTGTTTTGTCAGACTAATAAATTTAGAATAAAAATCCTTGAATTCTGAAGAAAGTTTATAGGCTCACTTGATGTGGTTTTGGACTATGTGTGCGAAAAAGAGTTTATGTGAATAATGGGAGATGGAAATGCATCTGCCGAATAAATTCTGACATAGCGAACATTGTGCTTGCCTTGTTGTTGCTAGGTTACCAATACTACAGTCAGCCACTCTAACAACTTGATGAATACACTTTTGGGTTTTTTTTTTTCCTTTTTTTGCTACATGTGAAAGATTTGCTTCAGTTTAAGATTGAAACCCTGCAATACATTGTAAATAATTTGGAATAATATGCTATGGAGTTTGTATATACAGTGCACAGTACTGCATGTGAGAGTCTAAAATGTAGACTGCAAGTAGTAAAGTATCCCACAATGTATTACACTTCTTTTAATTGTACTTTTTTTAGTTTGGCAAATGAACCGGAGGCAATGTAAATTGTTTTACTGAAGTAATTCTGTTGAGAATATGGAAAATTAGCAAAACGTATAGTGTGTATACAATATGTGTATGAGTTTGTGTTTTTGCATACATGTAATACACTTATTTTTTTTAAAAAGCATACATGCTTTCAATCCGGTTCAAGTATAGCAACGACCCGTCAGATCTTGAACATTGTAAACATTGAGTTTATATTATAAAAGAAACAGTAGCTGTGAAAGACTATTCAAATTTCTGCTAGATAGAAGGATTGAGATATGAATTAAGAATAGGAGACTAAAGCAAACTCTAAATTAATTCAGCATTAATTGATTGATGATTTTTATCAAATAATTGATTAATTCTCAAAATCCGGGCTTTTGGAATTCGGCTTTCTCTTTTTTCTCTGCCATTATCTTTAGGTTGGCCTGCTGATAAAGTGCTTGTAAAGTCTTTAGTCTAAGTAGGTTTTATTATCTTACATGGTTAAGCTTATCCCATAACTCTCCTGATCTTAATTGCTAAACCTTTTTTTTTCTGTTAATCTGTCCTAGAGGCCACAAATTTATAAGGTGTAGTTCATTATTTTTTGTCATTAATTGGATGAGCAATTTGCCAGCTTTTCGGCATTGACAGTTCTATGCATTTTGTGCTGCAACAGACTGCTATGTATGATTTCATAAAAATGCTAGTTTCCTAGTTTAACTTCGGTTCCCTGAGTAGTTAATTAGCATTTGTTGAAATTAGATTTTTGGTGCTTAGTTAATGCACATCTCCAGCCATGCACGTAATCAGCAGGATAGCTTATCTTTTTTTTTTTTTTTTTTTTTTTTGAATGTTTGATAAGTAAACTTCGGATAATACAGGGGATATGAAATTTCGCTTCAGTCAGTTGGACATTTCTGCCTTCAGAACTGCTTTTATCCTTCATGGCATTGATTCAGGAAAGGTGCTAAATACATCCTTCAGAGAACAAAAGACTGTCAGAACTTTCATTTCATGCCAACTTTAGGCCATTACGCAGCATATTTCAAAGATTTCATTGGTCATTTTATTGGGGTGCCTACACAAGACCTAAACCCAAACCTATATGATTTTGCCTTCAGCACTGCCTTGAAGGGATAGCTCATCCAAAACTAAAAAATATTCTGACGTTATTTACTCACTCTTCACAAACCTGAGTGTCTTTTTTCTGTTGAACACAAAATAGGATATTTAAAAAAATGTTGAAAACCTGTAACCATTGACTTACATAGTATTTGGTTTTCCTACTATGGAAGTCAATGGTTACAGATTTTCTTCTTTTTAGTGTTCAACAGAATAAAGAAACTCATAAAGGTTTAGAACCACTTGAAGGAGAGTAAATAGTGAGTAAATTGACATTTTTGGGGTGAACAATGCCTTTAAATTGCCCGAATTTCCCATTCTGATGCTTTTTTTAATAGCTTTTTTTATAACAAGTTGAACTGCAGATTAAATGTACCTCCTTTAAATTCCTATATGCAGTGAGTTGGTGTCATGTGATTGGCTGATCAGATATTTGTGTTATCAAGCAGTCAAACAGATGTACCTAATAAAGTGGCCAGTGTGTGTAAATGTAAGATTCTCAATGAAGTGATACTATATCTGATGATGGATTTTAAAAAGACCAAAACAACATTTCCGAAGTTTTACAATGTGGTCGGTCCAAGAGTTTGTTCATTAATGCAGTCCCATCACACCCTTTTTTATTATCATATGATCTGTTAAAGCAAAATCACATGAGTTTTTTGATGCGCATGCTGGAATTGACATTTTCATTGTAGTTTATGCCATTTCTTTTATCTGATAAAAAGTTTAACCTACTCAGTTTTTATGCGCATTTTCAAGATCTTCGCGTTTCCATTATGTATGTTTATGCAATATCCCAAAATGAGCATAGAAATACCTAATAAAGTGATACAATTACTCAGATTTTCTCCTTTATATCTGAGTCCAACATATTAGTCGCAAATACCCATTTAAACCTACAATGTTCTCCAATATAGGATCTCAGCATTGCAATGGTAAGAGGCAGCAGATCTGCTCAGACGGCTCTGATTTCCTAAAAGAGCTAATGATGGAGGTTATTAAAGATTCAGGGCTTGAACCGAACCACGGCCATTACACTAGGCACAGTCGATAGCGTGACCTTTTAGCACCGCGGCTCAATCATACGAGCGCTCAGCTGCTCAAATCCTGCCCTGCTCTCAGACAGATACTGCAGGCCACTAGAGGAGCACTAATCTCTAAATCGAGCTCTTCCTCAATCCCTTTGAAAGTAGATAGGAAGCGTCCAGTCATGGAGTCCACTGGCCCCGTAATGACATGAGCGGGACCTGGCTGTGATTTCAGAGCGGCTGTGCAGTGGTCAATGACAGGCTGATTCATGGGTTGTATTGTGGAGTGCTTGAGTCACCTGGTTGAGTTTGATTCTTGCAAGGTTAGTTTGCTGGTTGTTTGGTTTAAAGCTCTCATTAGGCAACTGCAATGTTTCAGGTTGCGTATCTCATTTATTTATTATTATTTTATCTGCAGAGAAATGGTTCTCATTCACATTGTCCATTAGACATAGTGTATGTAATAGTATTAAATGTTTATTTTGTTATATTTAAATATATATTATTATCATTATTATGATACGAAATGGTTTAGCTACCAATAATAATAATAATAATAATAATAATAAATAATAATAATAATAGTTTATTCATAATATAATAAATAATAATTAAAATAATAATAATACTAATAATAGTTGTATTCATTTTGTTATTATTATTATTATTATTATTATTATTGTTATTATTATTATTATTATTATTATTATTTAAGCACACTAACAATATAATAATAATAATTATTATTATTATTATTATTATTATTATTATTATTATTATTATTATTATTATATCTTATTGTTAATATTATTACATTATTGCTATATTATTATTATTATTATTATTATTATTACAAAACTTTGTATTACTGTAACTTATTTAATTAGGTTGATCAGATTTCAACTATTTTTTAAGTTATACAAATTTTAACTTCATGTTTAAGCCATTTTAATTGATGTAAGTTAACTTAAAGTTAAGGCAAAAAAATATTACAGTGTTCAGTGTAGTTAAATATTTATTTTTATTTATTATATTTACTGCAACATGTATCGTGTCATTATTAAATGAAGTGTTTAACTGTTTTTAAATATTTGCTATTAATTAGTTAATCATGTAATGTGTAATAATAAAATAATACAATAAAATAATAATTATTATTATTTTATGAAATTATTGTTACATATTTTATTTGTTATTAAATCATAGCAATAATAATAATAATTAATATTATTGTTTTAGTTGTTGCTGTTGTTATAAAAATATAATATTTAACAATAAATTTATATAATATGAATAATAATAATGATGATAATAATACTAATGACATTATTATTATTATTATTATTATTATTCTTTTTTTATTATTCTTTTTTTATTTTTTTTTATTAAACATTAATCCATATTAAGCATCATATCATAGACTACATTTCACAAGTCTCTCTGGATTAGAGAAAATTCATGTCCTACATTATTCCCCACTGAAGAATCTTTTTTTTTTTTTACATAGAAATATATCACAGAACAGAATGCAAACACCATTTCCTGTTAATTTGAACCGCAAGATTCTTTATACTTTAGATTGTGACTCCGGGTGTGTGTTTTTTTTCTTTTTTGTGCACATCCTCTCCTCTGTCTGACCGTCCCTCCTCGGCTCTCCTCAGGTCAGCGAGCGAAGGATGCGAAATTGCTTTTCTCTCCATGGCCATTGACCACCTTGTGTTAGATTAATGTGCGCAGAGCAGAGAATCCAGCAGACTTTTACATCAAGCACAAGCTTCTTTTCCTGCATGTCCATGATGCTAAACAATAGCACCACCTTATAATACAGTATTAAACCTGTATATGTATATATTTTTCCCCAATTTCAGAAAGAAATTCAAATCAAACAGAAAGAAGATTTTTTTCAACACGTTTCTAAACATAATAGTTTTTAATAACTCATTTCTCATAACTGATTTCTTTTATCTTTACCATGATGACAGTACATAATATTTTACTAGATATTTTTCAAGACACTAGTATTCAGCTTAAAGTGACATTTAAAGGCTTAAATGTAGGGTAATTAGGCAAGTTATTGTTTAACGATGGTTTGTTCTGTAGACAATCAAAAAAATATCGCTTAAGGGGGCTAATAATATTGACCTTAAAATGGTTTTTAAAAAATTAAAAACTGATTTTATTCTAGCTGAAATAAAACAAATAAGATTTTCTCCAGAAGAAAAAATATTATAGGAAATACTGTGAAAAATTCCTTGCTCTGTTAACCCCTTCAGACCCAAATTATGTTCCAAGTTTCAGAAAAATGTAAAAGTTTTCCCAGTTCTTGAGGCTCCTATAAATGAGACCAAATTATAATAATAAAAAGTCAACACCCTTTAAGTATATATATTTTTTGTCCATTTCAATGGACATCAGGTCAGAACAGTTGTACTTCTCGAACATTATACCAACATAAAATACAAAAAACCATGCATGATTGCTGGTATAATCTTGTAATTCATTTTCAAAATCACAAACATTAAGATTGTAACATTTTACTTTAATTTCCAGATTTTTGTTGTATAGATTGCACCTTTTTTATAACAAACTTCATCTTCCTCATCACTCCACATAATGTCCACATCTGAGATATTTCCATCTGCTATATGCTGAAGAACTTCAAGATCTGTATATTCTGCATATGAAATTGTTTCAGCAATGAATTAGTACATCAATATAGTCTTGTTTATGTAAAAAAAAGTTCAATCAGCATTACTGGAGATTTCATGTCAGTAACAGATCTTGAACCCATTGTACATTTTAATGGACAGACATATTTGAAAAAATCCTGATTTAAAGCTTGCAATGTTACAAAAGATTTTAAACTTTAATTAGTAAGTGCAATCCCTCTTTTTTACATATAATCTATGAAATATTGGCAAAGATATCAATAAATCCGAATAAAAACATTGTAAATGTGGCTTACGTCAGTGTCTGGGGTGAAGTGATGCCGTGCTGCTATTCAGTGTAGTGGATTGCAACATTCCGAGCCTTACCGACATTTGGATTGATTGGATGACAATCGTCCGCTCTCATGGAATGCAGGCTTTAAATTAGATGAAATGCTCAGGAACCACAAAAAAACATGGGTTAAGCATCATTTGGGAAATATTTGAAAAAAATTTACAGGAGGGCGAATAATTCAACTGTATATCTGGACGTGTTTTTTTTTCTCTTTCTTATCGTCAACTCGGCTCTTAGATTCATCCGATAACAAGGTTTCGCTTTTGAAGCCCTCATACTCCCCTTTTTCATCCTCATCTGTATTATTCAGCTCAACAGATGGCTGTTTATCCGTTTTGCCGCGCTAATAGCTGTTATCATTTAGCTTCTGCATGTAAATAGGCATATGTTGCCAAATTTTTCACTTGTCTGGGTTTTTCATCCCTCTCTGCTTGGCTTCTGCACCGGGTGATTAGTTCATCTCCAATAATTAATACATGATGGATGCACGCACATCTTCTCCAGATTAATGGCCAGGTTTGTCATTATACGGTTGACTTGGGATTTTTTTTGGAGGGAGTTTTTGGCTTTTTTCACTTGGGATTAAGATGTGTTTTGGTCAGTCAGGTCATAAGCAGATGAGGGTCATAAGCAAATACGTTGTCTTTACACCTGATGTTTAGATGTATATATTTTGTCCACGTTTAGACAATTTCTGTCTAAAAGTTTACTGATGAGGGAGAGTCTATGGATGAGTGCATGTGTAGCCTTTTTTTTAAATCTTTGATATAACATTACACAAATAAAATACTTTTTTTTTTATTATTACATTTTTTATTATTATTATTATTTATTTTATTTTTTTATTATTACATTACATCATAAAAATTAAATAAAAAGTAAAAAAGATTCATGATCTTTTCTTGTATTTTTTTTTACTTTTTTGAAATAATAGACACATTTTTATATATATTAAATAATTTGACCTAATGTACAGTCAAAAAATCTCAGGTAAAACTATGATATATTCTTTTTTTACTGTTAAATATACTGAGTAAATGTTGAAGCAGTGAAATAAACAGATTGTTCACCCTAAAAGTGTAAATTTATTCACTATTTACTCACTCTTTTTCAAGAGAACAACAAAAACAAAAAGAATTTGTGTATATTATATTTTCAATAGTGTTAGAGTCCTGTAACCATTGACATACATATAGGAAAAGCAAATACTATGGAAGTAATCCGGATTTCGAGTTTCCAGCTTTCTTCAAAAATGTCTTATTTTGTGTTAAAAAAGTTTCAGTTTAGGGGGGAACTATCCCTTTAAATATATTTATGTTCTCATAATCAGTTCCTAATACAGCATTTATACAGTTTAACATTTATACACATTGTCTACACTTACATTTATTTAACAAAAACTTTGCAAATTATGAAAATCATTCATTTTATGCGAGGGATCAAGTGGAAAAAAACTGATCATTTAATATTTTGGTGACTGAAATAAGCTATTGCAACAGCAAATTAATGATTTTATGCAAATAAAATAAGCCTTTATGAGTTTCTTTATTCCTTTTGTGATCATAATATTTTGAAGAATGTTACAAATCTATAACAATTGACTTCCATAGTAGGAAAAAAAACAAATACTATGGAAATGAATTGTTACGGGTTTCCAGCTTTCTTCAAAATATCTTCTTTTGTGTTTAATTATTAGGTAACACTTTAGTTTAGGTCACAGTTCACAGTACACTAAAAAAATAACTCATTGGATGAACTCAATTTAACTGAGGGCAGGATTTCCATCCAATATATTTGTTTAGCACCAACTTTTACACAATTAAATGCAATTGAGTTGGTCCAACATGACAATTGAAGTATTTATAGAAGTTAAACTATTTTTATTTAACTCTAAACTTAAAGGTCTGATAATATCATGTATGTCTATTATGTGTTGCACGTTTGGAAGTCTCTTAGTTTTCCTAAATGAACTAAAAGAGCCATTTTAAGCATATTTTATGAGTTACATATACAGCTGATTGAGACTGATCTCAGAACTCATTTTAGGACAGTTATTGCTCACTGAGCAAAGCAACAAACTGCATTTTTGCATGAAACTCTTCTAAATCTTCAAACTAAAGTGAAGATTAGACTCTAACAAGTCTTTCGATTAACTTTAAACACCTAAAATTACTTTTATTGTCAACATTTCCCTCTCTTAATTCAATCCCACGCAAAGCACGCTGGGAACTACAAATCCCCTAACCAGGTAGTTGGACCTACACAATTATTTCATGTTGTCTCAACACAAAACGCTAAAGTTAACTTAATGGTTTACAAATTTAAGTGGACTGAACATAAAACAAATAAATTGACCAAAGAAATTACAAGAATTGTGTTGTTTCAACTCATTTTAAACAGGTAGTTTGAACAAGCAGCAGTAATAATTTTTTTGAGTGTATTAACAAATCATTAACTAACACTACTAGCTTAGTAAACTACTAATTAGCTGTTTATTAATAGTTAGTAAGGTAGAAGTTGGGTTTATGTTTTGGGTAGGATTAGGGATGCAGAATAAGATCATACTTTATAACTACTAATGAACAGTTCATATCTTAAAAATAGGCAGGTAATAAGCTAGTACTTAATAGCATGAATTGTGACCTAAACTAAAGTGTTACAAATTATTATTATTATTTTATTTTTTTTTGCGTTCAGTTAAATTTTTGGGTGAACTATCCCTTTAATTCCACTGTAAAAAGAGCCTTTAGCCTTCGCAAACCTTGTCGCAGGTCAGCATGTTTCCCAGTGTTGGACGGCGAGTTCGGTCAGCTGTCTGTTTGGTAATTGAGATGTGTATGTTTGCTTTTGTGTAACAGATGGCGCTGTGTGCTTACGCTGATGGCTAGGAAAATAATAATTGCATTATTCCAGCCAAAAGAATATTAGCTTCTGGAATATGGCCATTCGCAAGCCGGCACCCCTGCCAGTACAGCATATGCACTCGCATGGACTAGATATCCAAGGAAATTGATACATCTGGAATAAAGCGACCATCTGAGGTCTCATCTGCCCCGTAGGATTTAGATTTAACCACGTTCCTGTCCCGTAACCGCCAGCTTAGCTGCGGTACAGTATGTGCGGTGACATCTGAAGGCCGCGGATAACGTACCATATGCTGGAGGAATTTTGCCGCTGTCGGTTTGTCAATAGTGACGGATCTGGAAGGCCTCCAGGAATATGTGAGGAAGGGGTGTTTTTTTTTTTTTTTTTGCTGCTCTGTCTACATTCATCTGCATGGTGAAGGAGGCGCAGGGGTTGAATGTAAACATCTGCTGTGCCGCGGGTCGCATTCGTCCACCGTCAAATTCCCACATGGTCCGGCCTCATCCCTGTCTCTCCAGCCAGGGAGACTCGAGGAATAGCAGATCTATTAGCATAAACGTCTGGTTGAATGTCTGATCACATCTTTGTGTGTGGGTCGCCCTCAGACCATGCTTTATCTCCATCACTTGTTCACCATGCCTGCCGTGTCTCCAACATTCATCCTCTCAGGACACGCTTTTGAATGTTTTTAGTGCAAGTGTTGAAGCTGTCTGGGTGGAAAACTTGCTGGTGTCTGGGTCATATTTCACAAAACTGAAGGAGAGAAATGTTAATTGTGTGTGATTTCTCTGATTAGAAAACATATCAGCCATTTACAATCAAATGAACATTTGACACCCGATTCGAATGTTATCACTCGATTGAATGGGCGTTATCAGTGGATATCAGCTGATAGATATGGGCCAGTAGGGGCCTTCTGCGCCTCCTAGTGGGCTCAGAAGGTTGTAATCATCCATCCACATGGTTAATCAGCTATTCTAATAGAGAACAGTTCAGATCCAGATGTGTTTTTACATTACTGTGACGGTTGGGTTTAGGGTTGGGGTTGGGGTAGGCGTTAATAAAATACAATTAACGGGAAATAGTATAATTTCATAAAAAATCACGCGTGGCGGTATACACGCTTACCTCCATATGAATGGATTTTCCGCTGTTATCAGTTTCTCCAGTGGCTCACCGTGTACGTCAGCAGACTTGAGACGTGGAGAGGAGTTGACAGCGATGACTGGGTTCGAATCCGCCGAAAAACGGTTTCAGAAAGCAGCTAAGACAAAAGTTAATTATTTGTTTTTATTGCTTTTTTAAAAACAGACGGTTGGGTTTAGGGAAGGAGGAGGGCAGGTCAATCAGAGCGGCCTCTGCTGGATTTACGCGAGAACAGCAGATTAACCATGTGCATGTAGGAACAGTAGGCGCAGTAGACCCCTACTGGCCCAAATCTATCAGCTGATAAACCACTGATAACGTCCATTCAATCGACTGACAACACTTGAATCCGCTGCATTTGATTGAAGCATTTTTTCAATTCAATTCAGTTTAAGTTTATTTGTATAGCACTGTTCACAATATTATTAATATTATTAATTATTAATTATATAATGTTATTGTTTCAGCAGCTTTACAAAAGGTGCAAATTATTGCATTACAATCAAAATCAGAAATGTTAGGGTTATTGGTTAGCATAACTTTATTAGTTACTAATAACTAAATAACTAGAAACTAATAGCTTTTAACAGTTAAAGTTATTATATATAAACGTAGTTAACCTGCAGTTATATAGTATAGATGTACAGTACAGTTGCAATCAGAATTATTAAACCCCCTGAATTATTAGCCCCCCTGTTTATTTTTTCCCCAATTTCTGTTTAACGGAGAAGTAGGAGAAGGAGGAGAATAGTTTTAATAACTCATTTCTAATAACTGATTTATTTTATCTTTGCCATGATGACAGTAAATAATATTTTACTAGATATCTTTCAAGATACTAGTATTCAGCTTAAAGTGACATTTAAAGGCTTAACTAGGTTAATTAGGTTAACTAGGCAGGATAGGGTAATTAGGCAAGTTATTGTATAACGATGGATGACCTTAAAATGTTTTTAAAAAAATTTTAAACTGCTTTTATTCTAGCCAAAATAAAACAAATAAGAAACAATATTATCAGACATACTGTGAAAATTTCCTTGCTCTGTTAAACATCATTTGGGAAATATTTAAAAAAGAAAAAAAATTCAAAGGGGGTTTAATAATTCTGATTGCAACTGTATATAGTGTAGATGTTCAATGAAGTGTATTTGTGTATAAAGTGTGTGTGTTGCGGAAATAAAGAACAAAAGAATTATTCATTTATTTCATTTATTTACTTTGTCTTATTTATTTATTGATTTATTTGTTAAACATTTAATGAAAAATATCATGATAATATCTATAATCTGCATTGTTGTCAAACAGATTTCCGAAAATAAAGCCAAACCGTGAACAATGAAACAATGGAGAATAATTCCACCGGCCCCATCAAGGTAGAGTCGGAAATATCACTAAAAAGGATAATAAGTATTCTTTTATTTATGATGCTGTGGCTGTCGAGGGTCAGCATTTGCATGTGAGCCTGTAGCGGTGCAGCGAGAGACAGGGGCAGAGGAAGGTCATGTTTAATTGAGCTGCCCGTGATCCACAGCACTCCTATTACTGCACCCCCTGTTCCGACTGCTCCTCTTGCCCCTCATTTCTTGCACCTCCTGCTCTTCCTACACCTTCTTCAATTCCTGCTCCTATTGCACCACCTGCTCTTCCTACACCTTCTTCACCTCCTGATTTCTTGCACCTCCTTCACATCCTGCTCATCCTACACCTTCCTCACCTCCTGCTCCTCTTGTACCTTCTTAAGCTCCTGCTTCTCTTGTACTTTCTTCACCTCCTGCTCCTCTTGTACCTTCTTCACCTCATGCTCCTCTTGTACCTTCTTCACCTCCTGCTCCTTTTGTACCTTATTTACCTCCTGCTCCTCTTGTACCTTCTTCACCTCCTGCTTCTCTTCTCTTTTCTTCACTTCCTGCTCCTCTTGGACCTTCTTCGCCTCCTGCTTCTCTTGTACTTTCTTCACCTCCTGCTCCTCTTGTACTTTCTTCACCTC
>CAIGQV010017386.1:25164461-25176894 GCA_903798115.1 Danio jaintianensis | reverse complement strand
TTGCATTAGTGGCACTGCATAGTCTCTGGGGGCCTCGGGATGAGTATCCCCAGGTGGAAATAGAGAATAAAGAGAATAATTAGCGTAGCTGCTTTTCATAGTGTATATAAACGAGATGCAAAAACCTGCGTGGAGCAGATTCATGCATCATACCGTTATGCAATGCATTGAGTGTATGCTTTACTAAAAAGATAGGTCTTTAATCTAGTTTTGAACAGAGAGAGTGTACAGTACGGTACATACAGATCAGTATACAGTAGACAGTGTGTGTGTAACTGATCATCAGTTTCTCTCTGCAGATAATGAACCTGTAGGTTATGGTACCATCTGAAATACACAACTGAGTTTGCTACAACAATTATGTTCATGAATGTCAAAATTAGTGAAAATGGACAGTATGTGAGCCCTTCACTTTGTTAAAAGTAAAAGGTAATATAAAGTCATGGGAGGGCAGCACGGTGGCTCAGTGTTTAGCACAGGCGCTGGTTCGAGTCCCGGCTGGGTCAGTTGCCATTTCTGTATGGAGTTTGCATGTTCTCCCCGTGTTGGCGTGGGTTTCCTCTGGGTGCTTCGGTTTCCCCCACAGTCCAAAAACATGCGCTTTAGGTGAACTATATGAACCAAATTTGATGAACCAAATTAGCTGTAGTGTATGAGTGTGTGTGTGAATGCCAGAGTGTATGGGTGTTTCTCAGTACTGGGTTGCGGCTGGAAGGGAATCCGTTGCATAAAACATATGCTGGAATAGTTGGTTGTTCATTCCGCTTTGGCGACCCCTAATAAATAAGGGGTGAATGAATGAAGTAATGGGATAGCTTTCACTTGTGTGTGTGGCTTAAATGGGTTAATTAAGTTAACAAGGCAAGTTGAGTTAATTCAGTTCAGTCATGAATATGTATGTAGCAAAGTTGATGTGTTTGGTCTTGGCAGCATAGACCTGCTACGCTGCTGCTGCTGCTGCTGCTGCTGCTTTGATTTGTTATGGCAGAGCAAGTACCGAGACTTGCTACTGAAAGTATATTCGCTGACATGCAGTCTGAGAATATAGCACGCTGATGCTGCAAACATAATATATAAATGTAACCCTCGTAGCATATCTAAACACAGGTGGAGCTGAGTCTCCGAAAAAGCGTTAAACATGTTAGCGTAAAACAACACTGAAGCATTTCAATGTTAAGGAACAAGCTCATTGGCTGCTGAGGCTACAGCAACTAATCTCCTGCTCTATGTAATTATTTATGTAGGAGCAGATTAGGTGACCTGTCAGCCTGCCCGTGCATATAATTTCATGACAATTCTTTGTATTAAGTCATTGGACAACAGTGTTTTTTCTGCAACCAATCGAAAAATCATTTCTTAACTGAGCTAATAAAATTGACCTTATTTTATTTTTGGTAGCACTTTGTTTGATGGTCTATTTGAGTATTAGTAGACTGTCTGCTTAATATCTGTTGATACTGCTCCTTCAACAGACATTTCACTTAACATAAAAGAAACTTTTCAAGTACATGTCAACTTACACTAACCCTAACCCCAACCCTAACCCCAATCTAACAGTCTACTTATAATCTAATGAGAATTAGTTGTGATGTAGATGCAATGTAACTTGAATTTAACAAACGGACCATCAAAATAAAGTGTGACCTTATTTATTTATTTTTTTACTGCTTTTATTTCAGCCAAGCTAAAATAAATAACACTTTCTCCAGAAGAAAAAAGGAAATATTGTGGACATTTCTCTTGCTCTGTTAAACATCACTTGGGAAACGTTTGAAAAAGAATCAAAATTTCAAGCCCTTTTTATCTTTGACCCACACATAAATACCGATCCGTCTCTCATTGTGAGCCGTATTAGGCCAGGCGTGAGCAAATGGCGCTCTCATATTTTAGCTCTTTTCATTCCCAGAGTGTCTCTACATCATCTTTCATCGAAGCAGAGCTTGGCAAGCGCAGCGCTGAACATATCAAGCGCGCTGGGGTGGAAAAATATTAGTTTACACAAAGGCAGGCTAAGAAATTAAGGATGATTTTATTTCCTTATCTTTCCCCCCAATTCATTACTTTGCAGTGTGTGGCAGGTTGCAAGCTTGTCAGAAGAGACTAATGACCTGTCGGGGCCGCCGTGGCCTCGTTCACATTAATACTCTCTCATTCCCCCCGTTGAGAAATCAGCTTGATCTGAAATTGAAAACAAATAGTAATTTCCTACGCTCACTTTTTTTGGGTGGGTGGGGGGGGGGGTTTACCTTTGGCGCAAGCTTTCGCAGATCACTTTCCTGCACCAAAGTGGCTTTCAAGGCCAAAGCAGCAAAATACACAATATACAGACGCCCACTTTTTTTTGAAATAGACTCATTTTACAGCTCCTTCAGAGTTAAACATAAAATTTACCATTTTGTGAAACCATTCAGCCAATCTTGATATCTTATCTTAGCATAAATCATTGAATCGGATTAGACCATTAGCATCTCACTCAAAAATGACCAAAGAAAGAGTTTCGATAATTTTCCCGTTTAAGGCTTGAGATCAATATGCACTGTTAGACATTTTATTGTAGTTCTGCGGTAACTTACTGGCAACACTGTTGCCAGCAAGTTACCGCAACTGCCCCTTTACAGTAACTTACCTGTAAATGTGTTTTACAGTAGCAGCGCCCTTTCATTTTACAGTAAAATAGCCCTACCTTAACTTCTTTTTATGGTAAAATGCCCTTTACCACAATTTTATTTTACAGTATGACAATGTTTACAGTAATTGTACTGTAATTTATTTACATTTTACACTAGCAGTACAAAACCTTTATTTTTAGTATTTACTATTAAATTTAATCAAATACAAACAAGTGACAAAATTGTGTACGACACTATTTTTATTAATAATTATTATTATATCCATTTTAAACGGTTTACAAAAGTAAATTTCATTCATCTATCTATTTTAAATACATTTTGTGATACAAGATGTTAATCGGTCTTTATTTTGTCTTCAACTACAGTATAGCAGTGCTTGATTATTTTGATTACAGTAAAATACCAAGCAATAAAAAGCTATTTTTTACTTAAAAATGTTTTTAAATTATCCACAATGCAGTGCATATTACAGTAGTGAACTGTAAAGTTCACTGTGAATGCATGTGATTTAATACTTTGCGTTTTTGCAGTAAATAACTAAAAATTACGACAAAAGCTAACAGTGTGGCTAGGAACTACACTCTCATTCTGGCATAACAGTCAATAAACTTTGCTGCCATACTATGGCTGCAGCAGGCGCAATGATCTTACGCAGTGGCTGAAAATAGTCCCCAGCTAGACAACTAGTTAACAGCACAGTGTAATATCATTGTGCCTGATGAAGCCATGGTACGACAGAGAATTCCTTGATTCAGGGTGTCCACAGGGTCTTAAAACGTCTTAAAAATGTCTTAAATTGTTGGCGCCAATAGCCTAGTGGTTAGCGCGTCGACACATAGCACCAATGTGCTCACGGCGACCCGAGTTCGATTCCCGGCTCGAGGTCCTTTGCCGATCCTTCCCCTGTCTCTGCTCCCCATCCTGTCTGTAAAATCTCCACTGTCCTGTCCCAATAAAGGTGAAAAAAAAACCTAAAGAATAATTATAAAAAATAAAAAATAAATGTCTTAAATTAAATTTTAGGCCTTAAAAAGTCTTAAATTCACTGAAACATTGTATTTTAGGTCTTAAATCCTTTAAAACGGGTCTTATTTGTACCATGTAAAGCTACTCAGTCGGGCCAACACTCAATAATCCATCTCAAAAAAACATTTAATTTATTAACTAAATTTTAACTAAAAGTGTGTGTATAGAACTGCAGTTTGCTTGTTTTGACATATTATGTAAAATATGTGGCTAAGAAGTAACTAAATTAGATTTTTTTGCAGGGGACAATTTAAAATATTTTCCTCTGGCCGTTAAACAAAATCCTTAGTGCTTTGTCCTGTACAAGTCTGAAATGTCATTCATAATGGTCTTGTAAAGGTCTTAAAAACTCTTAAATTTGAAACCCTATTGATAATTACTCCAGAATGAGAGTAAAGTTCCTAGACATATCAACCTATAGAAAATATACATTTTTATTTACTGTCAGTCTCAGTACATAATGTCAAGCTTTAAATAGGAAAATTATCAAAACTCTTTTTAATTTTTTTTGTAAAGCAGATGAGTTTTACCATTTGTGAATCTATTCAGTCGATCTCAGAGTCTTGCGTGAGCACTTTTAGACCATTAGCATCATTAGAGTTTCAATAATTTTCCCATTTAAAGTTTGACTCTTCTGTAGTTACATTGTGTAATAAGACTGATGGAAAATGAAATTTCATTCATAATGGTCTTGAAAAGGTCTTAAAAAGTCTTAAAGTTGACTTAAATTTGAAACCCTATTGATTATTACTCCAGAATGAGAGTGTAGTTCCTAGACATATCGTCCTAGAAAATATCAACTTTTCATTTACTGTCAGTGACAGTAGATGATGTAACTACAGAAGAGTCAAGCTTTAAATAGGAAAATTATCAAAACTCTTTTGAATTTTTTTGTAAAACAGATGAGTTTTACCATTTTTGAATCCATTCAGTCGATCTCCGAGTCTTGCAGGAGAACTTTTAGCTTAACTTAGCATAAATCATTAAATCGCATTAGACCATAAGCATCTTGCTCAAAAATTACCAAAGAGTTTCGATAATTTTCCCATTTAAAGCTTGACCCTTCTGTAGTTACGTTGTGTAATAAGACTGATTCAAAATTGTCTTGAAAAGGTCTTAAAAAGTCTTAAAATTGACTTAAATTAAAACCCTATTGATTATTACGCCAGAATGAGAGTATAGTTCCTAGACATATCGACCTAGAAAATATCAACTTTTCATTTTCTGTCAGTCTTAGTGCATGGTGTAATTACAGAAGAGTCAGGCTTTAAATAGGAGCATTATCGAAACTATTTTTTTTCTAATTGAGCAATATGCTAATGGTCTAATCCGATTCAATGATCTATGCTAAATTAAGCTAAAAGTGCTCCCGTCAGTCCCGGAGATCAGCTGAATGCATTCAAAAATGCTCAAACTCAACAGTTTTTAACTCTATGGGGAGTTGTAAAATGATTTCCAAAAAAAAAAAGTACAGTGTTCCTTTTAAGATTTAGATTTATAATTCACAAACAAAACCAAAGCAACGTTAGACAGCTGAAGAGCAGCGTTTCGCTGATGACGGGTTGTTTACGCGCATGTGAAGTCGCAGGCGGAGGGCAAAAAGAACAATTGTCCTTGAAAAAGGGAAAAAGCGAGTCCCACTCCGGCGTCACTCTTTAAAGGGTCCCTGATTAAATGACAGTCGCTTTGTTGTGTACACATGGAGGCCCCATTCAGAATCCAGCGACTTTCTGTTCTCCCACGCAAACAGTGAAGATTAGAGGGGGAAAAAAACTCTGGCAACTTCCAAAAAAAAAATAATAAAAACTCAAATCTGGGACAGAGTGAAGTGCGAGTGGTTTTTGGACGTGGGTGGAAGAGCGCTCTCTCTTTCTCTCTTTTTTCCTTGGTAGTATTTTTCAGAACAAATAAAAATTCGCTTTTAAAAGCCTCTCTTTTGTTACGGCGTCGTTTTGAAGCGTCTCGAATGAGAGAGACTGAGGGAGCGGGAAAGTTAGCGGTTTAGTGTTCTTGGCAAGGTCATCTTTAACAGCTGAATGTATGGATCCTTTGGGACGCGGCAGAGGCAGACACAGCCAGACTAATAACGTGTGTGTGAAAGAGAGAAGGGGAAATCTAGAGACTGGATTTACCTTGCGATGAAATTAATTGCCCTACCAGTCACTCCCTATAACACACACACACATTCTCACACACACACTGTGAAAGATGAAGGACACTCCTGGCATGCTGTGTGTCGTAACGCGAGTGCTCTTCTGTGTGCCTTTTTAATATCTTTCCATTAGATTTATCATAATGTACTATACATCTTTGATTCTCTCAGCTTCTTACACTTTATAGCAAGCAATAAAATTATTTCTTTCATCAGCAAGTGACGCAACAAGTGAAAACAGTTTGAACGGTCTCAGAGAAAGGGGGAATATTGATCACTGTCACTCAGCCAATCAGAATATATTTGCTGTTTATTTGAAGTTGTGTGAAGTGCAGGGAGTTTGGGCCAATGAGATTTCACAGTGGGCGGGGCTAATTAGTTACTAGATTGACATCATTTTTTTTTTATTCTATACATTTTTGTCAGTTTTGGGGTTGAAGTATATGTTATTTAAGTAAAATAATGTGATTTTAGCACAGTAGTGTTTTTTGGCATTAATTCAAACTGTCATCTGTTAGGTAGTTTTGGTTTTCTACAGTCGTGGTGGAGCAACAGTTTGAGGAGTTTATGGTTTTCTGGAAACCTCTTTATTGTCACATTAATACTTTAATAGAGCATGTTTTCAGCTTTAGCATACTAATCAGTTGTTTACAATTTTTTTATACATTTTATAACATTTTATTTAACAAGTTTTAAATAATAATAATAATAATTATTATTATTATTATTTTTATTATTATTGTTGTTGTTGTTAACAATTATAATAATAATAATAATAAATATTTGTTAAATTAAGCAAAAAATATAATTAATAAAAATACATTTAAATTTTATCTTTCAAAATTGTGTGGATTTTTATATATATATTCTTATGTTATTACTTTTGTTTATTGTTTTATAAAATCAAACAATAGTATACTGTTTTTTTAATTACTGTTCAGTTATCACTGAAATTACTGTTCTTCGTCTTATTATAACTGTTCAGTTCTGTTTAGTTTTTCTTAGAACATTTTTTCAGTTTTCTTTCTACTTTACATAACTCCACATAATTGTCTCATTCGATTACAACTTTTCTTATCATTTTTTGTCGAGTTTATGTTTTTTGTGAAAATTTTATAATTTTCTAAAGCTATAAAAAAAACGTTAGAATATATATTTTTAGATTTTTTTCTACTTTACATAGTCCTACATAATTTTCTCATTCGATTATAGCTTTTCCTATCATTTCTTTCTCTAGTTTATTGTGCAAACAATCTAAAACCACCATAATTCACATTGCAACTCCAGTAGTCAAACATATTTTAAAAATTAAAAATATTTGTATTACTGTGTAGTTTGGAAGGGCTGCCAGAGTCTCGGCTCTTTTTCTCTGCGTCTTTATAAATTTTCTTGTTAATACTTTTGTTTGTATATTTATTTATTTATTTATTTATTAAAAATATATATATAGCATACTGTTCTTGCGTTATTTATTTTTAATTCATTTCTATATATTTATTTATTTTAATTAATTGTATTATTATTTTGCTAATTGTTTGAGTTGGTTTCTATATAATTTATTATTCTCTGTTTTTCATGTGATTCACTTTTCTTTATTTTGATATAATTCATTTTTCCGATTTTACTTTTGTCTGTCTGTTTGTATATTTATTTATTTATTTATTTATTTATTTATTTATTATTAAAACTATATAGTATACGGTTCTTGTGTTATTTATTTTTAATAAGTATTTTTTCTCTCTATATATATATATATATATTTTTTTTTTATTAATTGTATCATTATTTTGCTAATTATGTGAGTTTATTTCATTTTTCTAATTTTTGTGTTTTTGTAAAAACATAATTTTTTTGTCGTTAGAATTTATTTTTCACATTTTTTCTACTTTACATAAGTTTCTCATTCAATTATAGCTTTTCCTATCATTTTTTTTTCTAGTTTATTGTGCAAGCAATCAAAAAAGCATCATATTTTTGGTATATTTAGTATATAATATATTTAGTTCCCATTGCAATTCCCCTGCAGAGCTCCTAAAGTGACCATATCTCCACCCACTGCTTGAATTCCCTGTGCCGATGCCTTAACAGCCCTTTCCCTTCCACTGCGACCCGTATATTTATTACCACTGTTCACTGGCTTGTTAGTTTTTAGTGCGGCGTGTTTTTCATTCTCTATGGCCAGTGGAGAATGCCTCAAAAACGGCTTTTTAAAGAGCAGCATTATTATGAACGCTCTCACCATTTGAGAGAGATATACATTTGTGTTATTTATGCCCCGGCTCTCGCATTTGTGTAAACATAAAATCGCATGCTTTATTACATCCCTCCCGCACCCGGCGCCTTGACCCCCGTCCTCGTAAATTGAGAAATAGTGGGGAACTAATGGAGACAGATGGGACTATGGCATGCCATTTACTCAAATTGGTGAAGTAATTAACCTCGAGGTGCTGGGCTTTTGAGAGAGAGATTGTGCGAATATCTCCAGTAGTCAGATAAACAGACTCCGGGCTTAACCGCCTCTGACAACTGTATCATAAACTAGACTCATTCTGTTCAATTGACCTGTCAACATCTCAGCAGCAAATAAAGATTTGTATTACTGCGTAGCTGCCTGTAGGAGTCTGGGCTCTCTTTCCCTGCGTCTGCGTCGGTCTGCAAATCTGTCTGCTTGCTCCGTCTGACAGCCGCGAGACGGACTGAAGCGTCTGATTGGAGGGGTTTTTATGGTAAAAGGTGAGTTTGGAAAGTTGAGGTTCTGTCAGTTCTGATTGGAAGTCACTAGACAGAAGCACGTAGCGTTTGATCTGACATCGCCAACTACTGGATTAGAATGCATAATACAGCTTTTTTAGTCATTTATTTACTTTATTATTTACTTTTTTAAACTTTTGTTTATTTTTTTGGATCATTATTGTTATAGTTGTTGTTGTTTTCAGATTTATTGATTGTAATTTTTTGTATTTCTTTTTATTTTGGTACTGATTAATTAATTTATAATTCATTAATTCATTTTCCTTCAGCTTAGTCCCTTTATTTATCAGGGGTCACCACAGCGGAATGAACCGCCAACTTATCTAGCATATGTTTTACACAGTGAATGCCCTTCCAGCTGCAACCCAGTACTGGGAAACACCCATAGACACCCATTCACACACATACATTACGGCCAATTTAGTTTATTCAATTCACCTATAGCGCATGTCTTTGGACTGTGGGGGAAACCGGAGCACCCAGAGGAAACCCACGCCAACACGATGAGAACATGCAAACTCCACACAGAAATGCCAACTGACCCAGCTGGGACTCGAAACAGTAACCTTCTTGCTGTGAGGCAACAGTGCTAACCACTGAGCCACCGTGTCGCCCCTTAATTCATAATGTTTCATCATATTTCCCAAGTGATGTTTAACAGAGCAAGGAATTTTTCACAGTATTTCTGCTAATATTTTTTCTTGTCTTATTTGGGTTTTTTTTATTGGAATAAATGGATTTTTCCTTGCTTTACTTTGTAAATTTTATGAAAACAGAATATTTTTTTATTAAATTCGTTTTTTTGTGCAATTTTTATTTTGTTAAATTTTTTAAATAATAATAATAATATAATTGTCATATATATTAAGGATTCAGAATTCTTCATTTTTTTCTGGGTTTTTTTTGTGTTTTTTTGTGTTTTTTGTGACATTACTATGGTTCTTTTAAAAAAAATTCTCTTAAGGGCGGCACGGTGGCTCAGTGGTTAGCACTGTCGCCTCACAGCAAGAAGGTCGCTGGTTCGAGTCCCGGCTGGGTCATTTGGCATTTCTGTGTGGAGTTTGCATGTTCTCCCCGTGTTCATGTGGGTTTCCTCCGGGTGCTCCGGTTTCTCCCACAGTCCAAATACATGCGCTATATAGGCGAATTGAGTAAGCAAAATTGGCAGTAGTGTATGAGTGTGTGCGAATGTGAAAGTGTATGGGTGTTTCCCAGTACTGGATTGCAGCTGGAAGGGCATCCGCTGCGTAAAACATATGCTGGAATAGTTGGCAGTTCATTCCGCTGTGGCAACCCCCTTATAAATAAGGGACTAAACCGAAGGAAAATGAATGAATGAATAATATATATTAAATTTAAATATATAAAACTATACATATAATTACTCATTTTCATCCACATGAATGGAAAACTTTATCGCTGTTGTCTGTTGGTAAAACATTTTTAAAAAATTTCAAAGCTTTTCAGTTTTTTTTTTTATGTAAACCTGGTGAACACTAATTATAATTATAATTTATAATTGTAATTATAAGGGCAAATAGTCATTTGAATGGTTTTCAGTGCTTACAGCATATTAAATATGTTGTGGTTTTACCTTTATGACAATTTTCTGTTTTGTTTTGCGGTTTTAAATAAAACCTGTGTTCCTGTGGACAGCCTGAATCTACAGTAGATATAATCGACTAACATCTTATTAAATTTAGTTGACTAAAACCACAGTGATTTCAGAAGACTAAAATATGACTAAAACTAAATGGCATTTTAGACAAAAGACTAAAACTAAGTCAAAACGTGCTGTCAAAATGAACACTGCTGACAAGTACAGTACAAACAAACAGCAGTAGTCAAAATGATTAGCCCTCCTGTGATTTTCTTTTTCAAATATTTCCCAAATGATGTTAAACAGAGCAAGCAAATATCCACAGTATTTCCTATAATATTTTTCTTCTGGAGAAAGTCTTATTTGTTTTATTTCGGCTAGAATAAAAGCAATTTTTAAATTTTTTTACTATTTTAAGGTCAATATTATTAGCTCCCTTAAGCAATATTTTTGTTTCGATTGTCTTCAGTACAAACCCTCATTATACAATGATTTGCCTAATTACTTGCCTAAATAACCTAGTTAAGCCTTTAAATGTCACTTTAAGCTGAATACTAGTATCTTGAAAAATATCTAGTAAATATGACGTACTGTCATCATGGCAAAGATAAAAGAAATCAGTTATTAGAAATGAGTTATTAAAACTATTATGTTTAGAAATGTGTTGAAAAAATCATCTTTCCGTTAAACAGAAATTAGGGAAAAAGATACAGGGAGGTTAATAATTCAGGAGGCCTATTAATTCTGACTTTAACCGTATATAAGCAATCAGTGTGTAAAGTGTCAATAAAGAGGAGCTCTGTGTACCTGAGGCTCTCTCTCTCTCTCTCTCTTTCTCTCTTTCTCTCTCTCCCCTGTTAGCTTGACTGCAGCAGGAGATTTACATTTATTGTATTGACAGCAGTTCTGAGAGGTAATAGAGAAGGTGTGTGTGTGTGTGTGTGTGTGTGTGTGTGTGTGTGTGTGTGTGTGAGAGAGAGAGAGAGAGAGAGAGAGAGAGACACGGCTGACACATTTTCTGCACAGTGACATGTGATTTGACAGTGACAGGTGATTTGGGTCTGGCTCTAATAAGTGAATTAATCTGAGGTAAAACATAGTGATATGTCATGTTCGCAACACCTTAACAGCTGGCTGGCTTGTCCTTTGGTGACAAGCTAGTTTGTCCTGTGCAAATCTTCTGTCACCTCCTTCCCCCCCCCAAAAAAACGAAGGAGGGAATATAGTAGGAGCAGGTGAGGAATTTCTTGTCAGATTTAGCCAGCTGTGATGATATTATCTGTCCAAGTTTTATTTTATTTTTTTATCAATCTGCTCCTTCTGGACCCTCAAAGTGAATATTGATACAGTAATGTGATACAGTAAATGAGATTTTGGGATCAAAACTGGAGGTATTGGTCTGGTGCGTCAAATGAAATCAGCCGCGTGTAGAATTAAAGGCTTGTTATTAGTCAAACATGCTGTAAAATAAGATGGTCTGTTGTCCTTGTGTTTGAGCTGAACAATTTCACACACTGGACAGGTTGTATTTTAAGTGTGGTGATTTTTATTATTGGACTGTTCACAACTATACTGTAGCCCTGGTTGTAACAGTTAACAGTGTGTTTCTGTTTGGAAATGTTGACATTTTGTTCATTTTTGTCAAGATTGATTGATAATTTCAATGCATTCACTTAATAGCTAAATACAAACATACATATATTTGGGGTGATTCTGAGCCTTAATTTGGCCACAACTTTCTCTGTGTTTCAGCAAATGGAATGATTTTTTTGTGACATCTTGTTTGACACATATTTTGGGAAAATGCTTTAAAAAAAATTCAAAGATTCAACAATACACTCTGGGCAAATTTACTACCATTTCATTATGTCCGTAGCTGTTTTTGCCCTATTGACTTCCATTATAATTACATATTTTGATTGCAAAGCCATGACAGCATATAATCATGCATTCTTAATTGTTGCTGGTTTTCCCTGTTGGAAAGAGGCAAAATGTTACATTTTTACTGTTGATCATCAGTTGCAGTGTAAAATCACCCGATTCGAATGTTATCACTCGATTGAATGGGCGTTATCAGTGGATATCAGCTGATAGATATGGGCCAGTAGGGGCCTTCTGCACCTCCTAGTGGGCTCAGAAGGTTGTAATCATCCATCCACATGGTTAATCAGCTATTCTAATAGAGAACAGTTCAGATCCAGATGTGTTTTTACATTACTGTGACGGTTGGGTTTAGGGTTGGGGTTGGGGTAGGCGTTAATAAAATACAATTAA
>CAIGQV010017386.1:25143806-25157240 GCA_903798115.1 Danio jaintianensis | reverse complement strand
TGTGTGTGTGTGTGTGCGTGCGTGTGCGTGTGCGTGAGTGTGCGTGCATGTGTGTGTGTATGCGTGTGCGTGTGTGTGTGCGCGTGTGTGTGTGTGTGTGTGTGTGTGCATGCATGTGCGTGTGTGTGTGTGCGTGCATGCGTGTGTGTGTGTGTTTGTGTGTGTGTGTGTGTGCGTGTGTGTGTGCGTGTGTGTGTGTTTGTAGAAGGCCTCTCTCAGGCCTCTCCATTCTTATGAGATTAATCACATTCTTGTTGCTTGAAACGAGGCGCATCATCATGGAAAACAGGATTTTCATTGGTCTTTAAAAAAAAAACTTTGTGTTGACAAGTTCCTCCTACATTTGGTGAGATCATTTATCGAAACAAATCTTTTGCTTAATGCAAAACTACAAATATGAAATAAATGTCATTCAACAGTTCAATAAACTTGTAAGAGACTTAAACTTTTAGAGACGATATCTCCAATTGCTTTTTTAGGGGGGCAAAGAAAATACTTTACAATAAGGTTGTATTAGTTCATGTAAGTTAATGTATTTACTAACATGCACAAACAATGATCAGTACGTTTATTACAGTATTTGTTCATGTTTACATTAAAATACAGTTGTTCATTGTTAGTTCATGTTAACTCACAGTGCATTAACTAATGTTAACAAGCAATTTGTATTTTAATAACACATTAGTAAATGTTGAACTATGATTGATAAATGCTGTAAAAGTATTATTCATAATTAGTTCATTTTAGTAAATAGATTAACTGATGAAACCTTATTGTAAAGTGTGACCGCAAATAGATAGAAATAAAACCACAATACTAAAGAATACCAAAAAAACAATAATTCAATGAATCACTCTGAAAGTGAAGTATTTTATTCATTCATTCATTCATTTTCCTTCGGCTTGGTCTCTATTTCAGAGGTCGCCACAGCGGAATGAACTGCCGGCAACCCAGTACTGGGAAACACCCATATACACTCAATCACACACACACACACTCATACACTACGGCCAATTTAGTTCATCCAATTCACCTATAGCGCATGTCTTTGGACTGTGGGGGAAACCGGAGCACCCGGAGGAAACCCACGCGAACACGGGGAGAACATGCAAACTCCACACAGAAATGCCAACTGGCCCAGCCGGGACTCAAACCAGCGACATTCTTGCTGTAAGGCCACCATGCCGCGAAGTATTTTATTCCTAAATTAAACTGTTTGTAAGGAGAGATGTGAATAATTTCAACACAGGCTCATTGGAGAAATGTGCTTCAGCCTACATTTTTGCGAAACCACCAAAAAACGTACTTCAACAAACGTTTGACTGCTGTTTCTGGGTAAAATGAACACTAGGGGGCAGTAAGACGGCAACAACTTTTGATCCTTTTCACACTAATGATATTTACAGGGACGTATTATTGACATTGTAAGATTATTTTCTTGCAGTTCTTTGCAAAACACCAAATAAATAGCGCAAAACAACTTAACGATGTCTAGTGTTTAGATCAGTGGTTTTCTATGTGATCTGTACAAACCCCGTCTGTACAAGAAGGACATGTATCTGGAACATATAACAAAACATACCCTAAGTAATGCATTTCAAGATTCGCAAAAATGTAAACAGCACCCTCTAGTGGATTTGTCATCTGAAACGTGCAACAAAACATATCCAGAGTAACGTATTTTACACTGTATACTGTAAAAAATATTCGTAAATTAGCAGTTTTCCATATTTTGTGATTCATATTTTATTTTATCCATGTTTATTTATGCTTTTGTGTTGCATTATGAGAGCTTCATCTTTCTTCTAACAACTTTTAACCTTATAAAGTTTGAGAAAATAACTTTTATTAACACTTTTAATAGTTTAAAGTGATATATTGTTTGGGTTGGTTTTGTATATTACGCTACAAAAACTTTGTAACGAACTGCCAGTACTTTTTCCAGACTTACTTCTCTATACTATATATTATTTATTAAACATTATATTATTTCAAACTACTAAAATGTCAATAAAAGTCACTTTGTTAAACTGTAGAGTTGAATTTTTAACATCAAAAGTCGACAGAGCAGAGATCAAAGTCCCATAATGCAATTCAAAACTATAAACACTTGTGAGTCACAAAATATACGGAAACTGTTAATTAGAAGATAAAACATATTTCCAATAATTTAGTGTATTTTACTGAGTCATCAATGAATAATTTTAAAAGGCAGACAGTTATTTAATTATTTTCATAAAAAAATATATATTTTTTATTTAGTGTCAAATATAACAGTTTTAGTAGCATTTTTAGGTGTCAAAAAATACACAATATGCCCTTTTAAAACTATTCGTGCATTAATTATGATTGTGTTTGCGTGTTTTGTTTGTTAATACAGACTGTTATCTGTTGATAAGTGCTTTACCACTCACCGCTGCTCATTTCCTGCTCAAAGATGAAGTAGCTTTTGGAGGAAGTCTATATCTCAGAGAGACACTTCTGTAATAAATTTGGGGAGCGCGTTGCCTTTGTATCTGATCTACCTCTTCCATTCATTACATTTGCAGATTCTATCATAGCAATCTGATACCTTTGGCATGTAATTTTATTGAATGGCTGTTCTAGAAAGATAGCGTCTAAACATTCTCACCTCTGAAAAAAAAAATAGTACTACAGTTTATTTCTGAAGCATTTGTACGATCCGAGATACACAGCCTCTCCCATAAGTAAAGCTGTGGAAAGAGGGTTACTTTGGTCTTACTTTGACTTTCTTCCTTTCTAAAGCACCAAAGCCAAACACTGTAACCCGGCGTGATCCGAGGAATACCAATTGGACATCTGGTGCGGGGGATTTCGCCGCTGGTGAATTTTAACCAATGGACATCTAGAAACTTTGGCTTTTTTCTCCTCCAACCGGACATTGATCCAGGTGTACGTCTCATCCATTTCTGGCGCGCAGTAAAGCTGTCTGCACAGAGCTTATCGCTCGCCGCTACACTTGTTTTCCATCCTGATTTATGACGGCTTTGGAAAGGTCTGCCAATCCCATAGGCTCACCTTAACGCACAGGATTCCGTCAGCGGAAATCAAGCTCTCCCAGACAGCTTTCCATAGAGTCCTGGATGATGAATAAGTGCTCGTATTAATTGATCAGAGAGAACGGCGGATGTCGGGAGCCGTGACGGGTGTGAGGGAAAACTCATCATACTCTTAAAGGGACAGTTCACCCTATAAATGAAAAATGTATCATCGCTTTCTCAATCTCTCAGAAATAAAGCAACAAAATCTGTCACTGCTTTTTTCAAAATGTACATTTGTGATCCTAACCGGTCCTTAAAGGTACATTTTAAAAACCCCAACAGTACTAATGTGTACATCATAGTACCTTAACGGCACAAAAATGAACCTTAAAGTCTACATGAGCTGAAAGCTGACTGTTTTTCTTTTCTTAGTATTGTGACGCAGTTCCTAGAGAAACAGAATATTAAATGGGAAAACAGTGGGCGTGGCTTGTTTTTTGTACTGCGAGCTGATTGGATGTAGTAAAGTAAGCATTTCATTCAGAAAGATCGAGAAAAGGATTTCGGGAGAATTTTTACAACCTAACCGACACCACCTCCTCACCATTTCTGTTTGTTGTCAAAACTGACAGTTGGAGGGGCGTGGTTAAATATGTTAGCCACGCCCAATACGTCAGACAGACGTAATCTGAGATTTTAACTGTATTTTTATCTTTATTTCTGAGTGTGTATATGAGTTCCTTTGCTGTGTTGAGTTCAGAAGAAGATAGTTTGAAGAATATCGGAAACTGATGGTCATTGATTTTCATAGAATTTGTTTTTTTGGGGGTTTTTTTTACTATGGATGTCAATGCCAGTTTCCAACATTCTTCAATTGATCTTCTTTTGTGTTCAACAGAACAAAGAAGCTCATAGTGGTGAGTACATTTTCATTTTTGGGTGAACTATCTCTTTAATATGAAACAATACAGGTAGAAACAAATCATTTTGGAGAGTCTGGGCTATATTTGGTTTCTCAAAAAGTTTTTGTCAGTATAGTGGAAGAGAAATAAGCAAATACAATTTAAGTGTTTCTTTTATAGCACATTATCAATTTGTGTTTGTAGATTTCATTTGCAATTTTTAAAGGCTGTTTTACATTCACCAATTTAAAAAAAAATTTTTTATTAAAACATGAATAATTTTTATTAATATTATAATAATTATATAGGCATCACGGTGGCGCAGTGGGTAGCACGATCGTCTCACAGCAAGAAGGTCGCTGGTTCGAGCCTGGGCTGGGCCAGTTGACATTTCTGTGTGGAGTTTGCATGTTCTCCCCGTGTTCGTGTGGGTTTCCTCCAGGTGCTTTGGTTTCCCCCACAAGTCCAAAGACATGCGGTAAAGGTGAATTGGGTAAGCTAAATTGGCCGTAGTGTATGAGTGTGGATGAGTGTGTGTGGATGTTTCCCAGTGATAGGTTGCAGCTGGAAGGACATCCGCTGCGTAAAACATATGCTGGATAAGTTGGCGGTTCATTCTGATGTGGCGACCCCTGATTAATAAAGGGACAAAGCCGAAAAGAAAATGAATAATTATATAATATGTATTCTGAAGATTTTTACAAAGTGATACATTATTATTATTATTATTATTATTATTATTATTATTATTATCTGTTTGAGTTTTTATTTATTTATTTGTTTTATTTGTTTATTTATTTATTCTCTTTGCAGTGATAAAAGTGATTCCCAAATCCACCCTGTAAAAATCTTTGACCACAAAATATAAAAAAAAGACTTTTGAACCAGACTTCATCCAATGTACAGATTTTTTTGTTAGAAATGTATGCAAATTGCCGCATATTTAATTAAACAGTGCCTGACATGCATATTTTAACAAAACATTTTAGAATACCTGTAACACAAAAAAAATATGTACAATTCTTAACATAATCAATCAACTGTGAGAGTAGGCCTACGTTGATAAGTTATTTTTTTAACCCTATTCACCTGCAGTGTCTTGCCTTAATGGGTTATTGGTCTTCCTCCAGCTCTCCAGCCAAACTAACAACCTACGTCGAACCTGAAAAAAACCACCTCTGCTTGAGCTCGATTTACACCGAGTGTCTATTGCGAAACATATCTATTAGCGGTCTCAATCACCCATCCGCAGTCTCTCTCTCTCTCTCTCCTGCAGTGATTACGCCCTTTATTTTGATGCTGCGACTCAGTAAATCAGACGCTACTTTGGAGCGCAGTCGAGTCGAGACGTGCAAGCATAAATCCCAGATTTACAAGAGAGCGCGCGCTCATAATGGATTGATTGTGCTTTTCTCAAGTAGAAAAGGAATGATCTCTCATCCTGACAGAAATCCACTGCTCGGCTTCTCTAGCGCAGCTCGTCTGATTTATCACGCACGCCGTGTGTTCCAGCGCTCAGGATTACTTATCAAATGCCGCTCTTCAGGAAAAAGGTGCCTCAGGATTTTGTCAATTATTATCAGAGCAGAGTTGCTGTATTTTTATTTTTTGATCACAGCAGCAACCCCATAAAAAAGGATTCAAATTATATGGGAAGGAAATAAAATGTGGTGAAAATATTCTTAGAGTTGCATTGTGGGCATTTATTTTAGATTTTATTATTATTATTATTATTATTATTATTATTATTATTATTATTAATAATAATTGATATGATTATTATTGCTTTACTATATTATTATTATTGATGTCAAAGTGCCATAAAATAAAATAAATTAAAATAAATAATATAACATAAAAATAATATAATATAATATAAAAAAAAATAATAATAATAATAATTATTATTGTCATTATTATTATTAATTTATATGATTAATATTTTTACTATATTATGATTATTATGGATGTCAAAGGGCCATAAAATAAAATGAAATCAATAAAATAAATTATTATTATTCTCATTATTATTATTATTAATTGATATGATTAATAATATTTTACTATATTATTATTATTATTATTATTATTGATGTCAAAGTGGCATAACATTTAATTCAAATAATATAAAAAATAAAAAATACATAAAATAAAACACAAACAATATAATTAAATATAAGTTATTATTATTTATATTCATATTTATATTCATATTATTATTATTATTATTATTACTATTATTATTATTATTATTATTATTATTAATTGCTATGATTAATATTCTTTTACTATATTACTGTTATTATTGATGTCAAAGTGCCATAAAATTTAATTAAATTAAATAATATAAAAAAATTAAAAATACATAAAATAAAACAAAAACAATATAATCAATTATTATTATTAATATTATTATTATTATTATTATAGATAGCAATAACAATAACTACATTCCACAATTATAATAGTAATAATAATAATCATCATCATCATAATATTTTTTTAGTTCTCACCTTTTTAATAATACAACAGTTTCATCTTAAATTATTTTTTATGTACAGTCTGATGGTCATTATTGCAATATGATTTTTTTTTTCAGCAATAACCTGTTGGCTATACATTATGCTAAGTAACATTTAATTCAATGCATTATAAACTTGCAATTAATTTAATTAAACTTGATTTAAATTCAAATGACATATATAAAAGCTGCGTTAATATCAATATAGCAGTTTGGATAATTCATATCTGCAGTCACGCTAATTATTATAAAGCATTTATAGTCACCATTTATGTCTAGAGCTTGGATAATTAACTCTATTACCTGGCAGAATAATTATTTATTGATGTCATTATTATTCAGTCATTTTGCCTTAATTGTTATTTTATTAGACACCTAATGGTTTATTTAACGCTGCTTTATGAGTGTTAAACTCCAAGAGCAGTTATGAAAGTCATTGTCCACAGCGCTTTCTGAATCATGTCATGTTTGTCCTCATCTGAAGGTGCAGCGACTGATCATTTCTGTGAAACAAAGGCTTTCTCAGACTGTATTGTGTGTGTGACCGTTTTCCCCTTCAGAAATCTTGAAGTGAAACAAAGAGACTGAATAAAGATGGAGCATTAGAATAGAGCGGCGTCCAGGGGCCCGAATCACTTCAACACACACACACAGAGCCCCTTATCAGAAACACTGTTCAGACCTAGTCTAGACACACATTTATACACATAAACACACACTCACTGGTTTACATATTTTATGGGGACTTCACATTGACATAATCTGCTTCTGATACACTGTAAAAAATGCTGGGTTCCTCACAATCGATTTGTGTTGGGAAAACATGAAGGAATTAAGTTAGCTTATTAGTTTTTACAAATTTAAGTGGCATGATCATAAAACAATTAGGTTGACCTAAAAAAAAACCTCAAGAATTGAGTTGTTTCAGCTTATTTTATACAGTGGTGGAAAGAGTACTGAAAAAGCATACTCAAGTAAAAGTACCATTACTTGCCTAAAAATATAGTGCAAGTAGAGTAAAAGTATCTGTTGTAAATATTACTCAAAGTATGAGTAAAAAGTAGACCTTTCAAAAGTACTCAAGAGTAGTGAGTAGTGACTATTACGCTGTAAAAAGCTGATGCATTTAAATGTAATTTGTGGATGTGTGTAAACGTAACATTCTGTAGTGCAATTAGTTATTGCCCAGCAGGCACACAATGTCATAAGACATTAATATTAGGTTAGATTTAGGTTGTGATGTCAGGTGACCAAAATTCAATGTCTAGCCATCATTTAAGGACAACGCTATTTTAATGTCCAATAACAATGTTAAATGGCGTTGATATTTAGTTGATTTTAGGTTGTGTTGGAAAGTGACCAAAATTCAACGTCGAGCCAACATCTTAAACCAACGTCATATTGATGTCAATTGCTGACATTTATTCGTCAGGTATGGCAACCAAAATCCAACATGACGTCATAGTGGTAACGTCCACACAACGTCAAGCTGTAACATCATTAGACATTGATATTTGGTTGATTTCAGGTTGGATGTTGAACATTGATGTCGGTCTGACGTTGGGTTCTGATGTAAACCTGATTTTCATTTCCAAACAAAATGCAATGTCACCACAACGTTGGGGTGTTTGAGACCATTTCTGTCATCATACAGTAAGCATCCGTCATCTTCTCATCAGTAACATGCATCTAAACAGTCAATGCATGTAAAGATTTTGGACATCTTCTTGGACACTTTTAATGCTTCCAAACAGTTTGCTGCAATTATAAATCGCCCATATCTTGAGGTAGTTCATTATGATGCGATTTACCTTCTATGTGCGATGCCATTGGACAGGAATCACAGGACTGATTTTTCTAATCACCATAGGCAAGAAAAAATAAAGTAGTGACTGCAGGTTGAAGGAGTAAAAGTACCGATACTGCACTAAAAATGTACTCAAGGGAAAGTAAAAGTACACATTTTTAAAACTATTTAGTAAATTACAATTTCTGAGAAAAACTACTCAATTACAGTAGTTTGAGTGTTTGTAATTTGTTACTTTACACCACTTTTTTTCTATAAGTAATTTGAGCAAACAGCAAACGTAATTTTTTTTAAATGTGTATGGAATACTGTTTCTGGGTCATTAAATAAATACAAAAATAAATAAATTAATAAATAAATAAATAAATAAGAAATCTCCGCATAAAATGCTTTTCATACTTAGATTTTTTGTCTTGTTTCTAGTCCAAATAACTAACAATTCTTAAATCAAGAATCATTTTCTAGATTTCTATTTCTGTTTTAAGAAATAATATGTCAAATTTAAGTGAGTTTTAAATCAAATCTGCCAATGAGGTAATTGAAATAATGTTATTTTAAAGCAAAAACCAAGATTATTTATGCTTGTTTTAAGGAAAAACTCATATTATTTATTATTATTGGCATATTATTTCTGAAAAAAATATATATATATATTAAAAATATATAATAAAATATATTTTGCTTGTCTAGAAATTGGTTCTTGATTTGAGAATGTTTAGATATTTGAACTAGAAACAAGACAAAAAAGTTTTTCCGGTGAAAAAAGATTAGTTAAAAAATTTGTTTTCTCCGAATTAATTAAATTTAGGTTTAAAATGACAACAGATGGATGGATGAATGAGGGAAGGAAGGAAGGAAGGAAGGAACGAACGAACGAACGAAGGAACAAACGAACGAAGGAACGGAGAATAAAAATTTGGGGTGAATTTAAATATAATTATTTATTTAAATTATTTTATTTAATTTTAATTTGTTTTATTTTAAATATGATAACGAAAATATGAAATTATATTGAAACAATACACCTAATAAGAATCCGAAACTAACTGATTCATTATGAAATGTTTTATGTGGCTCTAAAGGTAATATTTTCATTTTCTAAACAGCAAAATCAGACTTTTAGCAGAATATTAACTCTATATTTATGGAATAGTGGTAGAAAATCAGTATCACAATTTCACTCATATTACTCTGGACATCATCTGTAATAACACTTAATATCGCATTGCCAGCAAACTCATCATGAATATATTATAAATATTCAATAAATCATTTCGCTTTAAGCTGATCTTCCTCAGGCCTTCACAATTGACAGTGGGTTGATCACTTATATACACACACACAGACACACACACGCACACACACACACACACACACACACACGCACACACACACACACACACACACACACACTCACACTTGTACAGCTATATTTATGGGGATGTCCCATAGACATATTTTTGCTTACTGTACAGACTACACTGTAAAAACCAATAAGTTAAGGCAACTCAAACCATTTGAGGAAACCGATTGCAACAAACCATTTGAGTTAAAAAACTAGTCTATATGAGTACTGTGAACTTACTCCATTTAAGTTGAAGTAATGAGGTATTTAATTAACTCATTACCTTCAACACTGAGTTCAAAACTCTTTTCAAATGAGTAGAATTAACTTTAAGTAAATTTTGAGTTAACTACACTCATTTCATTTGATAAAGTTGACTGTTGGGTTTTACAGTGTATATATTCTATCCCCTACCCCTAAACAAATAACCCTCACAGCAAATAAGCAGCATTTTTACATTTTCAAAACTTCATTCACTCAAAAATATTTTTTTTCTTGTTCAAACTACTTAGCTAAAATGAGCTGAAGCAACACAATTTTTGAGTTTTTTTTTCTTTTTCTTTTTTAGACAACTTAATTGTTTTATGTTCAATCAACTTAAATTTGTTAAGTTAACCTAGTCGATTTGTGTTGGGGCAACATGAATGAATTGTGTGAAACCCTGCACTTTTTTACAGTGTTCTGTGTGATTTCTGAGATTTCAACATGATGGCGACCAACAAAAATGTCCCCACAGGGTCAAAATTTACTGGTATTGTCATACCTGTGCACTGTAAAATATATCTGTTAATTACCAGTTTCTGTATTTTGTGATTCACATGTGTTTTTCATTTATTTACGGTTGTGAATTGCATTATGGGTGCTTGATCTCTGCTCTGTCGACTTCTGATGTTGAAAATTTCAACTCTACAGTTTAACAAAGTGACTTTTATTGGCATTTTAGTAGTTTGAGATCATATAATGTATAAGAAATAATATAGAGAGAAATAAGTCTGTAAAATAAGTTTATTACAAGGTTTTTGTAACGTAATATACAACACCAACCCAGACAATATATCACTTTAAACTACTAAAAGTGTTATAAAAGACATTTTTTCTGAACTTTTCAAGGTTAAAAGTTGTTGGAAGAAAGATCAAGCTCCCATAATACAGTTCAAAAGCATAAATAAACGAAAAAACACAAATCACAAAATACGGAAAACTGCTAATTTATGGATATTTTTATATATTACGGTCCCCACAATGTAAGGAATACAAGGCGTGCACACACACACACTCACACAAACAGCCTTGTGTCTGGGCTTTTTACAGTCATCAGAAAGAGTTAACATGTCATGTGTCCACTGAGAGACGAGAGAGCAGCTTTAATGACCGCTATGGAGATCAGCCAGAAGCAGAGCGTTTGGTGGACGGATGGAGGGATGGATGGACGGATCGATGGCGTCTCTGGAGAAGTAGAGAAAGAGCCTAATAAACATCTTATAGCCTAATAAACAAGAGAAGATCTCTTACTATCGCTGAATTTTAGCTTCCAATGGGACATAGATGTTTTTTTCTCCTTGAAAGGCTGCGTATGATTTTACTCATAAGAATTTCATGACTATTTTACACCCACTTTCTCATAATTAAAGGCATAGTTCACCCATTTATTCATTCATTCATTCATTCATGCATTCATTTTTATTTGGCTTAGTCCCTTATTTATCAGGGGTCGTCACAGCGGAATGAACCGCCAACTATTCTGGCATATGTTTTACGCAGCGGATGCCATTCAGGCTGCAACCCAGTACTGGGAAAGCATAGTTCACCCAAAAATGAAAATTCTGTGATCATTTACTCACCCTTCATCGATTTTATTTTCTTACTTCTGTTGAACACAAAAAAAGATATTTTGAAGAATGCTGGTTGCTGGCACCCATTGACTTCCATAGCAATTTTTTTCCTACTATGGAAGCCATTGCATGCCAGCAACCAGCATTTTTCAAAAGAAAGAAACTCATAAAGGTTTATATCCATATATCCACCTTTAAGATATCTGTATTTATTTTAGTTTGGCTTCTATTTTTATTATTATTATTTTATTTGATTAAAAGTAATGTTTAAAAAATATATGGTGAGAAATGTTCTATTATAATATATTTTATATGTAATTCATTGCTATGAAAGCTGAAATCGGTCACATCCTCTTTCAGAAATAATTTTATTATGCTAATTTGCTGCTAAAACCAAAACATTTTGTTGTTATTGTCATTGTCGTGCTGCTTAATATTTATGTTTTCAAATATTTTGTAACATTATACCATTATAAATATTTTTATTGCCACTTTAAATAAATGTGATGCATTCTCATTTAATTTAATCATTTATTTTAAAAAGTAAATATATATATATATATTTAAAATATTTTACAAAAATATATTGCTAATACCACATTTTTGAATGGCGGTATATATAATTATTCTTTTTGATTGCCAGTGTATATAATATGCTTAATAAATAGTGCATGTCCACAGTAAAATTCTAGGATTTTGATCATACAGTGTTTTAATTTTTCATAATATATATAAATATAATTTGACTCCGGGTGCTCCAGTTTCCCCCACAGTCTAAAGACATGCGCTATAGGTGAATTGGGTAAACAAAAATTAGCCGTAGTGTATGAGTATGTGTGAATGAGAAAGTGTATGGGTGTTTCCCAGTACTAGGTTGCGGCTGGAAGGGCATACGCTGCGTAAAACATATGCTGGAATAGTTGGCGGTTCATTCCGCTGTGGCGACCTCTGATAATCAGGGACTAAACCGAAGGAAAATGAATGAATGAATTTGACTTCTTTTTGAGCACTGCTGTATAAATGGACCCGTGAGGGAACGTTTCATTGTGCTTTTGTCCAGTATTTGTCCTGCAGTTTATTTATCCAGTAAGATATCCGGTCACTGCTAAGGTAATGTCCTGTTGGAAAAGAGGCTCTTTTGAGTTGACTAGAGATGCGTGTAGATGTCCTGACATGTTTCAGAAAGCAAAACGCCAGCGTTAACCTTTAAGCCGTGGTGAGCTTTTGAACCGTGATCACAGGCACCTGAATGTGTGCAGGGAAGTTCAGTCAGTGTGTCGTCTGCTGTACGGTGGCCCTTGTAAGTCAGATGTTTGTATTTCCCCTCAAGGTGTCCTGGTGCCTGGAGAGAGAGACAGAGCATAAATCAGAAAACTCTTACAGCGGCGTCTGCTCACAGACAGGCAGAAAGACAGAAAGAGATGAACAGACTCTTGTTCAGGCCAAGAGCTGCACACTTCAACTGCAGGATCATCTGCTGTTTGTTGAACCCATTCCACATTCAAATTACAATTTTAATCTGACGAGGATTGGAATTCAAAGAGATTGTTGGAATTTACATTTCAAACTGCAAAAGTGAGCTTTTAAATTTAGATGGATAAAATGAAGGATGGACAGTTATAACAATAGATGCATGGATAGAATGATAGATGGATGTATGGATGGACTGATAGAATCATAGATATGCTGAATAATGAATGGACAAATGTATTAATAGAATAACTGAATGGTGGATGGATTGACAGACGGATGGACGGATGGACAGAGGGATGGATGGATGGAAAATATAGATGGATGGATAGATAGAACAATAGATGGATAAAAAAAAAATTATGGATGGATGGATGGATGGATGGATGGATGGATGGAAAATATAGATGGATGGATAAACAATAATAGAGAAATGATGGATGGATGGATAGATGGATGAATGGATGGATAGAACAATAGATGTATGGATAAACGACAATAGAGAAATGATGGATGGATGGATGGATGGATGGATGGATGGATGGATGGATGGAT
>CAIGQV010017386.1:25130744-25142200 GCA_903798115.1 Danio jaintianensis | reverse complement strand
GATGGATGGATGGATGGATGGATGGATGGATGGATGGATGGATCCGAAGGTCACATACTGGTAAATCTCAGATGGTATGATCTTATATTTCATACAATGACAATATTGGGTAAAAACATATATGTAGAATCTTTTTTTTGAGATTCATGTGTAATTTTATATCCAGAAAATTCTAACTGAAAAAGATGTAAATGCAGTAATACCATGATAAACACCTGGTAACATTCTCAGTAATTTGTTCAGCGCTAAACAAACCTGGAATGTAAAAGCAGTGTGAAGATTCTGAATGCATTATGGGGATTAAATCAAACTGCAATTCAGTTTTCTGTTTGCTATTCAAATCAAGGAATTAAATGGTGGAGAAAAATTGCAAGACCATCTATTGGCCCCGTGTTAACCAGCCAAAACCCTGACCCCCTGCGACTCACAAAACCTTGTTTACACTCTTCGGGAAGTCAGACGTTATAATCCAAAGCCTGATCCGTCTGCAGGTCTATGAAGAGTTTCGCCTGTCCACATCAAACCCACACATCACCCAGAAGCTCATCAGATGATCAGACCCGGGCCGTTTGGATTAAGCCTGCGAATGCGCCAATGTACCTGCGGACGTGTTTGGGTGTGCATGTACGTCTTTCTCGCCGGCTCCTGTTCAATAATTCATCCATTCAGCGCAGCGGGGAACAGACACAGATTTATGGCTTGTGATTGTGCAATGTCTGGATTTATCAGGAGCATGGAGGGAAAATTGACCAGAGCTACAAAAGGCCATTTCTGCTTGTATTTGATCAGCATGAAAACTCATCAGGACGGGGCGGACGGAGAGGTTTTGCAGGGGAGGTTTTCATTACGGGATCACGGCAGCCCCCTGGTGTTTCCCATCTTCATCTGACTGATCCAGAGCCGCCCCGCCGACCGGACCCCCCGATTAATATGAAACAGTTACAAGAAAATGAGAGTTTATTGATTTGTGCCAATGTTTCGAGGTCTATTCAGATGCAGCGAGCGCTGACGGATAAGTGAGTCCGATAAAAGAGCGGAGAAGTTGGAGAATGGGGGAGACGACAGCATTGACACTGCCATATTTAATCTGTCTTACGGGGGGGAGACTAATAGGGGCGATTTCTGTGTTTTATTTAGCTGATTTAATTTAGTTTGGCGGGCAATCGCGATGACCGTCTTGAGGACAGAGAGAAAAGAGGACTAAAGTCTCAGATTGCCACCTACAGCTATGACACTTCCCTTTTGTGGATGGGACTGAGGAGGATGGAGGTGTTATTACATATCTCAGATTCACACACATACATGAGCATTTGAAGAGTTAGGATGCAAAAACCTCTATATGCCATTTGATATTTTCTCCGACTCCTGTGTGTAGGCTTGGTAATTTTACTTTTATAGTGACGAATAAGTTCTTTCCATTGCCTTTAAAGTGAAATAAATGAACACAAACATAGGAGTCTGAGAAAAATGCTCATTTTAGCAGAACATTTCAGACGCCATTTAGAGCTTTTTCCATCTGAACTCTTAATTTTTCATTGTGTTGTTTCATTGTGTCATTTTTCATTATGTTGCCGGCAGCTAGCTCTCTGCAACTCTCACACGGTCGCCCACTGAAGCTAAGCAGGGCTGCGCCTGGTCAGTACCTGGATGGGAGACCACATGGGAAAGCTAGGTTGCTGCCGGAAGTGGGGTTAGTGAGGCCAACAGGGGGTGCTCAACCTGCGGTCTGTGTGGGTCCTAATGCCCCAGTATATTGATGGGGACTCTATACTGCTCAGTGAGTGCCGTCTTTCGGATGAGACGTTAAACCGAGGTCCCGACTCTCTGTGGTCGTTAAAAATCCCAGGATGTCCTTCGAAAAAGAATAGGGGTTTAACCCCGGCATCCTGGCCAAATTTGCCCACTGGCCTCTGTCCATCATGGCCTCCTAACCATCCCCATGTCATAATTGGCTTCATCACTCTGTCTCCTCTCCACCAATCAACTGGTGTGTGGTGTGCGGTCTGGTGCAATATGGCTGCCGTCGCGTCATCCAGGTGGAGATCCCCCCCCCATTGTGTAAAGCACTTTGAGTGTCTAGAAAAGCGCTATAAAAATGTAAGGAATTATTATTATTATTATTATTATTATCAGTGGTGTAAAGTAACAAATTACAAATACTCAAATGACTGTAATTGAGTAGTTTTTCCTCAGGAATTGTACTTTACTAGAGGAATGCGGGGCACAGCACGGGGTAAAATGTAACATGGAGTTTTAAGGTATTCACTCAGGGTTAACCATGGCGTGCTTCCGAGGTTTTCACCACAGTGACAGCAGACATCTTCCTGACAATTATTGAAAAAGTTCGGCGAAATTTGGATGGGAAACACAGGAGAAACCATTTTTGCAGCATAAAAGTATTTTTTATTATACTCTATATATATATATATTTTTTTTTAATCTGTGAAAGTATGTACATAATTGTATATTGTTGTAATTACCGTCTTCTAGGCTAAAAGATGGAACCATTTTGAAAGATGTAAAAAACACAGTGACTGCTAGCCAGTTTTGAGGAAAACACGACAGCGTTGTAACAGGGTGTTACAAATAAGCCACTCACTGTTGGACATCAATTAAACTAACACAATAATTTTTGAATTTTTGGTTGTAATGTTGAGAACTTTTCAAATAAAAGATGTTTTTTAATAGAAAATATTTTTTAATAGAAAAAAAATAATTTTATTGCTAATAATGCAAATAAATGCATTGTATAATAATGCATAATAATGCAAATGAATCCAAATGTGTTTATCCAATAGATAAATAAATAAATAAACATGCTGTGCTATGTAGAATAAAATAAATTGATTAAGTACTGAAGAAGTATACTATTCAAAGTAAACTCAATTTAAAATAATTGTGTGAAATCTGACTTTATAAGCATGTGTTACAACTAACCTTGCTCCGCAGGTGGGGTAAATAGTAACATTTTTACTCCTGGCACTTTTGGCAATACTGCACAGAAACCATAGGTCCGGCGATCATAATTTCAGTGCTCATTTGTAGGAGAGGCTTGTGTTTTGTTGGTAAAAAAATATGGTTTGTCTAACCCCATTTAGTTCATTATTTGGCCAAAAACAAACTTTGTACCCTGCCCTCCCCTAAGTAGTTTTAAAAATGTGTACTTTTACTTTCACTTGAGTACATTTTCAGTACTTTTACTCCATTATTTTCTTTCAACCGGGTGGCACGGTGGCTCAGTGGTTAACACTGTGACTTCACAGCAAGAAGGTCGCTGGACCAGTCTGCATTTCTGTGTGGAGTTTGCATGTTCTCCCCGTGTTGGCATGGGTTTCCTCCGGGTGCTCCGGTTTCCCTCACAGTCCAAAGACATGTGCTATAGGTGAATTGGATAAACTAAATTGGCCTTAGTGTATGAGTGTGTGTGTGAATGAGTGTGTATGGGTGTTTCCCAGTACTCGGTTGCGGCTAAAAGGGCATCCGCTGAGTAAAACATATGCTGGAATAGTTGGCAGTTCATTCGGCTGTGGCGACCCCTGATAAATAAGAGACTAAGCCGAAGGAAAATGAATGAATGAATGAATGAATTCTCTAATGATATTTTGTTATATTTGATTTACTAAGTAAAATAATCAGTGATTCCCATCCAAAATATAAAAAAATAGAGAACAACCTCAAGAAATGGGTGCTATATAAATGCAGAAATGTGTACAGCGTGAAGTAGGGCTGTGCGATTAATTGAAATCAAATCGCAATCGCAATTTGAAACGTTGCGATTAGTTAATTGCAAGAGGCTGCGATATGAAATATATATGTATTATTTAATTTATACAAATGCAAATGCGTGACTGCTGTCTGTGTGTGACAGGCTTACTAGCCAATTGAGTGAGCACACTTTCATTCTGCCCAATCAGAATTGTGCAACCGAACTATGCGGAAAGCCCACAATAAAACAAACAGGAAAGCGTGGACAAGTGGGATGATGGCGTCTGCCGCTTCAGAAGCGTTAAACGAATTCATATCAAATAAAAACAGCATGTCGGTAATATGGGAATATTTTGGTTTCAAAGTCACAGACACCGAACAAAAACAGGTCATTTTTAAGAGCTGTCGCAGAATTGTTGCCACAGCTTACAGATTATTGAGCTGAAGCTCGACTACTAAATCAAATCGCAAATCAAATCGCAAAATCTGTCAAAAAATCGCAATTAGATATTTTCCCCAAATCCCACAGCCCTAGCGTGAAGCATTAAAAGTGTCTACGAAGACACAAAATCATCGCACACAACAAGCGAGAGACTTTGAATAATGAATATCAATTAGGGAAGAGCAGGGCACAAAGTAACACTTTTTGGTTTTGGCCAAATAATGAACGTTAGTTCCAGTAATGGGGTTAGACAAACCCTATTTTTTTTACCAACAAAACACAAGCCTCTCCTACAAATGAGCACTAAAATTATGATCGCCGGACCAGTGGTTTCTGTGCAGTATTGCCAAAAGTGCCAGGAGTAAAAATGTTACTATTTACCCCACCTGCGGGGCAACTTGTAACAGACAGAGGGTTAGTTGTAACACGTGCTTATAAAGGCAGATTTCACATAATTAATTTATATTCAGTTTACTTTAAATAGTAGCTATATTTCCTCAGTAATTGGCTCAACTTTTTTTTTTATTCTCCATAGCACAGTATGTTTATTTATTTATTTATTAATTGGATAAACACATTTGAATTTATTTGCATTATTATCCATTATTATACAATGCATTTATTTGCATTATTAGCAATAAAATTATTTTTTTTCTATTAAACAAAATATTTTCTATTAAAAAACATTTTAATATAAAAAGTTCTCAACATTACACTCAAAATTCAAAAATTCTTTTGTTAGTTTTATTGGTGTCCAACAGTGTGTGGCTTAATTGTAACACCCTGTTACAACTAACCCCGCTGTGTCGTGTTTTCCTCAAAACTGGCTAGCAGTCACTGTTTTTTACATCTTTCAAAATGGTTCCATCTTTTAGCCTAGAAGACGATAATCACAACAATATAAGATTTTACCTACATACTTTCACAGACTTAAAATATATATATATATATATATATATTGACTACAATAAAAAATACTTTTATGCTGCAAAAATGGTTTCTGCTGTGTTTCTCATCCAAATTTCGCCGAACTTTTTCAATAATTGGCAGGAGGACGTCTGCTGACACTGTGGTGAAAACCTTGGAAGCGTGCCATGGTTAACCCTGAGCAAATACCTTAAATGTCCGTGTTCCATTTTACCCCGCGTAACTTTTAGCTTCGCGCTCCCCTACACTCAATCTTTAATTACTTCTTTAATCGACAGGGGTCATTGGTTAGGCTTGCATTTCTTCCAGTGCATTAAGGTGTTCTAATATCTCTCACCATGTTTTATCAAATATCTCAAATTTAGCATTATTGATATATCTCAACCTCTCCAAAGCAAGCATATTTACAAGACCTTTACCCCACATACCAAACTTAGGTACAGATTCAGTTTTCCACATTGTCAAAATCACCCCTTTGGCAATTACCATACCAAATAACATATTCATATTTATTGAACATCCCTAAGTTACTAAATATTCCAAGAACAGCTATGAGTAGACATGGTTCAAGATTTATTTGGAGGGCTTTAGAAAAACATTCAAATATATTTTACCAAAATTCTTGTCATTTAGGACACAACCATATCAAGTGGGTTAGGGACCCTTCTGCTGTTTTTACACTTGTTACAGAGTGGAGATACCTGAGGAAAAATCTGATGCAGCTTCTCCTTAGATAAGTTTAACCTATGCAGGGTTTTAAATTTAATTAAATTAGGTCCTACATTAATTGAACATCTATGTATATTCTCAAGACCTTCTTCCCAACTCTCCGAATCTATCTCTAACCCTAATTCATTCTCCCAAGCTTGCTTAACTTTGACTTTATCTACAACTCTCTGTCTTAACAAAATGCTATAGAAATATGACACAGCTCACTCTTGAGTACTTTTAAAAGGGCTATTTTTTTTCTCATACTTTAAGTAATATTTACAACAGATACTTTTACTCTACTTGCACTACATTTTTGGCCAAGTTATGGTACTTTTACATGAGTATGATGTTTATATGTGCTGAAAGTGAACTTTTTTCTCAGTTTTGTGGAGAATACCAGCATTTAGATGACCTTTTAGGATCTAAAAGCCACAAAACTGGCATTGTGCTGATTGGCTGCAGGTTGTATTAAGGGGTGGGACATTCAAATTCCACGCTTCAAATTGATTGGCCAAATCTGTCTAGGACAGAATGAGTCATGAAACAGTTACAAGAAAATGAGTTTATTGATTTGTGCCAATGTTTTGTGCTCTATTCAGATGCAGCGAGCTCTGACGGATAAGCAATACAGATAAAAGAGTGGAGAAGTTGGAGAATGGGGGAGACGAAAGCATTGACGTGGCCATATTTAATCTGTCTTACAGGGAGGGAGAGACTAATAGGGGCGATTTCTGTGTTTTATTTAGCGGCTGATTTAATTTGGTTTTGGCAGACAGTCGCGATAGCCGTCTTGAGGACAGAGAGAAAAGAGGGCTAAGGTCTCAGATTGCCACCTACAGCTATGACACTTCCCCTTTATGGAGAGGCGCTGGGATGTGACTGAGGGGGACGGTGGGGTTATTGCCTGCGCAGATTTCTCCCCTGAGTTGATTTTCATTTTCTTGATTTTCAAAGTGGCCAGTGATCTGTAACAGGCCTCTACGGCGGGCCGAGGGAGGCGAAACGGACAGAGGTTAGCCGGAGACTGGAATGGGACTCATTGTTCCAGCGTTCTCTCTTTCTTTCCCTGTTGTCAGCAAATACTTGACCACAATCCCCTTTGCTTTGAGGTTGTGTGGAAAGTCGCCGTTTTGTTTTTCTGTCATAATTCATGAGGATTTGTTATTTGGATGGCTTGTACTTTTGCAGTGGGTGATTTAATATATAAAAGAATAGATATTATATTTATAAAGAAGGTTTTTCAACATATATTAGCTGATTTTAAAATGACTTTTCATTTGATTAGAATTTTTATTTACACACTCAGAAAATGACCTATGATGTTTGTTCAAACTACTTATTTAAATTGAGCTGAAACATCACAATTCTTGAGATTTTTGGGGGGACAACTTAACTGTTTTATGTTCAATCCACTTAAATTTGTTAAGTTAACTTAATCGATTTGTTTGGGGACAACATGAATGAATTTCATGCTTTTTTTTTTTTTTTACAGTGGTGAGTTTCCAAAACAGGAATTTTTACATTATGCTTAATATATAAGTCAGGTTTTCCTATTAAATATCTATTAATATAGCTTATCCTGTTAACACTTTACAATAAGGTTGTATAAATTAATGTAAGTTAATGAAAAATAAAACATTTTACTACAGTATTTATTCATCTTTATTAATGTTAGTTAATGAAAATAAAGCCGTTGATTTTTAGTTTGTTAATTAACAGTACATTAACCAGTGATTTTGGATGCTAATAATGCATTAGTAAATGTGGAACTATGATTGGTAAATGCTGTACAAGTATTGTTTATTATTAGTTCACGTTAGTAAATATATTATATAACATTAACTAATGAAATATTATTGTAAAGTGTGGCCCTTATACTCTGTCATCTGTTTACATGCGGCAGTAATGTCATATTATATTTTATTATGAGTGTGTTAATATCAGCTTATTTAAAATGCATTAAATATTTTTAATTAATACAGTATTTTTATATTTAATTTAAATGTCCAAAACATCACTGTTCAAACATCATATATCTTTTTTTGTTCATCAAACATGTAGGATTTTGGTCGTGCACCATTTAGAGCAGTGGATGTAATTTTCAAGAGTCAAATAGGGTAGAATATTTCACTTTAAACCGTATAAGATTTATAACTTATCCTCAACCATCTGTCTTTCTGTCAGCATGTGGTAGTGGTGTGTTATTTAATATATGTATATATAGGCTAAATATATATGTGTAATATATATATAGATATATATTCATCATTTTGCGATTGATCAAATATTTGGCTGTGAAGTTGCTCTGAAGTGTCAAATGCGATCTTTGTTCATGGGATTTAGCGGCCGGCTCACTGGGTTTGCCGATTTTGCACTCCTTTGTGATTTGGCTTTTGGTCTTTGCTGTCACAAGTTCTGAAGGTTGAAGGGAAAAGCAATGTCAGGAAGCTGATTGGTTGCACAGAATTTCTAAGACAATCTGAATCTCATATTCAGCTACTTTGCCACAGTGGATTAAGATGATCTAAGGGAGCTTTGTGAGCTCGATAAAAATCAGGAACGCCGGAGAAAAAGAGCACAGGGAGATTTTTACCCTTTTTGTCCTTCCAAGTTAATTGTTAAAGTTATTGTCTCTCTGCAGCGATGTTCTGCTCGGCCTGGAACCAGAGACGTGTTGAATTTCATATTACTGCTGTGAATCACTCTGACAAACACACAAACACACACACACACACACACATAAAAAATTTGCATTTGTTGTTCTGTCATCTTCTGTTTACACTGAACTAAAACTGTAAACCAAACTTTTTTTTTTTCTAAAGAAAATCTAAAGATGTTTATCCACTATTTTATCATTTACCACCAGTTAGCTTTAGTTTACACACTGCTAAAAATATTTTTTCTCATGTAGAGATTTTTGTCTTATTTAAAATGTTTTGAATTCATTGGATTTACAAATTTTTTTAAGGTAAGTGGTTACAAACAGTTGATATGGGCTGAATTTAAGCACACAAATAAAATGTAGTAATGTTCAGCTTAATTTGTTTGTTTAAATTCAGCCCATATAAATTGCTTGCAACCACTTACCTTAAAAACAAATTGTAAATATCCAATGAATCATTTTTTTCTGAAAAAAAAAACTCTAAAAAAATAAATATATCATGAAGCATTTTCTAGGCAAGAAAAAAAACTAGATTTTTTACTTGCCTAGAAAGTGCTTTTTGATTTAAGAAACTTTAGATATTTGGACTAGAAAGAAGACAAGTAAGAAAAATATTTTTTGCAGTGAGCATAAAGGCTGATTTATACTTGGGGAAAGTATATCGGCGTGACCCATGGCTCCTGCCTTTCGCATAGCCGTGCATTTATACTTCTGCGTGCTGTTTGTGTTGCTCTGCAATAACACTTCCGAAACGCTAGCAGCTGGCAGTAGGTTTTTATGTTTTATGTGTTGAGTTTCTTCGCAGGTGTTTTTTTTTTTTCTAAACGCTACCCTAAAATGTATCAGAAGCTAAAACTCGCTCATTCACAGGCGGGAACCAGGGGACGTCATAATCATAAGGTAAACACAAAACAAAATTTTTCATCTGGAGCTATTTCACGGGACTCGACACTTGTAAACACTCACGCCATCGGGCTCGCGGCTCTCAGCACCGCCCACACTCGTCACCACTATCAAGCCGACCAATCACAGAGCTTGCGCTACGCGTCATTGCTACGTGTAGTTACATTTTTGAGAACTATACTTCTGCGTCAAGCGCACGCGTATGGTAAAGTCTAGATCAGATACGCGGCCAGCCGGAAGTGCGATATGCACATCAATATAGCAGAATTTTTTTATGACACTGTATAACAATAATGAATATTTTTACAGTACTGTGACGGTTGGGTTTAGGGTTGGGGTGGGGGTAGGCGTTAAAAAATACAATTTATTGGGTAATTTAATAGATAGCATAAATAATACTCAGTACAACTACTGTTTTTACGTTAATGTGACGGTTGGGTTTAGGGTTGGGGTGGGGGTAGACGTTAATAAAATACAATAAATGGGAAATTTAAACAATAATATAAATAATTCTCGTTAACTTCTGGCCGCAACCATATCCGATTTAGCAACAACCCACGCGTATGGTCCAGCACAGCCTTCACACGGTTGCTTAGCCCTCACCGTGGCTGACGTGCACCTCTCAAAAAATGCAACTACACGTCGCAACAATGCATAGCGCAAGCTCTGTGATTGGTCAGCTTGGTAATGGTGACGAGCGTGGGCGGTGCTGAGAGCCACGAGCCCGATGAAAATAATTTTAAAAAGTAAAAGGCCAAAATGTGTTATTGTTTTTTATGATAATGACAACATATAGTGTAATGTAATGATATAATAATTATATGTTTTCACTAATAATTTTGGCACAGATGTGTAGGAGCTCATAATAAATGCATGAAATTTATCATATATTTCTAATACAGTCAGCTATGAACAGTCATTTTATAGTTATTTAAAAATATATTCATAATTAAGTGAACTATTATTAATTGTTTTAATAAGTCGTTAATAAGTTGAGTAGGTTTTACCTACTCAAGACTAGTCCGATTTCACTTATGTATGCTTTGTTTCCTCTTGTACTGATTGCTTCTTTTGTGAACCTCAATTGTAAGTCGCTTTGGATAAAAGTGTCAGCTAAATGACTAAATGTAAATGTAAATTGTAATCATTCTGGTAAGGCTTCGCAATACATTATCATTAGTTAACATCAGTTAATGCATTGCCTATAAATAATTCACATAGAGCAATGTGTAATTAATCTGTGTTAATGTCAGTTAATAAAAATACTCTGTACAATATCTGTACAATATTAGTAATTATAATTTCAGGCCTATTCAATTATATTAACAGACACAGCATTTACTAACTGCTGAAATGAAGATATATGTATTACAAGTATTCAGATAAATAAACAAATAAATAAAAATGATATACAATTTATTCATGTGCTAGTGCTCAGTAGAAACGAGTACATCCCTCACAGATCTATCTTTTAAATTAATATTATCTATAGGATGCTGAACAATAATATATTTGTGCATATACATTAGATTAGTTAGAATCAAAATTGGAAATAATCAAAAAAAAAAAAAAAAAACGTAAGATCACAATTCAAAAATTACTACACCCAAAATAATTTTGGGGGAAAATATTACATAAAATTTTAAGAGAAGAAATCAAGAGAAGCAAAAATAAATAAAAATTATTTTGTAGTTATTATTTTACAAAATGTTTGTAGTAAAAAAAAAAAAAAAAAATTGTTATATATATATATACAGTTGAAGTATTATTATTATTAAACCGCCTGAACTATTAGCCCCCTGTTTATTTTTTTCCTCAATTTCTGTTTAATGGAGAGAAGATTTTTTCAACACATTTCTAAACATAATAGTTTTAATAACTCATTTCTAATAACTGATTTATTTGATCTTTGCCATGAGATATTTTTCAAGACACTTATACAGCTTAAAGTGACATTTAAAGGCTTAACTAGGTTTATTAGGTTAACTAGGCAGGATAGGGTAATTAGGCAAGTTATTGTATAACGATGGTTTGTTCTGTAGACTATCGAAAAAATATATAGCTTAAAGGGGCTAATAATTTTGACCTTAAAATGGTTTTAAAAAA
>CAIGQV010017386.1:25114157-25125592 GCA_903798115.1 Danio jaintianensis | reverse complement strand
TGTGTGCGTGCGTGCGTGTGTGTGTGTGCGTGCGTGCGTGTGTGTGTATTCAATACTTCGATATATTTATAATACTTTGTGTGTGTGTTTCAGTAAATATAATAACTATATTCGCAGTGAGTATGTTTTAGGTCATCTAAATCAGTGTTTCTCAACTACGTTCCTGGATGACCACCAGCTTTGCACATTTTCCATGTCTCCTTAACCAAACACACCTGATTCAGATCATCAGCTCAATAGCAGAGACTGAAAGACCGATAATGTAACAGACAAAAGAGACATGCAGTGTTAGTGGGCCTCCAGAAACGTGGTTGAGAAACACTGATCTAAATGACTTCCTCTATTTGTGATAATAAATAAATAGTTTATTTATTTTTCATTCACATTATCTATGTAAAAACCTTTTTTAAGTTATATGTATACTTTTTACCGTTTTATTTGTTGTAAAAAATAAAAAGTTTCTCCTATGAAAGACAGGTAATATTTCATAGCACAAGTTTTCTGATAGTTGTGTTCTCCTCATATTCAGCTCTGCTGCAGAAGCTCGCAGGTTGTTGTAGTCGTAGCTCTTGGCTATTCGTGCAGCAGGGTTTGCATAATTTAATTGGGCCTGTTAGTTCCCAGCTGGAAAAAAAACAGAAGGACCAGTGATTTGAACCCAGCAGCTCTATCTCTCGCTCCAGACAAGCTCTTGCTGAATAGCTTTATGATTCACACACGTTATCAATTGATGGCAATATAACATGAATCATTTATTAAAAGAGTAATTACATGCTATGAAATGTATAATGTTCCATTTAGCACATTTGCGTTAAATGCGTTAATTAATTCTGCACCCTCCAGCCAACATCAGTTTATTTGATTAATACTTTTTAAAGTCTCTGACATTTTAAGCAACTGAAAGGAATTTCTCCTTCCTCTCAAATTTGTTTTATGTGCTTTCCTGTCCTGGGGGAGTTTCGTGTTTATTTCTTGCCCATGTTTAGGTTTTTAATAGCGCCACTGATTGGGTTGTGTTGAAAAACGGAGCAATTATGAATAAACAAACACATTTTTGCACTTTTTTTGTTTTTTTATTTCTAACATTTCAGACAAACTCTTTTAGACAAACACTATGGGATGAAATAAGAGGCCAATTGAAAATTCAGCTTCTTTAAATTCACTCGATTTATTAGCTTTGGCTTTGGGTAAAATAAGATTTGTTTTATTTTATAAAGGTCTGCTAAAAATATTGTCATTTAGAGATCTCTTTTGTCAGAAAATGGCAATTTGGAGCTACTAGATAAATCATTGTATGATTTTTCAAAAACATTTTTAACAAAACACTTTTAAAACATGACAAATAAAAGCTATTCTTTTAAATAATATTTGTATGTATATTTAGGGATTTTTTTGTCCACTACACTACCTGACAAATGTCTTGTCATCGATCCCAGTAGTAAAAGCAACAAATAATAACTTGACTTCTAGTTGATCATTTGGAAAAGTGGCAGAAGGTAGATTTTTCTGATGAATCATCTGTTGAACTGCATCTCAATCATCATAAATACTGCAGAAGACCTATTGGAACCTGCATGGACCCAAGATTCTCACAGAAATCAGTCAAGTTTGGTGAAGGAAAAATCATGGTTTGGGGTAACATTCAGTATGGGGGCGAGCGAGAGATCTGCAGAGTGGATGGCAACATCAACAGCCTGAGGTATCAAGACATTTGTGCTGCCCATTACATTACAAACCACAGGAGAGGGCAAATTCTTCAGCAGGATAGCCCTCCTTCTCATACTTCAGCCTCCACATCAAAGTTCCTGAAAGCAAAGAAGGTCAAGGTGCTCCAGGATTGGCCAGCCCAGTCACCAGACATAAACATTATTGAGCATGTCTGGGGTAAGATGGAGGAGGAGGCATTGAAGATGAATCCAAAGAGGCTTGATGAACTCTAGGAGTCCTGGAAGAGCGCTTTCTTTGCCATTCCAGATGACTTTATTAGTAAGTTATTTAAGTCATTGGAGAGATGTATGGATGCAGTCGTCCAAGCTCATGGGAGTCAGACACAATATTAATTCTTTTTCCACTGCACCATGACTTTATATTCTATATTGTACATTATTTCTGCTAAGTGACAAGACTTTTGTCTAAGCAAAGTCAGACCTTACTGTCCTAATTAAATAATTAAAAATCAAGGCATGATCATATTTTATTTTGGTAAGAATAGGCCTTTGCCTTTCATATAAGCCACTTCTGATACCAAATGATCAACTAGAAGTCAAGTTGTTCCTAAAACTTGGATAGGGGACAAGACTTTTGTCAGGTATTGTATACTTATTTTTGACGCCTTCTGATTCATACATTCTGCTTCAATTATTATAAAAGGTCTCATTTCCATCCTTTTGTGTGTGTTCACACCACTACAGTAAGTTCAATAAACATTTACATGAAACTATTTACTGTATACTTAGTAATTTCAGTTATAAAAACATACATTTTGTTTCTGTCCCTACATTCTGGTCCACTGTGTTACATCAGTTATAAAAAAAGCATGACAATCTGATCTGAAGTTCTTTTAAATGTTGTTGTGGGGTCTTTTGTGACCTTTTGGATGAGTTGTCGCTGCACTCTTGGGGTAATTTTGGTCGTCCGGCCACTCCTGGGAAGGTTCTCCACTGTTCCATGTTTTTGTCACTTTTGGCTCCGAATGATACATTGAAGTCTTATGAAGTAAAATGATCGGTCAGTGCAAGAAACAGAATATTATTTATTATTTAACACTATTGCCTTTAATCCACAGTTAACTTCTATTTTTGGATGAGCTATCGTTTACAAACAAGGTGCGCAAACAAGTGTTTTAAAAATCATAAGCAGTGTTGGTGGTAACGCATTACAAGTTATGCAATAATATTATTCATTCATTCATTTTCCTTTGGCTTAGTCTCTATTTCTGAGTTCGCCACAGTGGAATGAACCGCCAACTATTCCAGCATATGTTTTACACAGCGGATGCCCTTCCAGGTGCAACCCAGTATTGGGAAACACCCATACAAACTCATTCGCACACAGACTCATACATACAGCCAATTTAGTTTATTCAATTCACCTATAGCGCATTGCTTTGGACTGTGGGGGAAACCGGAGCATTATTATTATTATTATTTAGGTAGAGGCTCTAAATGAGCCTTCTAGGCTTTTGCCTCTTCCTGTACATTATGGCTTTTTTTTTTTCAGTTTTATTTCAATATTTTTGTATTCTTGTGCAAATAAAGAAAAGAAAAAAAAACATTTAGGGTTGATTTCAGCGATCAGATCTCTGCTGTGTCACATCGACGGGTGTTTTATCTCAGGACTGAGTCATGATTGTGGATTTGCATGCGTGGACGAGGCCAAAATGTTCCTGGACTGCACACAGGTGAACTGGCAGTGATTTCGAGGCGTTTGATGCCAGCCAGTAATTGTGTCATAATGTGAGAGACGAGGGCTGGCAGCGTCCTGTTGGCATTTGGAGGGGTTCAGTGACTCTTGACATGCCTCTTCAGCTTCACAGAGCAGGACAAGAGAGAGATCTGAGCAAATGCTGCTTTCAGACTCAGACATGAGGATGAGAGTGAGAGACGGGGCTTTTAGAGCAGCTTGGTAATTAAACTGAGTGTGAGAGAGGGCGGGGTTTAAAGTAAGGGGCGGAGCTTGTGAAGCAGCTTGATTGTTAAACCGAAAAGAGTTGAATTAAGGAGGGGAAGAAAGAGTGGAGGGAGATAGAGGGGGATTTTTTTCAACAACTACACTGTAAAAAAATGCTGGGTTCCACACAATTGGATGGATTAAACACGAATCAAATAAGTTGTCCTAAAAAAACATAAGAATTGAGTAAGAATGAGTTTCAACTCATTTTAAACAAGTAGCTTGAACAAGCAGCAAATGTAATTATTTGAGTGTAGAATTTATTTGGAATTTTATATATATTTATAGGTGACAGTGGCTCAGTGGTTAGCACTGTCGCCTCACAGCAAGAAGGTCGCTGGTTCAAGTCCTGGCTGAGTCAGTTGGCATTTCTGTGTGGAGTTTGCATGTTCTTCCCGTGTTGGTGTGGGTTTCCTCCGGGTGCTCCGGTTTCCCCCACAGTGCAAAGACATACACTGTAGGTGAATTGAATAAACCAAATTGGCCGTAGTGTATGAGTGTGTATGGAAGGGTATGAGTGTGTGTGTATGGAAGGACATCCGCTGTGTAAAACATATGCTGGATAAGTTGGTGGTTCATTCCGCTGTGGCGACCCCTGATGGATAAAGGGACTAAGCCGAAGGAAAATGAATGAATGAATGCACATTTATATCTGTAATTTATATACATTTATTTTTATTTTATTTATTTTTTTACAAATTTAGGTTTACTTTTATTAATTATAAACTTTATACAAAATATATTATTATTTTCTTGAAAAATATATATTATATAAATATATTTTAAATATGTTAAGGTAAAAATAAAGACAAAGTAATGTCAAGTATAGCTTTGGAAATATTTTTATTTGGAATTTTTTATTTAAAATGTATTGTGTAAAATAAAATATTATACTTATTAACTTTAAAATAAGACAATGTATAGTTATTTATATTTGTTTTTTATTTTGTTCAATGTTATTGAATTTTGAAATAAAAATGTTTTCGTATTTTTTTAGCATTATAAAAAAGTTCTAAAAAAACCTAACAGTTCTAAAAAAAAGTTCTAAAAAAGTTTTTAAAAAGTTCTAAAAAACAAACAGTTCTAAAAGAAGTTCTAAAAAAAGTTCTAAAAAAAGTTTTTAAAAAGTTCTAATAAAAGTTCTAAAAAATCACATACTTTTATCTGATCGAATTTGTAAAATAAAAAATATTGTAGGAAAGCAAATGTATTTCTTAACAAAAAAAAGAGGGTGGAGGGAGAAAATAGTTTCACACAGTGAGGAAAGGCGTTAAACCGAAACGTTTGTGTTTATATTTCCAAAGAATGCGAAATAAAAAAAATGACGCAATTACTCAACAAGTGCAGATCATGACCTTTGAGTCAATAAAAAAACGAAAAAATACAAACACAAAACAAAACTTGAGCTATTCACTATTTTGGCTCCACCTCTAGTCACGCCTTTTCAACCTCACCTTTAGCCCCACCCTCACTAGAAAAGAAAATACATAAACACATTTCTGATTTCTCCCTAATAAAGGCCTTCCTTCTCTAAACTCCTGCAGAATTCCTGGGCTTTTCTCTCTTCTTCCTTATTGGCATGACATACATGGGTACACATTGCCAAAGTGTACATAGCAGGAGGGGAAAATCAATATAAAAATAGTAGTAATAGCAATATTGATGGAAATAATACCAATAACACTAATAATAACAGTAATAATGTATAATAAAACAGAAAGTAATATATACAGCATACATATAAAACAATAAAATACATGCATATATATTTATATAAAACTTAATACAGATGTGTTCACTCTTTACCTCTTAGTTTGTGGCATTTATAAATATAATGGGCTACTAGATAAGCAGTGGGTCCTTCACCTACAAGAATTCTTGATTTGTCATTGTCATGTAGTTGGTGGTTCATTCTGCTGTGGTGACCCCTGATAAATAAGGGACTAAGCCAAAGGAAAATGAATTAATGTCATGTAGTGACTGGAACTGAGGAATATTCAGGATTATTTGGCTGCACGGTGAATTTCGTAATGTGTATTTCTCTCTCTCTCTCTCTCTCTCTCTCTCTCTCTCTCTCTCTCTCTCTCTCTCTCTCTCTCTCTCTCTCTCATCTTTATGTTTGTAGAATCAGGTGATTTGATTAATGCTCCTCCAGTCAGTCTTAATAAGGCCGGTATCGACTGACCTTCTACAGAATAAGCATGTTGCCGTCTTCCGGCCCTCATTTACAATGCAAACGCTGCGTCTGTAATCCACATGTCCTTTCTGCAATCACAGTCATAATCTGCTGACGACACTTCAGCGTTACAGCAGCGTTATTGTCACATCGCGGAGATTAAGGAGAGACGAGGGTTTCGCCGAAAACACTTGTGCTGAAAAGTGGGCTCTTTGTGATACTGTTAAAATAGTGGACGACGGGCTGACGTGTGCTTGAATTATAATGGACACAAGAGCTTTTGTATGAGGGAAAGAGAGAGAGATAGATGGCTTTATATTTCATCTTCAGGTGGAAATAGACTTTTATGAGTGTTTTAGGATTTTCTTATTGTAATGTGTTCGCTCTGCTCACTTGTCCTTGATTTTTTTCTTCTTCTTTTAAATCTGATTGAAATTGTAATTAAAATTATTACTTTGTGGTGGCACGGTGGCTCAGTGGTTAGCACTGTCACCTCATAGCAAGAAGGTCGCTGGTTCGAGTCCTAGCTGAACCATTTGGCATTTCTGTGTGGAGTTTGCATATTCTCCTCGTGTTGACGTGGGTTTCCTCCGGGTGCTCCGGTTTCCCCCACAGTCCAAAGACATGCGCTATAGGTGAATTGCATAAACTAAATTGGCCGTAGTGTATGAGTGTGTGTGTGAATGAGTGTGTATGGGTGTTTCCCAGTACTGGGTTGTGGCTGGAAGGGCATTCGTTGCGTAAAACATATGCTGGATAAGTTGGCGGTTCATTCCGCTGTGGCGACTTCTGAAATAGAGAAGCCGAAGGAAAATGAATGAATGAATTATTACTTTGTATTATTATGACTAAAATGTATTTTGTATTATTCCTAAAAAAGCTGCTTTCTAAAGAAAAGTTTGTAAAGTGTTGAATGTAAAATTAGTCAAACTAACCTGAACAAAAATGAATACATTCATTAACTTTCTTTTCGGCTTAGTCCCTTTATTAATCAGGGGTCGCCACAGTGGAATGAACCGGCAACTTATCCAGCATATGTTTTACGCAGCGGATGCCCTCCCAGCCGCAACCTATCACTGGGAAACACCCATACACTCTTATTCACACACATACACTACGAACAATTTTAGCTTACCCAATTCACCTATAGCGCATGTCTTTGGACTTGTGGGGGAAACCGGAGGACCTGGAGAAAACCCAAAAAATACATTTAAATATAAATACATATTACACATATTACAAGTCCATATTTAATACGTACTACATATGAGCAAAAAATTATGTATTCATTTAAAATAGTACTTTGAAAATTATGAAGAAAAAAAAATTGTAATAATAATGTAGTCAAAAAATTGAAGTAAATAAAACGTTTTAATAAAAATACTGTTAATTAATGCATTTTTTAATGAATTATTTATTAAAGACTAGGGCTGTGCGATTAATCGAAATCGAATCACAGTTGACATTGCGAATATTTAATCACAAGAGGTTCCGATATGAAATATATGTGTATTATTTAATTTCCCCCACCCAGAGCAAATGCGTGAATATGTAAAAAAAAATCACAATTACATATTTTCCCCAATTCGCACAGCCCTATTTAAAACCTCATCCTTATTGCTCTAATAATAATAATAATAATGATAATAAAATAATAATTTTAATTGTAATTATTTTATTATTCATTTATTATTTCAATGTAGATGATACAGAATGCAGCGGCAAGAGTGGTCTTCAATGAACCGAAAAGAGCGCATGTAACACCCCTCTTTGTCAGGTTACATTGGCTCCCTATAGCCGCCCGCATCGAATTCAAAGCTCTGCTTATATCCTACAAGACCACCACAGGTTTAGCACCCGCCTACCTTCACTCACTAATACAGACATATTTACCCTCCAGACCACTGCGCTCTGCTAACGAGCATCGTCTCATGGTGCCGTCCCAAAAAGGTAAGAAATCACTCTCTCGCACTTTCTCTGAATCGGTCCCACGATGGTGGAACGATCTGCCTCTTACAACACGTTTGGCAGACTCTGTGTCCATCTTTAAAAATCGCCTTAAAACTCATCTCTTTCGTCTACACCTGACCCACTAAAAAAAAACAAAAAAAACAAAAAAAAAAACCTTGACTGCACTTAGCTCGTATATTGCGTTTTACCTACTCAAGACTAGTCCGATTTCACTTATGTATGCTTTGTTTTCTCTTGTACTGATTGCTTCTTTTGTGAACCTCAATTGTAAGTCGCTTTGGATAAAAGCGTCAGCTAAATGACTAAATGTAAATGTAAATGTAAATAAGGCTGCACGGTGGCGCAGTGGGTAGCACGTTCGCCTCACAGCAAGAAGGTCGCTGGTTCGAGCCTCGGCTGGGTCAGTTGGCGTTTCTGTGTGGAGTTTGCATGTTCTCCCCGTGTTGGCGTGGGTTTCCTCCGGGTGCTCCCCCACAAGTCCAAAGACATGGGCTATAGGTGAATTGGGTAAGCTAAATTGTCCGTAGTGTATGGGTGTGTATGGATGTTTCCCAGTGATGGGTTGCAGCGGGAAGGGCATCCGCTGCGTAAAACATATGCTGGATAAGTTGCCGGTTCATTCCGCTGTGGCGACCCCTGATTAATAAAGGGACTAAGCCAAAAAGAAAATGAATGAATGAATGAATGAATGAATGAATATTTCAAATAATGTATTAATGAAGTAATAGATTAATAATACAATAAATTACAATTACAAATGATTATTATTATTATTATTATTATTATTATTATTATTATTATTATCAATAATAATAATAATCATCATAATAATATTAATATAATAATAATTAATATTGTTAAAATATGTTATTATTATTTATAATTGTAATTTATTTTATTATTAATTTATTAGTTTTTATCTTTATTGTTATTTAGCAAAAATATTCTGATTTATATATAATAATTAAGATTATTCATTCATTCATTCATTTTCTTTTCGGCTTAGTCCCTTTATTAATCTGGGGTTGCCACAGCGGAATGAACCGGCAACTTATCCAGCATATGTTTTACGCAGCGGATGCCCTTCCAGCCGCAACCCATCTCTGGGAAAATAATTAAGATTATTAATTATAGAATTATGTATAATAATTAAGATTTTATATAATTAAGGTAATAATTAAGATTTTATAATAATGTATCATTAAGATTTTATAGTATAATAATTACGATTTTCTACTTTTTTAAAGACATCTCTTGTGCTAACCATGGCTGCTTTTATTTTTATTTAAAAAAAGAATATATATATATATATTGCATAAAATGTGTTTCTACTTAAATACTTTTTTAATGTCATTTGAGACTAAGGGCTCTAATTTAACGATCAGAGTCTCATCTCCCATTCCCTTTAAGAATCAGTTGCGTCACGCCATGGCACATTTGCTATTTACATGGCGGACTTTGTAAGTGGAAAAACTGAACGCTTCACTAGTGAAAAAACAGTTAAACAGACCATCTGCAGTGCGAGGATAAAGAATGAGCCTCCTCCAATCGGCCTTCACTTTCATTTTCTCTTTCTCTCTTTCGTGGATAAGGAAACGGTGTTGTACGCACAGAAATCCATTAGCCTACATAATTATTTTCGTTTGTTAAGCGCAAAGATTTGTTTCAAAATTTTCAGTTAAAAAAATTTAATTCAGTTCTAATTTCCAGCAAATGAATAAATGAACAATAATACCGAAGTGTGGTCAAAAAAACAGTTATATCCAAATACATATGCTATGCCCCTTATGGTCCAAAACCTGACAGGTGGACAAATCTAAGCTTGTTTTTAATAAAACAAATATAAATATGCATATAATAAATAATAATAATAATGCTAATAATAATAATGCTAATAATAATAACATTATACAAAAGCAAGTTGTCATGAATAAACTAAAAAAGCCCCCCGAGATGAAGAAGGCATGGAGGCAGTGGTTTTTATATTTATATAGAAAATAATAATTTTTGTAATATTTTAATCCTTTAATTCTTTTTCATTTGTAAAGATATTTCTGTATTGCTGTACATCCTGCATGTTTTAAGCAATGTGTAAGCGAGGCGCACAACTAACACGCTCTGCACTGGACTTTAGACCTGCTTTCAGCTGGTCTATTGCACAGTCTATTTTAGTTCCGCAAAATAGCAACGCACTAACAATGCCCCTTAACACACCTCTTTTCTAGACCGAAACACCCATGAGTCCACAAAGTGGCGCAAATGGATTTGCTATTTAAACAACGTGGCAGAAAACGGGAAAATGAAGGTTGCGTTGGTCTGAAAATATTGCGCTGGGTGTATGATAGGGCCCTAAAAGTGCAGTAACATGTTTGTGCAGTTTGTTGTAGATTTCATTATTAAACACATGAGCTGGGTTACTGGACAGCTGTGATCGTGTCTGTAGGGAAACATGTTGTTTTTCTGTTTCTGTTGGGATTGGACTCAGTTGTGTGTAAAAGCTCAAGTTCACCTCTTCAGTTCTTCAAAAAGACAAAGATTGTTTGCCCTACTGGATGCAGGAGGAACGTCCGTCTTCCAGAGAAACATCCAGAATCTCCTTCTGCAGCTTTTTGAAGCTCAGGGACAAAAAAAAGGAGAAATAAAAGCCAGATGTGCTGTTTCAGGTCTGTGGTGTTTGAGAGGCCAAACAGCAGGAAAGAAACACACAGACGGATGGACAGCTGGTGGTTCTGTTGCACAGTTGTTTTGCTGTATGTTTTCAGGGATGCTCTGTGATTTTTATTTCATATTGTATTTAGTTGTTTTTTTGGTTTTCAGTAAAATACTACTGTTAAACTGTAGAGGTGCAAGTGAATTCCTTCAATGTACATTCCTGAGAATATATATGCTCTTAGATATGTATATCTCCGCGTCCGCCATGTTTGTAGTTTGTTTATCTTTTTTCCCCCGTGTTTGTAGTTCTAAAGCACGCATGGATCTACACTTCAAATTTCTACTGGAAATAGCAGACCATCCGGTTAACTTTACTATGACTGTGATTCAGGACATGCTAAGTCTATTTTCTAATTATATTTACGAAGGGTAGTTAGCAAATTGAGATGCAGCACTGGTTGTTTCTTTTATTGTTTTTATTCAAATACATGTTATGTTATGTTACGTTATATGTAATGTTATGTTATGTCATGTCCTGTCATGTTATGTTGTTATATTATATGTTGTGTTGCTATATGTTATGTGTTGTGTTGTTTTGTGTTGTGTTGTGTTGTGTTGTGTTGTGTTGTGTTGTGTTGAGTTTTGTCATGTTGTTATGTCTTGTTATGTTATGTTATATGTCATCTTGTTATGTCTTGTTATATGTTATGTTATATGCTGTTACATTATGTTACGTTATGTTATATGTTGTGTTGTGTTGTGTTAAGTTTTGTCATGTTGTTATTCTGTGTCATGTTGTTATGTCTTATGTTATGTTATATGTCATTTTGTTATGTCTTGTTATGTTGTTATGTTGTTACATTATGTTATGTAACAACATAACATTATGTTATGTTGTTATGTTATGTTATGTTATGTTGTGTTGTGTTATGTTATGTTATGTTATGTTATGTTATGTTATGTTATG
>CAIGQV010017386.1:25100613-25110887 GCA_903798115.1 Danio jaintianensis | reverse complement strand
TGTGTGTGTGTGTGTGTGTGTGTGTGTGTGTGTGTGTGTGTGTGTGTGTCTATGGTCCTTGTATTCAAGTGTTGCAAATGTTCCCTCAAGTAAAATAATAACAGTATTTGTTGCCCTGTGGGGACATTTATGTTGGTCCCCATAAGGACAACGCTCATAAATCATCCAGAATTAAGTATTTTGCAGAATGTTTTCGGTGAGGTTTGGGTTAAGGGGTACTGTAGGGTTGGGGAAAGAGGACAGAATATACAGTTTATACAGTCAAGTTTATTAGATTTATTGTCATTTCACTGTGGGGACATACAGTGGAAGGAAATGTTGTGTCTAGCAGGACCGCGGTGCTACATAAATAAACATAATCATAAATAAGAACAACACTGGATGTAAGAGCTCTTTTAAACCTGTACTAAACATAACATAACAAACTAACATACCGGAGTCTAATCTAACTATACTAACTACTAACTATACATATACTATAAATACTTAACTATACACATAACCTAACATGGACTATACAAGTAGTGCAAAATGATTGTGTGGTACATTCACAAGTCACAAGTTCCTTATTGAGTCCTTGTAAGATGGAGTTTAAGTAAAGTGTTCGGTGCATATAGAGAGAAGAGTGTTTCTACGGGTGGTTTGTCAAGCCCACTCACCTGTGTGAGGCAAACTTAGAAATCATTACATCTGTAGGAAATAGTCCCCATAAAACGTGAAAACCGAACGCACATGTGTATGTGTGTGTTAATGGCATGTGTGACATGATATGCCTGATGAGTGTCTTCCGCTCGGCCCCGAACTCTCCAGGGGCCGCGGCACTGTAACACAGGCTTACCCTGCTCCCGAATTTAATTAGACGAATTGTATGGCAGGGATGAAAAGAGGTGACATTCCTCATTGGAATTCCTTTCAGGGCTCTTATAGACTTTGCCTTCCAAATGTTCCCATTTTCATTGTGTTGTACTGATGATAATTTAAGTATTAGGGGAAAATCCATTTATAAATTAAACAAAATGACTTGATATCCATCAGTCCCCGAGTTCATCAAGCTGTTCAAACATGAGGGAGATTGGCTGGTCGGCCTGGGTCTTCCGAGAGCTTCAGTAATTAGATCTGCCAAGGATTTATTCTTTGCTGATTGGAGCTTTAAATTAATTGAAGTTCCACATTTGTGGTTTTGTCCTTTTCGTGGCGTTCTCTTTTTCTTTTTTTTTTCTAGTGGGCAGAAATTTCACACTGGCAGACTCTAAGTGTGTGTGTGTGTGAGTGAGTGAGGGTCTTTAATGCTTAGAGGGCTGGTCTGATGCTGAGATTTATTTGTGTACACACAGAATCATTAAAGATGTGCTTTACACTCTGATAAAGGGCACTACGGTCTGTCTTCTAACACCAGAGCTTCATTTATAAATGATGAGGAATTGAGTCTCAAGCTGTGCAACAATTTTTCGGTGGTCATTTCTGAGGATAAAACGTGCATTTATGATGTGCTAACTAGACCAAATTGGATTACAATCATTAAAGCGAAGCCGTTTTCTACAGCGTATGCTTGTAGGTAGTGCAATTCAATGGGACAAGATGAGAACTGGGGGTGGCACGGTGGCTCAGTGGTTAGCACTGTCGACTCACAGCAAGAAGGTCGATGGTTCGAGTCCAGGCTGGGTCAGTTGGCATTTCTGTGTGGAGTTTGCATGTTCTCCCCGTGTTGATGTGGGTTCTGTTTCCCCCACAGTCCAAAGACATGCGCTTTGTGAATTGGACAACCCAGGCTCATTCTGATTACGTACCCCTATATACATTTCTGGAAAGAGCAATATACATCCAAGGAGCTACGTTTTTTTGCAGTTTTTGTTTTTGTGAATCCGCCAGAGGCCGCTGTGTACGCTGTTTGAGATCTCAAATTTCTCTCGCGAGTGCCATTCGCGCCTGCTGTTTTCACGTAAATCCACCAGAGGCCGCTGTCGACTGACTGACTGACCAACTGCCCGATCCCCCCACCCTCCCTCCTCCTTCCCTAAACCCAACCAATAGTGTTTTAAAAAGCACAGATTGACCAGCGCCCACCCACTTCCCAAAACCCAACCAATAGTGTTTTAAAAAGCAATCTAGAAAAGGAAAAGCCCTTACGGCAGCCTGATTTTTACCACGTTTTTAGATTTTACCACATTCTCACCCTGTTGTTTACTTGTTTGTTTTATTTTTTGCCATTTATTTTTGTCTTACCTGCTTTATGGAACCATTCTTCACCAGACTCGAACCCCGTTGTCGCAGTGAACTCCGCTCTGCATCTCAAGTCCTCCGATGTACGTGTCCAGCTACCGGACAAACTGGTAATAGCTGAAAAGCCGTCTATACGGAGGTAAGCAGTCAGCTGTTAAGCGCAAAAAGGAACAGCATCATACCGCTCTGTAGCATTCGTTTTATAGACGAAATGCAGTCATACTATAACAATACGATAGTGACAACAGAGGTGAGGGTCCAAACGCAGAGTCTTATTTAGACAGAGTGGTCAGGCAAACAATGGTCAAGCACAGGAGTATCATACGGGCAATCCAAAAGAGAAGTCAAAAACAGGCAAAGAGGTCGGTTCAGGCGGATAACATCATAATCAATAAACAAAGCAAAGAACTAAACACGGCAAGGCAAGGCAAGGCGAGGCAAGGAGAAACGCTTCGTAATGTGTACAGAAACAACAAGACTCAGCAACTAGTGTGAGGGAGTGTGGTGTATTTATAGTCCTGGGAATCAGTGATGACAAGCTTCAGCTGTGTGTCTGTGTGTGTGTGTAATCAGGGAAAGTCGGAACAGGTGTGTGTGTGAGGTGCATGACAGGATTTGTAGTCCATTTGGGGGCAGATTTGTAGTTCTCCAGCGATCTGCAGTAGCTAGATCACTGGTGACTGTAACACATAATTCGCCATCTCCAGAAACGTATATAGGGCTACATTTTCAGAATGAGCCTATGTTGGAATTGGATGAACTAAATTGGCCATAGTGTGTGAATGCGAGAGTGTATGGGTGTTTCCCAGTACTGGGTTGCAGCTGGAAGGGCATCCGCTGCGTAAAACATATTGTATGCCAGAATAATTGACGGTTCATTCCGCTGTGGCGACCTTTAATAAATAAGGGACTCAGCCGAAGGAAAATGAATGAATGAAAGATGAGAACTGGTCATGATAAACAACTTTCGTGAAACTCAACTTTTGAGTTCTCTCACCAAACTACTGTGTTCCCTAAACAACCTTGTATTCACTCCCAAACCTATTATTTAAGGTGAGAGGGAAAACTATATTTTAGTTTTGTGAGCAAAACAAAGTTTCTTGGAGGATCACAATACTCTTGCAAGAGGCAATGTTTCTTTGGGAGACTGCAGTACACTTGCGAGACAAGGGCAAATTTTGTGAGGATTGCAATACTCTTGTGAAAGAAGCTAAAGGTTCTTGGGGCATTGCAATACTTACTGTAGAAGAAGATGGAAATACTGAATGCAAACATTCTTGGAGTTTTCTTAGAAACACAGAACTCAAATGAGAAGGCAATTTTTGGGGGGAGGGGTTTGCAATAATAAAGGGATTTTTTTAAAGACATCGCAATACTCATGAGACAACATTTCTGGGGGATGGGGGGAAGGTGTTGCAGTACTCTTTGTGAAAAATGGGGAAGTTTCTTTGGGGATTGCAACACTCTGAAAAAAAAATCACATTTTTGGAGGGATCATAGTACTCTTGTGAGAGAGTGTTTTATAGGAGGATACAAATATTTTGCTATAGAATTCAGGGCAGCACGGTGGCTCAGTGGTTTGCATTGTCGCCACACAGCAAGAAGGTCACTGGGCCAGTTAGCATTTCTGTGTGAGTTTCCATGTTCTCCCGGTTTCCCCCAGTCCAAATACATGTGCTATAGGACAATTGGATGAACTAAATTTGCCGTAGTGTATGAGTGTGTGTGTGAATGAGAGTGTATGGGTGTTTCTCCGCTGCGTAAAACATATGCTGGAATAGTTGGCGGTTCATTCTGCTGTGGCGACCCCTGATAAATAAGGGACTGAATGAATGAATGAATGCAAAGTTTCTTGCACAGTTTTGGGGAGGTCACAATACTCTTGTGAGTGAAGATGAAGCTTCTTGTGGATCACAAATCTTATGAAGCAGGCCCAAAGCCAGCTATGAGGTCACAGAGGTCTGGATGTTCAATAAAAAAACTTGAAGTTTTATAAAAATGTATTTAAAATCATGTCGCTGAACAAATTCACGTCTCTGGCTCTCAGCAGCTCTCAGACGCAGGAGCTCCAGAGAGTGCAAATACAGCTGCCTCTGCTCCTCCATGTTGCCAGGTCTAATTATTATACGCATTGCATTGTTGGACTTGTTTTTAATACTAATACAGACAACGTTAATTAAGTAATTTTGGCAATAAAAATGTCGGAAGAAAAAGTGTGGAGTTCACGAATCCAGATTCAATTTGTAAATACAATATTTAAACTAATTTGGTATATTTTGTGGGGACTGCATTTGTTTTTTTGTAGCAATATCTGGCAACACTGCATCAGCAGCACTTAAACTGACAGGTGGCAATCAAACAAGAGACTTAATTTGGCAAACAAAATGATCATTATGATAATAAGGCTATATGCTATTTTATCAAGTTTGGTAGTTAGCCATGTACAGTTGAAGTTATGCTATACTTCATAAAAATTCATAAAACGTTTATATAAATTATCTAGAGCAGTGTTTCCCAACCCTGTTCCTGAAGGCACACCAGCAGTACACATTTTCAACCTCTTCCTAATCAAACACACCTGAATCAACTCATCAGAACATTAGAAGAGACTCCAAAACCTAAAGTTAATGGCTCAGATAAGGGCGACATCCAAAATATGTACTGTTGGTGTGCCTCCAGGAACAGGGTTGGGAAACACTGATCTAGAACATACATTGTCATTCATTATTCATACACTAAATCTCAAAATATTAACGTATTTCTGAATGACATTAAACTGCATATGTTTTATTTGTAGCCATTATTATAGCTGAATTTTCGGGAGGTCAGTGGCAGCTGTGTCTAAACTGTTATGGTTAGCGTTCCTCAATTATCTACTACCACTGGATATCACAACTACACCTGCAATTTGCAGCAAATCCACAAACAATATTGTCGTTGATGGCTCACTTTTGTTTTTCCCTACCTGCTGTCTTTGGTGATGTCACAGCTGTGTGCCAGTCGAAAATGCCATTGAAATGAATAGGAATAATAGTTCTCTTTCTCCGGGCATTGTAGTCCACCTTGGGACACCAAATCTCTTTCTCTCTGAAAGAATGACAGGCTGAGCAGTGTTTAAAAAATAGTCGAGCATTTCACCTCATATGTCCACTTTTTCTCCTCTTTCTGCCTACGATGTCACTTTTTTTTTTCATCTGCTCGACCTGCAGAGTAAATTGTGTTGTCATCATCCTATTTTAAATATCTGCCAGTGTGAAGGGAAAATGTGTTTTTTTTTTTTCTCTCATCACTGTCTCCATCTCCCTCTCAAGGGCACGACATGCCAGCAATAAAGCAGTAAACGCGCCGGTATTTTTCTTGAAGATCGTAATCCTGCTGTTTGTCAACAAGAGGCTTTTTGATGAGCGTGAAAAGCAGCCCCCGTTTGCGCATTAATAAAAGAAAATGATTGAAGCTTCATTTGCAACGAGATGAATTTGGAAACAGACACGCGTGCCGGTGACATCTGTCCAATCGGCTCTGGTACATAGAGCACATCACTTGCCACACTGCTTTAGTTACTGTTCAACTTATTCATTCGGTTTATAGGACCAATTAATTTAGCATTTTTTAATATATATATTACCTGTTCATTTAATGGCTAACATGAGGGAAGTCCTGTAAAATAGAAATTGAGTGGAGTCTTTATTTTTTATTATGATTGTGATTGTGATTATGAGTATGATTATGAGTAGTAGTAGTAGTTGTAGTAGTCGTAGTAGCCGTAGTCGTAGTAGTAGTAATAGTAGTAGTCGTAGTTGTAGTAGTAGTAGTAGTCGTAGTAGTAGTAATAGTAGTAGTTGTAGTCGTAGTAGTTGTAGTAGTCATAGTAGTAATAGTAGTAGTAGTCATAGTCGTAGTAGTAGTAGTAGTTGTAGTAGTAGTCTTAGTAGTCGTAGTAGTAGCCGTAGTAGTCATAGTAGCCGTAGTAGTCATAGTAGTAGTCATAGTAGGCGTAGTAGTCATAGTAGTAGTCGTAGTCGTAATAGTAGTAGTCCTAGTAGTAGTCGTAGTCCTATTTGTAGTAGTAGTAATAGTAGTTGTAGTGGTCGTAGTCATAGTCGTAGTAGTCAGAGTAGTAGTCGTAATAGTAGTAGTAGTAGTTGTAGTTTTAGTCGTAGTAGTCGTAGTAGTAGTAATAGTAGCCATAGTAGTCGTTGTAGTCGTAGTAGTAGACGTAATCGTCATAGTTGTAGTCGTAGTAGTCATAGTAGTTGCCGTAGTAGTAGTAGTAGCCGTAGTCGCCATAGTAGTCGTAGTAGTCTTAGTAGTCATAGTAGTAGTCATAGTAGTAGTAGAAGTAATAGTAGTAGTAGTAGTCGTAGTCGTGGTAGTCATAGCAGTAGTCGTAGTAGCCGTAGTAGTCCTCGTAGTCGTAGTAGTAGTCATAGTCATCATAGTCGTAGTCATCGTCATCGTCATCGTAGTCGTAGTAGTAGTAGTTTCATCATCTACACTGTAAAAAAAACTAGGAATTGTGGTTGCCAGAACTTCACTGTTAAAAATACAGTAGAAATGTTATTTTACGGTAAACTACTGTATTTTATTAATTTATGATGTTATACACCAGTGTTTTAAAGTGCAAACATCTACACATCAGATCTTTGCCACACAGACAAAAACACAACCATAAGCATGTGGCGATGAGAAAGTCATATAATAAAGCAAAGCTTATCACAAAGGGAATTCTGGGAAAGTCAATTTACGGTTATTAACAAGGTCAGCGATTTTTACTGTGTTTTTTTACTGTAGTTTTTTTACAGACATTTTTTACAGTGGAACTTAAAATATAGCGTACCAAGATAAAAACTACTACTTTATGAAAAGTGGTGCCCTGCAATCATTGTTTGTCTGTTTGTGAGACAATTTTAAAATTGGCACCAATCAAGCATATTTTTTAACACAGCAAGGACATTTTTCACAGTATTTCCTATTATATTTTTCTTCTGGAAATAGTATTTTTTCACTTAGGCTGGAATAAAAAACACATATATAAAACATATCAGAAGATCATCAAAAGATAGCTCATTACTTTAAATTATAGTAAAAAAAATAGTTAGTAGTCTTAGTACAATATTATCTTACATACAGTGTTGGGTAAAAAAAAGTATTATATTACAATTTTAAGATAATCTTACTCTTAAAAAAACTAAAACGCAAAGATAACCACACACACTTTCACATTACTTTCATTAAAAAATAACAAAGTAACACATTTGTAATTTGTAATATACCACTTTTTTCCCAACACTGCTTACAGACAATATTATACTCAATAATATTACAATGCAAAATTAAAGCAGCATGCATAAAAGGCTTGCTTTGCTGTTATTTTACGTCAATTAAAATACATTTGCTACAATATGTAGAGTAAATCAGTATAATATTTATATAAAATTAATCATTCCTATCTAGTTCACCCGATGCTTTACGTCTTTTAATGCAGCTTATCACAAATTATTCATTTTATTAAAGAGATGAAAATTGAAATTTGAATGAAACTGAACATTTCACTTGTCACAAACCTGTTCTTTATTCCGTTGAACACAAAAGAAGATATTTTGAAGAATGTTGAAAACCTGTAACCATCGACTACAATAGTATTTGTTTTTCCTGCTATGGGGAAGTCAGTGGTTACAGGTTTTCAGCAATCTTCAAAATATCTTCTTTAGTGTTCAGCAGAACAAGGAGAGTTTTGGGCACACCAGAGGGTGAGTAAATAGTGAGTCAGTTTTCATTTTTGGGGGAACTTGTCACGTTACTGGGAGGTATTGCAGACAGGACAAGATGAGTAGGATCCATGTGCATTTAATGATGAGATCTCGTGCAAAAACAGGACATAGGGAAAAACAAAGTAACAAAATAACAAATAACAAAACAATAAACTAAGACCGGGAACTAAGACATAACATGAGCAAAAACATACCATCAATACCAACTTGAAACAAGACAAAATAATAACCATCAAAAACAAACGACTGAGCAAAGACAAGACAGGTGCAGGGTGTATAAATAGTCCAAACAATGAGAAGTGATCGGATGCAGCTGTGTGTGTGATGAGTGGAAGTGGAAACCGGGTGTGTGTGGCGGAATGATGGGAATTGTAGTTTGTGATGATTTGTAGTTCATGATGAAATGTAGTTCACCAGCGATCTCTTAAGTCCTTGATCGCTGGTGAACATGACAGAACTGTCCCTGTAACATTCGAAGCGTATTTCCTATTCAAATAAACAAAAAAGATACTTTGGTTTTATTTCCATTACAGCAGACTGAAAGTGACTTTTAATATATTCCTTTTTTTTCACAACACTGCCTATTTACATACAATATTACACTCATGCAATGCAATATTAAGGCGGTATGCCATAAAAGGCTTGCATTGCTGTTATTTTACTTCAATTAAAGTGTTTTTTTACTACAATGTGTACACTAATTTATTATAATATTAATATAAAATTAGTAACATATGGGATTTTAATCTAGTTCACCTTATAGATGTAATGCTTTACATCTTCGAATGCAGCTTATCACAAATGATTCATTTTATTATGGAGATGAAAAATGACATTTGAATGAAAATCGATGAAAACCGATTTTGAAGAATGTTGAAAACCTGTAACCATTGACTTCAATAGTATTTCTTTTTCCTACTATGGGGAAGCCAATGGTTACAGGTTTTCAGCATTCTTCAAAATATTTTCTTTAGTGTTCAACAGAAGAAAGAATCTTTTGGGAACACTCGAAGGTAAGTCAATTTTCATTTTTGGGTGAACTATCCCCTGTAACACTCGAAGTGTATTTCCTATTCGAATAAACAAAAAAGATACTTTGGTTTTATTTCCATTACAGCAGACTGATGATGACCAGTGTAATGTACAGTATATGTCAACATGCATGCGTGAAACAAGCGCTGTGGCATTAAACATTGATCAGGAGAAGGAGACACTCTAAATAAAGGAAAAAAAAAAAGCGTGAGTGTTGCTGGCGATGGGCAGCGTCTCCCGCAGGGTCAGACCTTTGATTTGTGTGGATTCTCCTCCGGCCTTTAACAGGTGTCTGCTGCTGCGCCTGACATTTCAAATGCAAATACAGCTCTTTTCCACCAGGCCTCTGAATGTGAAGTCCTGTCAGAGCAGAGGAGAAGCTCCAGCACAACACACACACACACATCTGGGATGCACAAACACGCTCAGTTGACTGCTAAAGGCTGGAGTGAGTCGTCAATTCTGATGGTCAATAGGAAGATGACTTTTGATTCACTTTTGGTCATTTCTGCCGATTGTGGTTGATTTATATCATTTACAATACTAAATGGGGTATATGCACAGCTAGTGTTTCTTCCTAATGTGACTTTTTTCAATTTCATAAGGTTCCTTTTACAGCATCGATGTTGTAATGCAATTAAAATATAATCAGTTAAATAGACTTAAGCATTCATTTAGTAGTTCAAGCGTAAAAACGAGATGAAAAGCTGTTTAGACGCACGTGCCGTCAGGATCAGCAGGCGAGCACAGAAACTCCATTGAAAATACTGGAGTAAAATAAATGTTCATATTTTAAAGACATGGCGCGGAAAATGGAGTTTAATGCAATGCTTCTGGTACTTTCTGAGACCCACTTTATATCTTATATCACTCAGCCAGTGGAGATCATTAATTTTTAAAGAAAACAGACCTTAAACACGGCGATTTTGTAACTGCATACAGTTCACCGGAAGCGTTTGACCCAGGTTACTGAAAATTAAAAGTCCTTCTGCATATTTCTGCATATACCCTATTGTGGCCATACAAAAGTTTTATTATTATTATTATTATTATTATTATTGTTTATTTATTGTTATAATTATTCATGATTTATTGTTAATTAATTATCCAAAATATTTTAATAACTATTTATTTATTTATTTATTCCCTGTAAGTTTCATTTGAGATAATTTTCTAACCAGAATTTATTTATTTATTTATTTATTATACATTTTACTGGATTTATTATTATTATTATTATTATTATTATTA
>CAIGQV010017386.1:25093113-25098113 GCA_903798115.1 Danio jaintianensis | reverse complement strand
CAAAAAAAATCATAATAATATAAATAATAATAAAGAAAAAAGACATTATTATTATTAATAATAATAATAATAATAAAATATAATAATAATAATAATAATAATAATAAAAACAACAATAGTAGTAGTATTTTTCAGTATTTTTTTGACTAAATAAATGCAGACTTGTTGGGCATTAAATACTTAGAGGGATAGTTCACCCAAAACCAAACATTCTGCCATCATTTACTCACCTTTTATTAGCTTCAAACCTGTTTGAGTTTCTTTATTATGTTCACAAAAGAAGATATTACTACTATGAAACTCCAGTTTCCAACATTCTTCATTCTTCAAATATCTTCTTTTGTGTTCAACACAAGAAAGAAACTCATAAAGATTTGGAACCACTTGAGGGTGAGTAAATAGTGAGCAAATATTCATTTTTGGGTGAACTGTACCTTTAAATACTGTTGAAAACAATAGAAAATAACTTTATAAACCCACATTTTTAATTCAAGTATAAAATAATAATAATAATAATAATAATAATAATAATAACAACAACAACAACAATATTATTATTATTATTAGTAGTAGTAGTAGTAGTAGTAGTAGTAGTAGTACTTTTATTAGTAGTAGTATTTTTCAGCTGGGGGAATTTGCTCAACATAAAACTTACAAAAACTATTTATTTGTTTGTTTGTTTATTTATTTTATCATTTAACATTAATTATTTTGTTCTAACCATAAAACTGCATGTTTTTCATTCTTACTTAAATTACTTTAGTACCCTTACACTCTCAGTTACACCTTTAGCCTTATTTTGGATCAATGTTCCTTGCTGTTTGACACTTGTCAGACAGTGTGTTTCTCATCCATTTCACACACACTTTTACTGTTTAAATATGGCATTTTGTTTCCTCGTAGAACTCCATTTTGTCTTCGTGTTTGCAAAATCAAGCCGGGTGGTATATTTACAAACAAATGACGCTGAAGCCGTTAGTATGTATCCCACGTCGCCGCACAAACACCTGGGTTTTTCTGGGAAAATGGGATATCAATGGGGTCAGGAGTGATCACATGACCGCAACTATTGGAGGAGTTTTAATTGAAATCTGAAGTTCCTGAGGTCTGCGGCTCAAACATATTGATTTTATTCAGGTTGACCCAGCCAACAGGGTCACGTTTGAACCCGTCTGACATTTCTTCAATTCATCTCACTTTCTGAGCCCCAATACTTCACCCTTCGCCAAGGAGTGTGTGTGTGTGTGTGTGTGTGTCTGTATATACCTTGTATTCCTTACATTGTGGGGACAAAATGCCCTCACAAATATAGCAATATTAGTAAATTTTGACCTTGTACATTTTTTAACATTTGTTTTGGCCCTGATGAGGGAAATGGCCCATAAATAACACAGAACGATGTATTTGTAAAATGTAAAAATGCCAACCCAGACTCATTACGGATATGTACCTAGGTCTACATTTCTAGAAACAACAAAATATGTAACCGGAGGTATGTCTGCTTGCAGTTTTTGTTTAGGCAAATCCACCAGAGGCCACTGTGTACGCTTCTAAATCTAAAATTTCTCTCGCGGGTCCTCTTCTCGCATAAATCCTCCAGAGGGTGCAATATATACTTCAGCCGACTAGGGATGCGTTTCCCAAACAACGACATCATTCGTGGCTGAACTTTCATAGTACCATGCATCGTTTGAGAAAAGAACGATGTAGTGACGAGTGTTTTCCAAAAGCGTAGCTTTGTCGTAAATCCATCGTTTGAACCACGTTAGTTATAACGTAAAACATCTATAATGATGCTCTAAATGGTGTGGAGTAACAACTTCTTTAGAGAAAAACCCCATACTTTTTTAGGGCAAATTATATTGTTTTACATGCACACGCATTTTAAATAATACAATATTAGTTTTAGTAAAAACATGCACTCGCTTTCCATATTAATTGAAATATGTGTAAACGGCACATATAGGGCCTGTGTTTCCTTTACAAATATTATTGAGAATGTTCCATATTCTATTCTAAAACATAAAAACAACTTAGCTTACACTCTAATCTCATATATAAATCATATAAATCGTTAGGCTAATGGTTGTAATTTACAGTAGGCCATTTATTAAGAAAAGAAAAAAATCATACCTAATAATAATAATAATAATAATTATTATTATTATTGTATTATTATATTGTTTTTGTGTTTTTTTTTAAAGTCTACTTTTACAATTTGACACAGTCAAACCGCTGAAGAAATGTTCTAACCAACAGGCCCATGTCATATAGGCCTACAGTACAGATACGTTTCATAATAAATAACCTACTATAAATTAAAAGCATTAACATATGCTATATATTTTTGTTTTCACAAGCTTTGGAGACGTAACGTAAATTCCGCTTTTAAATAATAGGTCACCTATAGCTTTCGTCATGAGCCACGGCTGTTCTCAAAATGGCATAAATGTTTTGAAAGTGCACTGCGAAGGGAACGCAATTGTCAATATGAAGATCGCTAAAACTGAACTGTAAAATACTTTGAAAGCAAATTACACCTAAGAGAGATGACTTAAATGTTTTTTTTTATCATTCCAAGTTTAAATGTTGGAACGTTCTAAATGAATAGGGCTTAGGGGGGGATAACTGGGAATAGAACACAGCCAGGAACTAAGGGTATTACAGCTCTAGAGGTGTTTGCCATGCAGTTTGCGAATGTTCGTTGGACCACCAAATCAACAAACTATGTTTGTAACGACGGAACTTGCGATGCACCCCAGGCCAACTTGCTGTCCACTGACTGACTGATTGACTGACCGACTGACCCACACCCCCCCAACCGATAGTGTTTTCAAAAGCAGTCTAGAAAAAGAAAAGCAGTCACAGCCGCTTGATTTCACCGCGTTTTCAGCCTGTTGTTTCTTTCTTTATTTTTTTGCTTTTGTTTTACCTGGTTTTTGGAACCGTTCTTCACCAGACTCGAACACCGTCGTCACAGGCAACTCTGCTCCATGTCCCAAGTCCATCGATGTATGCGGCGAGCTACTGGGCAAACTGGTAACACCGGAAAAGCTGTCCGTACGGAGGTAAATGGTCAGCTGGTAGCACTAAAAGGAACAGAAGCCGTTGGCGGCATTATACCGCCCCGTAGCGTTCATTTTATTGACGAAATGCAGCCATACATACCTCTGGCTTCATAGTTCGTGCTCTCCAGAAATGTAGACGGGGTATGTATCCATAATGAGTTTGTGTTGAAAAATACAGATTGTTTCCTGTGAGGAAATTAGTTATTGCCCTACATTAGTTATTGTTCAAGACGCAGTTTCACTTTCACGCATGTCGCAGCAGCAAAATAGACTATCTCAGCTTCTGTTCAACGCCAACTTTAAGCCAAATCTGGCCAAGCAGACAGTAAACAACAGTGAAGCTTCCAGGGTTTGGAACGGAGCTGGTGTTTGACAAATGTGGAGAGCCACAGGAGCTCAGAGATCTTACGGCGACATGTTTAATTCTGCCCAGCCAGAACATCCTGTCTGGCCTCCATCCAAACACAAACTGGCCCGATATACTCAGGGATCTTATGCGGGCTGGAAATACTTGAAAATGCTTGAATTTGATATTTTTCAAGGTTTAAAAAGTGCTTAGATTTTGGATAAAGGGCTTGAAACTGTTTATATAAAATAATATTCTTATATAGAGTTGAAGTCAAAATTATTAGCCCTCCTGTGAGGTTTTTTTTCCAAATATTTCCCATATGGTGTTTAACAGAGTAAGGAATTTTTCACAGTATTTCCTATAATATTTTTTCTTCTGGAGAAAGTCTTATTGGCTTTATTTCGGCTAGAATAATAATAAAAAAAAATTTAAAAACATTTTATGGTCAATATATTTAGCCCCCTTAAGTTATATTTTTCGATTGTCTACAGAACAAACCACTGTTACAATGACTTGCCTTATTACCCTAACTTGCCTAATTAACCTAGTTAAGCCTTTAAATGTCACTTTAAGCTGAATACTAGTATCTTGAAAAATATCTAGTCAAATATTATGTACTGTCATCATCAAATACAACAAAAACCAGTTATTAGAAATGAGTTATTAAAACTATTATGTTTTGAAATGTGTTGAAAAAAATCTTCTCTCCCTTAAACAGAAATTGGGGCAAAAAATATACAGGGGGGCTAATAATTCTGACTTTAACGATATATGTATGTAAATATGCCTGTAAAGTGCTTAAAACATATTTGACTTTGAAATATATGTATGAATCCAGCATACGATACGACAGAAAAAGTCTGACTATACCATAAATGCATTTTCTGACAATTAAAAAGCGCGGCCACAGCTTGAGTTTGTTTTCCTGCAAAGCGTCGGATCTGTTTATTCTGCCGCACGCCTCGTTTTGATTAAGAATGCAAATCCGATTCTTTTGTCCATCTGCGTTTCTTGTCGGCGAAGGAGTGCATTTAATTAAAACAAACATGGGTGTCTGCTGTGATGCTGCCGCGTCTTATCTATAGACCAAATCAGGCCAAATCAGCTGCTCAGGTTGTCTGTTCGCCTCAGCTATAAATGCTAACAGCAGTACAGGTGGCTAGTGTGAGTAAAACATGTGTATTTGTTTTCCAGTAGCGTCTATTAGGCCAGACATGACTGGGACGCAGATTCAGAGATTTGCGGAGTGTGTGTTTTTTTTTTTCCAGTGGCTGGTCTCCAGTCACAGATGGCAGATGGGAATTTTTACGCGGTGGAGATGAGCGGGAGGAGAGAGTGTGTTGAGCTGCATCCACTGTGTGTGTGTGTGTGTGTGTGTGTGTGTGTGTGTGTGTGTGTGTGTGTGTGTGTGTGTGTGTGTGTGTGTGTGTGTGTGTGTGTGTGTGTGTGTGTGTGTGTGTGTGTGTGTGTGTGTGTGTGTGTGTGTGTGTGTGTGTGTGTGTGTGTGTGTGTGTGTGTGTGTGTGTGTGTGTGTGTGTGTGTGTGTGTTTGTGTGTTACTGTTGTTTGTTTTATAACTATGAG
>CAIGQV010017386.1:25055198-25074889 GCA_903798115.1 Danio jaintianensis | reverse complement strand
GCAACGTACCTAAAACATTCAAAACACCATAGCAACATGCCTAAAACACTCAGAACACCATAGAAACAGCATAACAAGATGGATAAAAACACTCAGAACACCATAGCAACGTGCGTAAAACACTCAGAACACCTTAGCAACCTCAAACAACAGCCTGTGGATGTAGCTGCTGCATCTTCAGAGAATGTAGAAATCTGCTTTTTGTTTGTTGTGAAACTCTTTTGAACTTCCTGCATCTCAGCAGAAACAGATGCTGTCCTTTGCTTGGCGAGTGGTGCAGGTGAAGTGTAGCTGTCTGGACTGTCTGCTCTCTCCTGACTCCTGTGCACTTGCTCTGTTAGTGTGTAGTGTGCAGGGGTCTTCACGGAGCCACAGGCCGCTGACATCTGCACCTTTCGCTGCTAATGGCTGCTGGACATCTGGCAGGCGCTTCATTTCCTTCTGTTTAAAACATGCCGCTTCTCTTGGTGTCATTCTAATGGCAGCTCGGCCACATCTCTTCAATCTGCCCGTTTGTTTACTACATAGCTGATATGTTTAGTGTGTTCATCAGTATTCCGCTGAGAGACCATACATTTCTCTGATGTTCCCATGACCTCAATATGCTTCTCCCAAACTCTTTTCACATGTGTCTGCTGGAATCTACTGTGATTATTGTTGAGATGGTCTTTCACTCCATGACCTTTGCAGGGGTTCAGACGCACTGGTCTTTAACTATTCTTCCCTGTTTCTGTTTTTCTCTATCATGAGTTCAGAAAAGTATAGATGGTGTCTGAAATGTATTGGTATATATTTTTTTTTCTTTATTTCAAGGTTGGCTCAGGCTTGAGTGTTATTTTAGTGTCAATTAAATTCAAGTTTATTTGTATAGCGCATTTCACAATAATTATTGTTTCAAAGTAGGTGCAGAATATTGCATTACAATCAAAATCAGAAAGGTTAAGGTTATTAGTTACCATAACTTTATTAGTTACTAATAACTTTAACTAATTCACACAGAATGTGTCTTTGGCAGTGTTTAGCAATGTTTTTTTATATATATAAATTACATCATCGAACATGAGGGTATCCAGAAATTCGGCCTCTGATCTCTTTTGATTGGTCTACTGCTGTGGAACTGACAGTGATGAGCAGCACTGGTTGTGAAAGTTGAAGCACTTGTCACAGCATCTAAAAAAATGCAGCGCTCATGTGGGCGGGGCTATAAAAAAATGACATCAGGCCTGTGTTTACATTGCAAAACAATGGAAAAGTAATGCATTGGAATGGTAAAATGCATTCGGTGTGTATGCTCCCTTATATCCTTAAATTAAGAGCTGCATACAGAATCAAACAATGCCTAATTTTCCCATTTCTTCCATTTGTTATGTCAGCCATTTTAAATGATTTTAAAATGCTATTTTAGTGAAGGCATTAATGGAAGATTACGTATTTCAGTATATGGGTGCATCTGTGCATCTGAGGTTATATCTCTGCATACCTTTGACATGTTGACACCAAACTTTATTTGTGTGTATTTGACACTATATTAATTTGGCAATAATGATCTACTGGTCATAATGATAAATGATTAATTCATACTACTAGTGATTGCATTTATTTATTCAAAGACTTGCTTTGAAAGAGGGGCCAAGCTCTTGAACTTACAAGCACCACTCCAAAAATTCAGTTTTAATATGCAATCATCAATATCACACTATAAAAACCGTCTCGTACAGAACTGCTTAGCACAGTGTGAGAAGAGGCTGTTTTTGCTGTTGTTATTGGTGCTTTTCATGATCCAGTGATCCACATCTCTGGTTTATAATCTGCCTTTAAAGAGAAAGTGCAGTGGCGATATACAACTGAAGCATCCAAACATGCCTTATAAAGCAATCAAATAACACTCAGGGCAATGCTATAGTGCTGACAAACCATTACACCTGACCTACTGTACAGATCCACAGTGTATTTGTGGATGTAAGAGAAAAGAAACAAGCTCTTATTCAGTGAAATCTGGGAGCGTCTTTGACATGGATTATTCAAAAGACAAATAGTACAATGTAAAGTTTTACTGCACCCCATTTATCTTGAGCTCTGCGTCCGTATGCCTTCTTATGCATTTCCTTTTCCTGTTTTAGAGTGCATATGTTCTCTGTTTCATTGTTGTGGGTTATAATTGTTGTATTTGTTCATTTATTTATATTGTGCATGATTTTTCATCAGGATTGGACACCAATGCTGTTTTCCCCAAGCATCTTTCATTGTTTTCTGCTGAGATTTGCAGCGTTTACTTTAGCGTAAGCGTCATTTGTTTCGCCGTTCAGCGTGGTGACATCTCAGACCCGCGTCCGAGCTTTTCTAGCCGGGGAATCCTTTTTCATTATTGCGGGATTAAATATTGATCAGAGATTTAAGTGTCTGTAACAGCAGCTTGTGTATAATGCATTGTGAGCGCTGTCTCGAAGGAATGCATCACCGAAACTGCAAATTATTTACCTCAGAACTGATTTTAAAAATCACTTTACAGCACTTTCATGGGGGTTTATGCTACTGTCAATAATTAAGAATAAAGCTTTTCGACGTTTTTGCGTCGAAGTCTTATCCTCATCAAGGCTACAGTTATTTGGTTAAAAATGCAGTAAAATGCTGTAATAGTGTGATTTTTTTTATTTTTTTTATTTTAACAATCGCAAAACTAAACAAAAAATATATTTAAAAAAATCCCAAAACACAGGTTTTAATTTAACTGGAATTAATTGAAAATTTTTATTTATGTTAAAAAAGTAATTTATTCCTGTGATGCTAAGCTGATTTTTTTTATACAGCCTTGGTAAAATTTAGAGTTTAAAATTGTTCAAACTTCATTATTTATGATCAAATAAATACAAATTTGGTGAGATTAAGGAACTTCAAGCGAAATATTAATTCATTAAATGAATCACAACTAACAGCAAAAAGGTCGCTGATTCAAGTGCCGGCTAGGTCAGTTGACATTTCTGTGTGGACTTTGCATGTTCTCCCCGTGTTGGCGTGGGTTTCCTCTGTGTGCTCCGGTTTCCCCCACAAGTCCAAAGACATGCACTATAGGTGACTTGAATAAGCTAAATTGGGCATAGTGTATGTGTGAATGCAAGAGTGTATGGGTGTTTCCCAGTGCTGGGTTGCGGGTGGAAGTGCATCCGCTGCGTAAAACGTGCTGGATAAGTTGGCGGTTCATTCCACAGTGGCGACCCCTGATTAATAAAGGGACTAAGCCAAAAAGAAAATGAATGAATGAATGAATCACAATTAATTTAATATTTTCACTACAGGTCAAAAGGTAATAAAATATATTTTTATTAAACAATAATTAAATAAAAAATATTTTATCAGAAACAATATACAAACAATAATATTTTAATAAAAACAGTAACATTTGAATAAATAAAAAATATTTATTTTAAATACATTTTCCTGTAAACAAATATCTTATTTTAATTAATAAAAGTATGCATAACTGAAAATTTATATATACACTCACCGGCCACTTTATTAGGTACACCTTACTAGTACCGGGTTGGACCCCCTTTTGCCTTCAGAACTGCCTTAATCCTTCGTGGCATAGATTCAACAAGGTACTGGAAATATTCCTCAGAGATTTTGCTCCATATTGACATGATAGCATCACGCAATTGCTGCAGATTTGTCAGCTGCACATCCATGATGCGAATCTCCCGTTCCACCACATCCCATCCGCCTCAAGTTTGGACGTGTTGTGCGTTCAGAGATGCTCTTCTGCATATCTCGGTTGTAACGAGTGGTTATTTGAGTTACTGTTGCGTTTCTTTAAGCTCAAACCAGTCTGGCCATTCTCCTCTGACCTCTGGCATCAACAAGGCATTTGCGCCCACAGAATTGCCGCTCACTGGATATTTTGTCTTTTTTGGACCATTCTCTGTAAACCCTAGAGATGGCTGTGCGTGAAAATCCCAGTAGATCAGCAGTTTCTGAAATACTCAGACCAGCCCGTCTGGCACCAACAACCATGCCACGTTCAAAGTCACTTAAATCACCTTTCTTCCCCATTCTGATGCTCGGTTTGAACTGCAGCAGATCGTCTTGACCATGCCTAAATGCATTGAGTTTCTGCCATGTGATTGGCTGATTAGAAATTTTCATTAACGAGCAGTTAGACAGGTATACCTAATAAAGTGGTCGGTGAGTGTATATTACCTGCTCCTCACACCAATCTAGAGACCAGCAGCTCATATGCTTAATCCTGATTTATTCCTACAGTAAATGCATGATGTCTGCAATTGGTACTAATATTTATATAAATGTAAATTGAGCAACATTAGCCGGAGTACTCCAGCTTTCCTACAGGCCTATAAGTCATACGTTGAGCATGTTGTTTGCATGTGGATTGTGTAGCGTGAGGAACGTGGACCTGCCAGCTGGTTATTGATGGTCAACACACTCAGCGAAGAGTGTAATACTTTTAAAATCTCATCATTTACTCCCAGACACATTCAATCGCAAAGGTTTCATCAGGAAAATTAATCCCAAGGCCTTTCAGACCATAAATTTTACCTGCGCTCCACACAAATAATGTTTTCCTTTTAAAAAGTCATCTCGGATATTGTCAGTTTTACACGAGGTGCTGATTTTAAAAGGGATGGTTCACTCAAAAATGAAAATGCAATGTTAATTTACTACTATTCAGGTCATCCCAGATGTAGGTGACTTTATTTTTTCTTCAGTAAAATTTTAAAGAGGATTTTGAGCTGAAACTGTGTTCCTTGGTGAATCGTATTATACAAGTCAATAGCAATTTGAGAAATACAGACAAAATAAAATTAATATATGCGTGGCTCTTGGTGGTACATTAGCCATGTTTGCACAATGGGCAATTGAATTAAATTTTTATTAATTAAATAAAAATAAGGATGATGTGGCCATGACACAAAGCATTATTTTCTATTAATTCAACCGTCAATTATACCTCATATACTACGGTTTTCACACCTAAAGACACTGCGCAGATGTTGTATTTAAAGACATTTTTTTTGTTTTGACAGTTTTTGTCCTCAAAATGCTCATCCAAAGCCTTCTGTTTGTTTTGCTTTTATTTTTGACAGTCGTAGGCTGTGAAATAACTGAAATCATTCAGCATAATGATGTGGAACGTAACAACGTTGTTTTTTTGTTTGTTTTGAAGACGCAAGACACACTGCACTTCCTTTATGTTGACTTTAGAAAAGAGCAGTGCACTGCGCTTTTTATGTTGCTAGGCAAGTGTGTGACGTTGCACTCAGGCGGGCACTCCGAGCGCTCCGTCAAAAACTGAGTTGTGAGAATGTGAAGCACCCAGGGCACATAAACAGTGTGCAGAACACTCGCCACCAATAGAAAACTATTTTAAAAAGGTGCTTCTCACCACAAAAAAAAACGTGTTTGGTGTGATTAAAGCCGAATTTAATCTAAACCTGCCTGGAACTATCTGTGATGTGTGATATGAGTGTTTATTTGAAAATAACTGCACAACTTAAAAGCCATTCACACAGAATGTGTCCAAAAATGTGAGACTCAACGTTTTTAAAAAAAGAACCTCCTCCGCAATGTAAACGGCAAATGAAACAATAAACAGAAGCTTGTCATGGTTGCCCCGCCTCCGAGTTCTTCCGACTGGTCCACTGCTTTGGAACTGACATTGTTGAGCAGAGCTGCATGTACAAATTGAAGTTCTTTTAAATTGACACAATGTCAAAAAAAAACTGTACCATTAGCAATAGCTTCTCTTTATCCGCTTTCAGCCATACTCTTATTACTGCCATGATAATAATTGGTGAATTCTTTTAACTCATCCATGATTTCTGCAGGAGTACCGATAGGATATAGTGAAGACCACAATTCCCATGATTCCACACTCAGTCACGTCGTCATCAACTATGTCTTTTTTTTGTTGTGAATACACACCCTCTAGTGGTAAAAAATTATATACTGTGCCTTTAACCATTTTTTTCTGTATGTTTTTGACTCTCAAAGTGCCAGTAGCCTTGACTTTTGTGAATCACCAAGGACATTATCAGCTACAAACCTTATTTTTAATGATCTTCTAAAGTAAATAAAAGTCACGTTCTCCACAAATGGCATTAAAGTGAGTAAATTAACAGCAAATACATTTTTGGAGTCAACTCTTCCTTTAAAGCACTTGAGATGGTTTGTTTTTTTTCATTTTGGTTTTTATTCACAGAAATAAGGGGTGTTTTGTGGATTTCGAAGGTTTTCTGTGTTGTTGTCTCTCTTGAATTGCATAGAAGTTCAGACACAACACAAAAACAAAGGTTCAAGTGTGTGGAGTGCTGGAACACAGGTGCATTGTGGGATGTAGGTTTAAAGTCGAACATATAAGACTCTCTTGACATACGCAGCAGATTCCCTTAATCTCATGGATTGGCTGATATTGATGATTTAGCAGATCTGCCCACGTTTCTGCAGCTGCTGGGCTTTCGGATGGACTGCAGAAATGGCAGCACTGGAAAACTCATATGTGTTCAAAACAACAGGGTTTTGACTTGAAACAGTGAATCTGAGTTGTTTCCACGTGCTGGAATCAAACTGAATTTTTAATGCAGCACAGAGATGACTTACTGTAAATGTACACTTTATAGTGGTATTTCTGTTTTCATTGTATTGTTATGACTAGTAGTATACCACTGATATTGTAATGTAAGGACGCTGACAACGGAGATGAGGATCCATGTGCAGTTTATTTAAAGAGAAGTCGTGCAGGCAATGGTCAAAGACCATCCAATATCATAGTCCAAAACAGGCGAGTGGTCGGTACAGGCGACAAAGAATCAGTAACGGAAAAACCAGGCAAGGATCAAACACGGAATGACTAGATAGGATTAACGCTTCGTAATGCTACAATAACAGTGAACAAGACTCAGCCCAGAAGTGTGTGTGCGTGCCGTGTAAATAGTCCTTGTAATCAGTCCATAACGATCTTCCGACTGTGTGTATGTAATCAGTGGGAAACACGAACTGGTGTGTGCGAGGTGCATGATGGGAGTTATAGTTCGTTAATGTGGTGTGTGTGTGTAGTTCTCCAGCGATCCGCAGCCGCTAGACAGCTGGTAATCATAACAGATATGGTATACAATGAAAACCAAAATAGTAACACATTTAATTACTAAAGGGTAATTAATATACCATATGGCAGTATTTAAAGAATCACTGAACATTATAACTTATTGAAAGAGTTTAGAGTTTATGTCTCGTTCCTAGATCAAATATCTAAACATTCTTAAATCAAGAAGCATTTTCTAGACAAGTAAAAATGTTGTCTTGTTTTCAGAAATGCTATGTCAAGAATAAGTGAGTTTTCCTTAAATCAAGCCAAATAATCTGCCAGTGGAGTGAGCAAAATCATCTAAATTCAAAGTGACAACAAAAGTATTTTGCTTACCCCATTGGCAGATTATTTTGCTTGTTTTAAGAAAAAACTCACTTATTTTTGACATATTATTTCTGAAAACAAGACAAAATTATTGCGTGTCTAGAAAATGCTTCTTGATTTGAGGATTTTTAGATATTTGGAGTAGAAACAAGACAAAAACTCTAAGTAAGAAAAGCATTTTTTGCAGTGTATTAATGAATTTACATGATATGCTAATTAAATTAATGACAGTTAATTAATGACAGTTCAGGGATGTTTAGGCAACCAATCAAATGTTTGGAATAAATGCGATTTTTGTTAATTGAAGTTAAATACACTGTGAACAATGCAGGGTTCCACACAATTCATTCATGTGGTCACAACACAAATCGATTAAGTTATTTTTCATATTTTTAAAGCATTTATTAAGGTTAACAGTTGAAACCTTATAGTAAAATTGAACATTTATTTAAATGTAATTAAATTCTGTCATGTTTAATAAAATAAATGCATCTACAAAATCATAAAAATTGAATAACTGAATTATAGCAAATTTGTATTGATGTGTGTGTGTGCGCGTGTGTGTGTGTATGTGTTTTTGTGACATGTCAGGACACAAATCTGTATATTGACATAGGTATGACACAGGTATTACAAAACGGAGGTGAAATATGAGGACACAGCTGATGTCCTCATTTGTCAAAAAGCTTATAAATCACACAGAATGAGTTTATTTCAGAGAGTAAAGCTGTACACTGTTTCCTGTGATGGTTGGGTTTAGGGGTAGGGTGGGGTTAGGCCAATACAAAATACGGTTTGTACAGTATAAAATCAATGGAAACCTATGTAATGTACCCACTTTTCACAAAAACAAACATGCGTTTGTGCGTGTGCGTGTCCAAAATAAAAGTTGCATCCAAAATAAAAGTTTTGTTTTGACATAATACATATGTGTGTGTGTGTGAATATGATGTATATATAAATACATATATGCATTGTTTATGCAATGTTTATATTTGCATATAATATATATATATATAACAAAATATAATATATATAACAAAATAGTTTTTACATGTCGTTTTGTTGTTATTTATGTGTGTGTTTCACATATACATAAAAAATATATATAATACACACACATATATTATGTCACAACAAACTTTTATTTTGTATGCGATTCATCTTTGCCCAGCACTATATAAAATACATTAAAAACAATAATATTATGAAATAAAATGTTTAAATATATTTTAAGTGATGACAGATAGATTTAACTGAAATGTGTACAGTTGTACAATTAACTCTCTTTATTCATACGCTTGTTTTCTCTGGATTCACGTCGGTTTGTTCATTGTTCAGCGGCATGAGGGAAGTCCTGAAACTCGATGTTCATTGTTGAAGCAGGAGTTCCCAGCGTCTGTCGCAGAGCTTTAACTGTATAATTCATATTTCCGTCATTAGCAGCGGAGCGAGGTGGCGAAGGGCACGTGGATAGTGACCTTTCTCCATCCGAACGGTGCAAATGTGTCAAAAAAAAAAAAAAGGACGGCATATCTTTCAGCTTGTCTCATTCTTAATGAAAACGGCGAGTTGCGGCGGCCTCTGATCTTGTGTTTTAGTCAAATAGAAGTCTACGCTTGACTGACAGCTCTGATCTAAAGCATTTAAGTGCAAGTTTTGATCTCTCTGCCTTTGATTAAAACTAATGAGCTCATTTAATTCAAAATGGGAATCTCTGATAAGAGAAATAAGGTTGATGTGATTGGATTAGAGAGGCGAATTAAACTCTTAGAGCTGAAGTTTGTGCTTATACAGTGTATTAAAAAGCTGTCGGCGTAGTCTTGTGTGTTAGATGATGAGAAAAATTTCATAGTAATTCATATTTAATCAGAAGAAATGAAATGACTAAATATAACATGGCTCTGCCTTCTCCCCAGAGTGATAAAGGACTAGTTAGATTTTAAATGACATTTAATTCATGTTCTCAGAAAGAAAGAAAGAAGGAAAGAGGGAGGAGACATAAAGAGAAAGAAATACAGTCGTCCAAACTGAATGGGTTTGCCTATTCAGCCATACTTTAATGTCCCATGGGCTAACTTTATTAAAACTTATGCCATTTTTTTTTTTGCTTGTTTTTGTTATATAACATTCACTTACATTTTTTTCATGCCTTGATTATTTTTTGTTACTTTTCAAATTATTTTATGGTAATGCATGGCCACGATTGCTGTTCAATAGTACATTTTCACACACATTATGACTATAATTATAACAAAATTTCAATACAACCAACTATTCGGCTCCTAACAAAGTTCACTTAAAACATGAAAACATAATTACTTATTTTTGTTCTTTAACTACTTATAAAGTAACAGTATTTTTTATGGCTATATGACTTAATATAAATTGAAAGTGAAATTAAAATACACTGATTAAATATTTGACGTATTTAAATTAGTATATATAGTATTGAAACTATAATAGATTTTATTCTTGTAATATATTTTATTCTCAAAAGTCTTTTTTCTTATTTCTATATTTATTGTATGTGTAATGATTCAACACAGGCTCATTGTGGAAACGTACCTCTGTCTACATTTCTGGAGACCGCAAATTAAGTAGCCGGAGGTACATCTGGCTGCGTTTCGTCTGTAAAAACAAATGCTATGGGGTTGTATTACGCCACCGACAGCTTCCTTTTTGTGATACCGCTGACAGCTTACCTCCATATGGACGGCTTTTCTGGTGTTACCAGTTTTCCCAGTGGCTCGACTTGGGATTGGGAGAGGAGTAGAACAGGACGACGGGTTTCGAGTCCAGCGAAGAATAGTTTTAGAAACCAGAGCAAAAAATAAAAGTAAAAAAATAAATAAAACAGGCTGAGAACGTGGTAAAATCTGAAAACCATGTGAAATCACGCAGCTCCGATGGCTTTTCTTTTTAGATTAGGTTTTGAAATCACTATCGGTTTGGTTTTAAGGAAGGGGGTGGGTGGATCAGTCGGTCAGTCAGTCGACAGCATGCTGGTCGACTGAAGTGTGTTGTTGCGCCCTCTGGTGGATTTATACAAGAAGAGGATGCACATATGGCATGTGCAAGAGAAGTTTGAGATCATCAAAAAGTGTACACAGCGGCATCTGGTGGATTCACGAAAACAAAAACTGCATACAGACGTAGCCCCGAGTACATATTTCACGCTCTCCAGAAATGTAGACGGGGGTACATATCCACAATGAGCTTGGGTTGCAATGATCACAGTGATTTCAATATCTTTTTTATGATTAAATTTATGGCAATCTACATCACAACCATGAGTTTAAACACTTAAAATTTCCTTAGAAACATTTGGTAACAGTTTAGTTTAAATACCAATTCTCACTATTAACTACTGGCTTATTACCTGCCTATTATTAAGATATTGACTGTTTATTAGTACTTATAAAGTACATATTCTGCATGATATTATTTCAACATCCCTAATCCTACCCAATATCTAAGCCTAAATACTATAATAACTATTAATAAGCAGCAAATTAGGAGTTTATTAAGCTAAAAGGCATAATTAATGGTTTATTAATAGTGAGAATTGCACCTTAAAATAAAGTTTTTTATTACTTAAAGGTGCTGTATGTAAAATTTTGACTCTTCTAAAGCATAAAAATACCATAATATGTTTGCAGATATTTAGGAAACATGCTAAACATTCTTGTTTATCTGAAAAACAATGCTGAAGTAAGTTATTCTGCTTTGAAAATGTGAGTTACGTGTCAGAACACGTCTTTGTTTTGGTCATTTAACCCGTCCAATGACAGTTTAGCCAATTATATTTCAGCACCCCGGGTTGCCTTGGTGGAAATAATTTAAATATTTGTTGTATAGAAATTATAATAGATTTCATTTATAGTACAAGAGTTCATCATGAAGTATTTGTTAACTAGTATAATTTTTACACACATTTTGACTGAAATTGCTTATAAACTTATAAACATTGTTTAAAATATGCAACAACAAATGTTATTATACTTCTATCAGAAATTCATTTTTGTGAAAATGTTCGACGCTGTTTTACACCAGTTAAATTAATAAGAGTGTTCAAAATTTGCTGGAGTTCTGGAGCCTGTTTGCAACATGCTGAATGTCAAGACAAGTTAAATGTGCAATTAATTTGGCTCTAATCAAGCGCGTTAAGACAAATTAGCAAGACCTCCTTTGTGTCCTTGTGTTAAGATCAAGGCTAGGATTCTTTAGCATCTGTTTTTATATAGTATGAAAAATGATTTAATTTGTAGTCTGAGCTGTAAAGAATTAGATGACGAAAAGCCATGTCAACAAATGTTTTTGTTACTCTCACTTATTTTTTATTTTTTTTAGTTATACAAAGTTTAACTTGATATTTTTATTCGGATTGACTGATTTAAGTTGACTAGAAAAGTTGATTTGATTCAACTGAAAAAATGTAGGCAACAATATTTTTTATAGGGTGTTGCTGAAAATGTTTTTTGAAGCAAATGTTTGCATGTGCATAACTCTATATAGCACTATGGGCATTTTTGGGTGTAATTAGTTAAAAAGTAAGTAGTTAGTTAAATTACTGTTCTGCTGAAAAAGTAACATTTAATAATTTAATTACAGTTACATATCCCTTAAATACTTTAAATTAATTGCAGCAAGAAGAGGAATATATATTTTTGCAGAATAATTCTACTTTTCAATTAAAGAACATTTATCAAGACACACTGCATACACTCAAGAAAATAATTGAGTAATATGTAAGAGGTTATGTCATAAATTTAGAGAACGCAGAGTAATTGTAAATATATATTTTGTGTCATTCAGATATTTAGCATAAACTAAAGAGGGGGTTTTTATGTCCAACAACTGCACACGTTTAAGAAACAATGAAATTGAAAGTCATGCCAATATGTGATATGTATGAAACATGGTGTCATTACTTTAAAAGGTTCTGATACATATATTGTTTACATTTGAAGTGTTTTTGAATTTAATTAATTTTTTTTAAAACAAAACTAAAATGGTCCTGTTTGACTCAAATTTAAAGAATTAAGAGTTTAATTTCTATGTGCTTAGATGTGGATTATTAAATCAAGTAATTGAATTACTTATTGAGTAATTAAGTTACTTTTTTCAGACAGTAATTAGACACGTGATTTAAATACAATCGTAAGGATGTATTTAGTCATTAGCCACTAATTACCTTTTTGAAGTAACTTACCTAACACTTATTGCAAGTAATACTTTAAAATAAGCTTTCATTAGTGACATAAACTAGGAATGAACAGTTTTACAGCATTTATTAATAATCACCAATATTTTTCAATATTTACAAATGCATTATTAAATCCAAAGTTGTGCCTGTTCCAACGATATCTCACGGCAATTCGTAATTTGTTTGATTTAGTGGTTAATTTGTATGAATTCGTACGATCTAATTCGTACAATTTAGTACGATTTGCTCATCCCCCAATGATGGTTGGGTTTAGAGGTGGGGTTGGGTGCCACGCCTCCTTTTTAAAATCGTACAATTTCGTATGACTGAACTCCTGACTGAATACGAATTAGCCACTAAACGGACAAAACGTAAAATACTTACATTTTCTTGTGAGATCAGGCTGGGCTGTTCATAGCTAGTCTACTGTGAGTTAATTTGAACAAATGAATGACTATATTTTCATTAACTAACATAACAAGGATGAATAAATACTGTATGAAATGTACTGTTCATTTTTTGTTTATGTTATTAAATACATTAATTAATAAATAGTTTTTTTCTACAATGTCTTTATTGTTTTTAGGAACGTTAACATGTACTAAGGGGAAAAAAGAAGGGGAGGAGGGGGAATACAAATGACAAATATATATAAGCACATGCACATACGCACAATATAAAAGGTATCGAAACAACACATTAATATCAGGTAACACATGATATATCAAGTTACACACCTAGTTTTGTATCAGCTTCCTTCAAAAATCAAATAAATGGATTACATATTTTGACTTATATTTATAACTTTTTAGGTTTTCTCTTAACTATATACAGTTAAAGGAAAAATTATTAGCCTAGTCCTATAACATATGTTCTTCTGGAGTCATTTCTTTAAGTTTGGCTGAAATAAAAGCAGTTTTAAATTCTTTTTAAACAATTTTTAGCCCCCTTATGACTTTTTTTTTATTGGCTACAGAACAAATAACTTGCCTAATTATCCTATCTTGCCTAGTTAACCTAATTAAGCCTTTCAATTGCACTTTAAGCTGAATACTAGTTTGTTGCAAGATAACTAGTAAGCACTGTCATCACGGCAAAGACAACAGAAATTAATTATTAGAAATTAGTTATTAAAACTGTGTTGGAAAAAAGCTTCTCTGCGTTAAGCTTAAAAAGAATTAATAACAATTTTGACTTCAACTGTATGGGACTTGTGGAGTTGCGCATCGATGGATTTGCTCTTCGGTGTTTGGACTTTCAGCAGTGAAAATTAAACCACGCTGAACTGAACTAAACTGAACTTTAACTCAATTTACTAGAACTTGTATGTTAAGCTGCTTTGACACAATCTACATTGTAAAAGCGCTATAGAAATAAAGGTCCGTGTATCATCCGTTCATTCGATTATTAAATGAAACACCACAAAAACAGTAAACTATTTTGTTTTCTGTTTATTCTGTAGGCACAAAAAAACAAAAGCTCATCTGTTATCCTGTAGCGAGTTTTTATGTATGTGCATGTGCTGTTGTGGGTGTATGCATGCATCAAGTTTATATGTAAGTTCATTCATTCATTCATTTTCTTTTCGGCTTAGTCCCTTTATTAATCAGGGGTCACCACAGTTGAATGAACCGCCAACTTATCCAGCATATGTTTTACGCAGCGGATGCCCTTCCAGCCGCAACCTGGGAAACACCAATACACTCTTGCATTCACACATATACACTACGAACAATTTAGCTTATTCAATTCACCTATACTGCATGTCTTTGGACTGTGGGGTTAAACCGGAGCACCCGGAGGAAACCACGCAAACACAGGGAGAACATGCAAACTCCATACACAAATGTCAACTGACCCAGCCGGGGCTCGAACCAGCAACCTTCTTGCTGTGAGGCAATTGTGCTACCCACTGCACCACCGCGCCGCATAAACAGACCAATAAAGAAGAATTGAATTGAGTGTTCGTTTTTCTAAAACCAAGCAATGAAACAATTCTTGCAACCATTGTTTAAAATGAGGGCTTTCTGTATTTTTCCAATGATAAGCTATTATAAGTTTTGCATGCGTTGTGCATAATTACTACAGTATTAGGGTTTTTTAAGTGATTACCTGGGTGGTTTCTAACTTTCTTAAATTACTCAACTTAATTTTCCAATTTCCTAATTTACACATTCCTACAGAGGTAGAAAAAAAAACGCCAGCCTGCTGAGGTTTCTTCGTTTGCCATGTAGAGTTTAAAGCAATTATCATGTTTGTCGAGGCTGCGCTTCATGCTATTAGTAAATACAATTAAAACATTGTCAAAGTTTGATTAGCGCCTTCCTCCTTATCGGCTTGTGCTGTTTCATTAACTGTCTACCCAGAGATGATAGAAACTCAATGAGCAGATATTACACATGGTACTCACTATAGCAGTGTGTTGTAATGATGTTTGTTGTGTGTGTGTTTCCGCAGTGGAGTCGAGCAGCCCCAGTCTTCTGTCTCCGGATAACACTCTTGAACGCTCCTTCTTCATCCGGATGAAGTCCACGCTTACCAAGAGAGGCGTCCACATCAAGTCCTCTGGATACAAGGTAAAAACCCACTTTATAAGTGATATAATCAATGATACTCAGCTACAGCTGAAGTCAAAATTATTTGCCCTCCTGTGACATTTTCTTTTCTTTTTCAAATATTTCCCAAATGATGTTTAACAGAGCAAGAATTTCTTTCACAGTATTTCCTATAATATTTTTTCTTCTGGAGAAAGTCTTATTTGTTTTATTTCGAGTAGAATAAAAGCAGTTTTTAATTTTTAATAACCATTTTAAGGTCAATATTATTAGCCCCCTTAAGGAATATTTTTTTGGATTGTCTACACAACAAACCATCATTATACAATGACTTGCCTAATTACCCTAACTTGCCTAATTAACCTAATAGTTAAGCTTTTAAATGTCAGTTTAAGCTGAATACTAGTATCTTGAAAATATCTAGTAAAATATTATGTGCTGTCATCATGGCAAAGATAAAATAAATCAGTTATTAGAAATTAGTTATTAAAACTATTATGTTTAGAAACACTGCAAATAAATGATTTTCTTACTTAGAGTTTTTGTCTTGTTTCTACTCCAAATATCTAAAAATTCTTAAATCAAGAAGAATTTTCTAGACAAGCAAAACATATTGTCTTGTTTTCAGAAATAATATGCCAAAATTAATTGAATTTTTCCTTAAAACAAGCAAAATAATCTGCCGATGGGTTAAGCAAAATAATCTTATGTCAAAAGGAAAAACAAGATTATTTTGCTTGTTTTAAGGAAAAAATAACTTAATTTTGGCATATTATTTCTGAAAACAAGACAATATGTTTTGCTTGTCTAGAAAATTCTTCTTGATTAAAGAATTTTTAGATATTTGGAGTAGAAACAAGACAAAAACTCTAAGTAAGAAAATCATTTTTTGCAGTGAATTTGTTGAAAAAATCTTTCCGTTAAAAAGAAAATGGGGAAAAATTATACAGTGGGGCTAATAATTCTTACTTCAAATATATATTTGAATTAAGTCTTAATCCTCCTGTCAAATATACTTTTTATTTTTAATATTGTATTCGTTTACCTTTTTGGTGGGCAGGTGTGAAATCGGCAATCGTACTCGGTTTTGTGCGCCAAAAGGAGACCAAAAAAGCATACCGAGATCTGCTTTCAAACTAACCCTGGAGTAGTTCATTTGTGGTGAAAACGTGAACCAACCCAAAGTGCAAAAAGTACTTCACTTTTTATACTAAACTAGCTGCCGTAGTTAGCTGCGATGTGCATTCTGGGATGAGAAAAATGAGGAAATGAAGAAATATGGAGTTGTAAGAAAGGTTCATACTGCCTGCTGAAATTTCCTCTGCTCTTTATTTACTTATGTGTGTTGCACATGTGAGTTTCCCGCATGTTAATTCTGACCAATCAAAATGCAGTTCAGTCCAATCAAAATTCATCTAGCCAACGACTGACGTCGTCACGTGACTGCTTTTTTGGTTTGTTTCAACTGATTCAGTTCAGAGGAGTTGGTCTGGTGTATAATTTTTAATCTTGGTTGCAACCAAAGAAAATGTACTACAGATGTGAAAGCACCCTAAGGTGCTAGTTACACTGTGTCCTAATTACACATGATGGGATGCCATGATATGCAATAAAAGGTATCTTTTCCATGTTCCGTTTTCGAAATGCTTTCTATTGCTATGATATCGCAAAAGAACAACAGCATAAACTACTATGACAAAGATCACCTCAGGTACTGATTATGCACTTTATCCTGTTCTGTTCATCTAGATGCATATCGCATCGACCTCAGTTCTGAGATGCACATGCCTACTATTTATATAATTGCATACTATTGCATTAAAGCACAAGGAGCAGCGTTTAGATGCACGTTTTAATGCTAGACAATAGCACAGACAAAGCAGATGACCGAATGCTTCACATTTAGTGTCCATCAGACAACTAGATGATTGTCTGAATCTGTCTCTGAGTGAACGACTGCGATCCAAACCCCCCCTGCCCCATCCCACCCGCCGCATCCATCTGGACATAGATTGGATGCAAATAAGCGTGAAGTCGGGGAGCGCACTAACCCATAGCATAAATATTCACGCATGCACATTCGCATATATTACCGGCCAGACAAGGACACTTCTTATTGCATTTACTCCAAATTAAGTCAATATTTGTGTTGTTACATAATACAGAAAGTCTGAATTTTGCATGCATTAGGTGATGGGCGCGCGCGGCGGCGGAGGGAAGCGCATCATGGCTGTTTATATCTCCTCTTCACTCTGGAGGTCAAATCAAAGTGAATTCTTCTCCGGCTTAAACCAGCCTTTTCTTTTCCTGCCAAGGCATCTCGGCCCCCGGCTCAGTAATGCACTCATGTAAAAGCTCTCTATCATTACTTGTGCTGTATCGCATTTCAAAAGCACTCCAGAGAATCCCTAGGAACAGATGAATCTTATTTCTTATGTATACCTATTCTATATTCACTGACGTGGTGACGGGCGGTAGAGAGAGAGAGAGAGAGAGAGCATTGTGTGCTGAACCATGAATTATAAAAATTGATCCCTTTGTTATGTTGGCTTGTATTAAATTGAGATATGCTATGCGGCTGCGTCTCGCTGCGGCCGCGGTGAACCCTTGCCATGTCAGTTTGCATTTAGCAGCCTGAGCATATTTAATGTTTTGCCAGAGCTTATGATGTTCTTGCCAAGAGCACTCCTGCAGCAATTCACCGGCGAGTCTCTCTTTGTGGCAATTACTTCAAAAGTTGTATTTTCCAACTAACTTTTTGATGCCCCTCGCTTTGGGCTTCAGTAGAATCATTTCCATTTTGTATGCGTTTAATACAGCTCAGTGTTTATTTATTGGGAAAGCCAGTGTTGTGTGTGCTTTTGTGTGCGAGTTAGCGCTCTCTGCTGCAGCGCTGTGTTTTCGAGAATTCGTGTACAGGTTTGATTTCGGCTGTAATTGGGCATCACCTTGTGATCGCGGAGTGCTGTGATGTCTTATTGAAGCTCTATCAAGTGTGCTTGCCAATGCCGGTTCATCAGTCTGATGAAGGTTTGTGTTTTCACGATTATAAAAATGATGAGAAACTAGCATTTTTACAGGAATATCTATTCACATGCTAGCAGTGTTGGGTAAGTTACTTTCAAAAATGTAATTAATTAGCAATTGCATCATTAAAATTGTATTTAAAATACTTTTCTAACTACTTTGTCTAAAAAGTAACTTAGTTACTCAATAAGTAATTTAATTACTTCACTATCAGATCTTTTTAAAGATATTGCACGCTAGCAGTGTTGGGTAAGATACTTCCAAAAATGTTATTAATTACTATTTGCATCATTAAAATTGTATTTAAATTACTTTTCGAATTACTGTCTCAAAAGTAACTTAGTTACTCAATAAGTAATTTAATTACTTGACTCGATACTAAAAATCAACAATAGGCAATAGAACTTTAAATTCATTCAATTTAAGTCAAACCGTACCTTTAGGTTTGTTTAAAACACCAACATTTGAAACAGTATATGTATCGAAAAGGTTTTAAATACTGTATTGAAATAAATGTTTAACATTTTCATTGTGCAATTGTCAGACAAATAAAATCTTTAGTTGAAAAATTAAGTTATTATGCAAAATATCTGAATAACTATATATTCCACACAATTCCTTCATGTTGTTCCAACACAAATTGATTAAATTAACTTGTTTTACAATAATTAAGTAGATTGAACATAAAACAATTAAGTTGTCCCCAAAAAACTGAGAAATTGTGTTGATTCAGCTTAAGTAGTTTGAACAAGCAGCACAAATCCTTATTCTGACTATATATATATATATTCATTCATTCATTCATTTTCTTTTCGGCTTAGTCCCTTTATTAATCTGGGGTCGCCACAGCGGGATGAACCGCCAACTTATCCAGCATATGTTTTACGCAGCGGATGCCCTTCCAGCTGCAACCCATCACTGGGAAACATTCATACACACTCATACACACACATGCACTACGGACAATTTTAGCTTACCCAATTCACCTATACCGCATGTCTTTGGACTTGTGGGGGAAACCGGAGCACATATATATATTATATATATTTATATAATAATTACTCTGCTTCTCTCAATTTATAACTTATATTTTGATGAACTAGGTTGTCATTTTTTCTTAAGCATATACAATTGTCTTGATAAATGGTATGAATGTTTTTCTTTACTTAAAAAATATAATTATTTAGCAAAATTTATATTACTCCTATGGAACTGTTGAATTTATGTACTGTATTTAAGGCAAGTACATTATAAGTAACTGTAATCAAATTACCTAAAAATGAAAAGTAATCCCTTACTTTAATTTTTTTTTAGCAAAGAAGTAATTTAATTACACCCAACTCTGCATGCTAGCAAAGAAGAGACGTCCCATTTTTGGTGTCCATGTCAAGTGTAATTACAAAGTGATTTTATAGCTATAAGGCATATTAAAGGGATAGTTCACCCAGAAATTAAAATTCTGTTTAAAACTGTTAAC
>CAIGQV010017386.1:25030225-25042791 GCA_903798115.1 Danio jaintianensis | reverse complement strand
GGGGGAAAAAATACTATGGAAGTCAATGGGTGCCAGCATTCAGCATTTTTCTAAATATCTTCTTTTGTGCTCAACAGTAGAAAGAAACTCAAATGGATTTTGAACATGTGAAGGGAGAGTAAGTGATGATCGAATTGTCTATCCCTTAAAAACACTCTTTTTTTGCACTAAAAAAAATAAAATAACAGAATAATGTGGTGCAAATTGTGTTGTTGAACTACAGTTAAGGTAAAATTGCTCTCATAGCCTATTTCTTTACCTCCTTTTATGACATTTTCAAACATGAAGCATCCGTTTGTTTAACAGTTTAATTTGAGCTCCGTAACTAGAAAGAAACTGCTGTAGTTTACAAAGGAGAATTAGAAAGCCGACCGGTGCTCATGAAGCATTTGAGAGCAGGTGTTTTATATGGGCAGAAATGCATTGTGACAGCTCTGACCTCACCTGTGTCAGCTTCAGAACAGCACCAACACGGCTTAAATTAATAAAAGACACTGTGTTACAAGACTACGTATAATACTCACAGCGTAAATGCTCTGCGAGTGTGTGGATGTGGATGTGTGTGTGCGCTTTTACCAGCTGAGAAAGGAGAGAGAGACAGAGGTGGGAAACGATGGCTCACAGAAGTGTGGAGAAACCCCAGGAGACTGAAGCTCTGTGCCTGAAGGCAGACTACAAGAGCTGGTCTCTGAAGAGTAGTTCAAACTGACTTTAATGAAAAACTCCCTTCACTCCTTATTGTGCTTGAAGATAGACTCCACAGCTGCGGAAAAATACACCTGCTCTAACACCCATCGCATGTACCGTTGACAATGTTTCTTCAGGTTCCCTCCATAATGGATTCAGAGTAAATATGAAATGCTGTCCATGTTTCTGTTAGTCTGCATCTATGGATGTCATGTGTTTACGGTAATTCATTTGAATGTATCGGATGTAAAGTTAATTAGGTGTTTGCGCCAGGGTTTCTGCAGGTTTTATGAGGGCAAATTTAAGACTTTTTTAGACCAACTAAAGATTCAAGAAAAACAGTGAAGGGAAAACAGTACAGCATTATGTTGAGAACTATGTATAATGTCTAGAGAGAGCACAAGGGTTGTATTTATACACTATTTATTGTATATATACTGTCCACCCTACACAAAACACCTTAACTCTTTCTGATTTTGATTGTAATGTAATAACATGCACATTTTTGTAAAGCTGCTTTGGAATGATGAATATTGTGAAAAGCGCTATACAAATAAAATTTAATTGAGTATAGATCATTTTGATGGATGTAAGCAAAAACAATGGCCCCAGCGTATTTCCTGTTTTACGTTTTTAATTTCTATAGCTTCCGAGAATCAAAGATAAGCCACATATTGATAAATAATGTTATGATAGCTGTTTTAACATGAAGTTATGATTGAATTGCCTCTTGTTACAGTTTGATAACAAGCAGGAAATGTTCATGGGCCAATAACATCACCACATTGAAATGGTCTACAGCAAAATTTCAAAGTAAAAATCTGATTTAACATTGCTTTTAAGGGCGTCACGGTGGCGCAGTGGGTAGCACGTTCGCCTCACAGCAAGAAGGTCGCTGGTTCGAGCCTCGGCTGGGTCAGTTGGCGTTTCTGTGTGGAGTTTGCATGTTCTCCCTGTGTTCGCGTGGGTTTCCTCCGGGTGCTCCGGTTTCCCCCACAAGTCCAAAAACATGCGGTATAGGTAAATTGGGTAGGCTAAATTGTCCGTAGTGTATGTGTGTGAATGAGTGTGTGTGGATGTTTCCCAGTGATGGGTTGCAGCTGGAAGGGCATCCGCTGCGTAAAACATATGCTGGATAAGTTGGCGGTTCATTCCGCTGTGGCGACCCCGGATTAATAAAGGGACTAAGCCGAAAAGAAAATGAATGAATGAATGAATGAACATTGCTTTTAAATTAATTTTGCATCAAATATGTTAAGGCTTGAATATCTCTGATTCAACCACTCGAGTGTGGAAATAATTCTTATCTTCTGATCAGGTTCATTGTATATCTATATACCTCCGTGACAGTGCTGTCAACATTTGCCATAAATACAACTCTACATGTGCTCCCTAGACATTGCATGTACACTAAAGAAATTATGGATTTACAAATATTTTTTAAGGTGGTTGCAAACCATTTATATAGGCTGAATTTAAACAAATTAAGTTGAACATTACTAAATTAAATTTGCTTCTTTAAATTCAACCCATATAAATTGTTTGCAACCACTTATATAAAAAAAAAAGTTTGTAAATCCAATTAATAATTTTTTTCAGTGTAGAGGAAAGAGCGGGCGACGTGGTGGCGCAGTGGGTAGCACGTTCGCCTCATAGCAAGAAGGTCGCTGGTTCGAGCCTCGGCTGGGTCAGTTGGCATTTCTGTGTGGAGTTTTCATGTTCTCCCTGTGTTCGCGTGGGTTTCCTAAGGGTGCTCCGGTTTCCCCCACAAGTCCAAAGACATGCGGTATAGGTGAATTGGGTAAACTAAAATTGTCCATAGTGTTTGTGTGTGAATGGGTGTGTATGGATGTTTCCCAGAGATGGGTTGCGGCTGGAAGGGCATCCGCTGCGTAAAACATGTGCTGGATAAGTTGGCGGTTCATCCCGCTGTGGCGACCCCAGATTAATAAAGGGACTAAGCCGAAAAGAAAATGAATGAATGAGGAAAGAGCACACAGCACATCATCTAACTTACATCAGTCTCTGGACGGCTCCACACACCGCCACCGCTAGATGGCGTCACTAATACTTGCAGGGCATGCATTGCATTGCACGTTATCATTGTATTACATGCACAGTGCATGCCACAGGCATAATAATATAGGAAAAATTAGGCACCAAATATGACGACGGTGATCCTTACTACAGAAATTACAACTGTATCTCACTTTAAAATAAACCACGAGGAAACAATTCCTCATGAAAATCAATGTGAATATGAATTTAAGACCCTTTTTTAACGCCTTAATTCACAGAAAAGGGATTTAAGACTTTTTAGGACCCACAAAAACCGAGCAGTGGAGTTAGTTAGTAGTCAGAAACCTGTAACTATTTAGATTTTTTCCCGTCTAGTAGATTTGTTATATTATAGAACTATTAACCAATGCATTGCAACACTGAAAAAAATGATTCATTGGATTTACAAATCATTTTTAAGGTAAGTGGTTGCAAACCATTTATATGGGCTTAATTCAAACAAACATATTAAGTTGAACATTACTAAATTTAATTTGCTTCTTTAAATTCAGCCCATATAAATTGTTGCAACCACTTACCTTAAATTTTTTTTTAAATCCAATTAATAATTTTTTTAGAGGAAAGAGTATACAGCACATCATCTAATTTACATCAGTCTCTGGACGGCTCCACACTCCGCCACTAGATGGCGCCACTAACACTTGCAGGGCATGCATTGAGAAATTCAAAAGCAAAAGTCATCATTTTGAATATTGGCGGCACATTATCATTGTATTATATATACAGTGTGGGGACACGGTGGCTCAGTGGTTAGCACTGTCGCCTCACAGCAAGAAGGTCGCTGGTTCGTTGGCATTTCTGTGTGAAGTTTGCATTTTCTGCCCATGTTCGCATGGGTTTCCTCCTGGTGCTCGGTTTCCCCCACAGTCCAAAGACATGCGCTATAGGTGAATTGAATAAACTAAATTGGCCGTATTGAATGAGTGTGTATGGGTGTTTCCCAGTACTGGGTTGCAGCTGGAAGGGCATCCGCTGTGTAAAACATATGCTGGATAAGTTGGTGGTTCATTCCACTGTGGCGACCCCTGATGAATAAAGGGACTAAGCCGAAGGAAAATGACAGAATGAATATATACAGTGCCACAATAAAATATGAAAAATAAGGCACCAAAAATGACGACGGTGACCCTTACTGCAGAAATTACAACTGTGTCTCACTTTAAAATGAAGCACGAGGAAACAATTCCTCATGAAAATCAATGTTAATATGAATTTAAGACTTCCTGCTCTGATTTAAGTCCTTTTTTTAAGGCCTTAATTCACAAAAAAAGGATTTAAGACCCGCAAAAGCCCAGCAGTGGAGTTAGTTAGTAGTCAGAAAGCTGTAACTATTTAGATTTTTTCCCATCTAGTAGACTTGTTATACTATAGACCTATTAACCAATGCATTGCAACACTGAAAAAAATATTCATTGGATTTACTACATTTTTTAAGGTAAGTGGTTGCAAACCATTTATATGGGCTGAATTCAAACAAATTAAATTCAGTAATCAACTTAACTTAATTTGTTTGTTTAAATTCAGCCCATATAAAATGTTTGCAACCACTTACCTTAAAAAACAATTTGGTAAATCCAATGAATCATTTTTTCAGTGCATAAACAGTCAGCTTTAACCAGCAAGAAACAGGTTTTATCTGGATTTTACCACACTGGCAGATTTTTTTAAACCAGCAGATGATTGCATCTATACGTGCAGTTATTCTAAGTGCCTCGAAACTGTGACGATGCTTTGAAAATAACGAGTCGTAATTTCACTTCTCGCCGTTTCTCTAAACGGCCAACGCATTTACTTCCTCTGCTGGGGGAAGTTTCGCCATTAGATCCAAAGAATGCAAAAAAAGCTCCAATTCACTTGCCCGGCCAAAAACCCTGCCTTGGCTTCGGCAGATCTGCATGTCTGCTCTCTCATTCATAAAAGGCTTGTCTTTACAATAATACCCCAGTGGACTGCAAGGACTTTTCCATAAAGCAATTTCACGGGTGTAAATTACTTACTTTTATATGACAGTGACACCCTCCACCCCTCCTGCTGGAAGTGAGGCCACGCTGGGTAAAGGGTATCTGAAAGGTAGCTGCTATTATGGAAGGGATCCAAGTGATTTAACAGAACTGAAGGACAGAGGGCCTGGCACAGAGAGAGAGAGAGAGAGAGAGAGATGGAATGAGAAAAGAGCGGAAGCGGAGAGAGAGAGAGAGAGAGAGAGAGAGAGAGAGAGAGACAGAGAGAGTGAGAGACCATCCTGCAGGCTTGCCCGAGGCTCCAGGAGAAGGCAGGCAGATTAAAGAGGCCGTATTCCTTTTAAAGCCTCAAAAAAGCAGCCAACGACTCCTGCACCGGAAAATAAAAAGAGGGATACAGAAAGAGAAAGAGAGATAGAGAGCAGAGGGTGGGGGAGGAAGAGAGAGAGAGAGAAAGAGAGAAAGGGGTGGCTTCATTACCACTAAATCAATAACTCAAGCAGCACCCTGATTGATTTAATGGCAGCGTAACTGAAAGGGGGTTAAAAAATAAGCCTCACCTGTACAGACGTGGTGCCGGGCCGAGCTGAGGGGACCTGCACATCAAATGCAATGCAGATTAGATCGGATCGTCAGGTTTAAAGGGGGGGGGGACATCCTGGAAACTAGTAGACAGTAATGAGGGTTTAAAGGGGTCACTCAGACTTGTGTGTGTTCAGATTGCGGCATATATGTGTGACAAAATTTCTGAAATTAATACTTATTAGGGCTGCAAGATATTGGAAAAATTTGACATTGTGATATTTTGTTTTGCTGCGATTTATATTGCAATATGTATACAATTTCTCCAGATAGCTTGAATAGCTCTATTTGAAAATAATTCATTCAATTACACTGATTGGGATTATTCTGGAAGATTATTTGGGTTATTCTGGATTATTATTTTCATGGTGTTGGGTTGCAGCTGTAAGGGCATCCGCTGCATAAAAACATATGCTGGATAAGTTGGCGGTTCATTCTGCTGTGGCGACCCCTGATTAATAAAGGGACTAAGCCGAAAAGAAAATGAATGAATGAATTGATTATTATTGGGAAGATAAGAGTGAAATATTTTACTTCACAGTATTCCGGTACAGAAATTGAATAATCAAATGTAAAATAACACTGTATAGTTGAACAATTCTGTAAATGCATCTTTATTAGAGTTACAAACAGTACAATTTCATGTGCCCGAATATTTTAAACTCTCGTGCCTGAATGCTTACACAGTCATAGGCCTTAAAAACACATGCAAATGGTAAACTTTCACTCCATTATGGTTAAACTCTTCAGTGACTCCAGAAATCGTCTGTGTTCTGAACTGTGGCTCCTGGTAAACTATAATCCCAATATATAAACTCAACATTGCACTTCCTGCAATGTGACTATTGTGGATGTGCACTTTGCGATATCGATGCTGAAACGATATATTGTGCAGCCCTAATACTTATTCTGTCTGTCTGTCTGTCTACGCTGTAAAAATATCCGTAAATTAGCAGTTTTCTGTATTTTGTGATTAATTTTTATATTTTTTCCTGCTTGTATATGCTTTTGAATTGCATTATTGGACCTTGATCTTTCTTCCAACAACGTTTAACCTTCGAAAAAGACTTATTCACATTTTTAATAGTTTAAAGTGATATATTGTCTGAGTTGGTGCTGTATATTACACTACAAAAGCCTTGTAATAACCTGGCAGTACATTTTCTGTTATTTTACAGACTTATTTCTCTATGTATTATTTCTTATACATTATATTATTTCAAACTGCTAAAATGTTAATAAAAGTCACTTTGTTAAACTGTAGAGTTGAGTTTTCAACATCAAAAGTTGACAGAGCAGAGATCAAACTCCCATAATGCAATTCACAACCGTAAATAAACGGAAAACACATGTAAATCACACAATACGGAAACTGTTAATTAACAGATATTTTTACATTCTATCTATCTATCTATCTATCTATCTATCTATCTATCTATCTATCTAATCATCTAATTGTCACTATGAGATTTTGAAAATATTTCAAAATAAAATCAATCAATCAGTCTTTATTAATATAGCACCTTACTACAACCAAAGGCCTGCCCAAAGTGCTTTACAACAATTTAACAAAATTACACAATGAAAACACTGTAGAGATGTAAGAACATGATCAAAACAATCGTGTCAATAAAACATTAAAACAATTATGTTCATCTCTTCAATTAAACGGACAGTTCATCCAAAAATAAAAATGTACTCACTACTTATGCCCCCTCAAGTGGTTCCAAACACAAAAGAAGATATTTTGAAAAATGTTGGAAACGATAACCATAGTAGGAAAAACAAAGGACTTCAATGGTTACCCGTTTCCAACATTTTTCTAAATATCTTGTTTTTTGTTTGGAACCACTTGATGGGGCATAAGTAGTGAGTACATTTTTATTTTTGGATGTCTTGATTCAGTAATTTCACTTTTATGGCAAAGAATAGGTTATTTTCATCGCTTTTAACACGAAATAACTGAACATAAACATTAGAGGCTGAGAAAAATGCTCAGAAAATTCCAGACGGCACTTCATATCTTCTTTTGTGTTTTGTCAGGTTTGGAACAAGGGGTAAGTAAATGGTGACAGAATTTTTATTTTTGGGTGAACTATCACTTTAAACTAATATTTTAAGGTCATATCATGAGGTCTGTTGGTTCGAATGTGATTTTTTTATTTTCTATATACAGCTTTCCAACACTTTCACTTGGATATATTTTATAAACCCCTCCATAGACTCTCAATACAAGGTAAACTTACTCAAAGGTTACTCAAGGGCATGCCCACTGGCCACAGCGAACAAGTCAGATAAACAACTTTCGGCTTTTTGTCTCAATTTTCTGGAGTTACGGCTTAGTTTTACATTTATTGGTACAGAAAGCAGTCTGTGAACTAAAGTCAATTATCAGAGCCTTTGGGACGGCTTCTTAAACAATGCTATTAGTCTGTAATGATTTTAATTACTAGACTTATTCTTATATAAATCATTCTTCTCAATGGACTCTTTTTTATGGAAATGGATATTTGTAGCTGTAATTAAACCCAGGATCAGAATTTACTACCGTGCTCGGATTGCGACTGTTTCTGTTTTGCAGGGAAAAAATGATTAATGCAAATTCATATTATTTGAGATCGCCATTTAGCGCTTAATTTAGCCAAAATTATGGCAACTGCCACAGTGTCTTCACATGAGTAGCCTCAGAGAAGGCCACGATTACAGAACACTTATCAAACAGTCACAGCGCCCTCTGCTGGGCCTTTGAGATGAATAGAGTTCAGTGTGTAACGGTATCTCTTTCAAATAAATAAAATCATAGGTTTTAGCTTCACCTGGTCACACTTAATGCTATGATAAATATTAGCTGTTACTGTGGTTGTAGTTAAACATGAGTATATGTATTATTGTAAAACCAGGTCCCTGCTTTTATTGCCGGGCTTATACTCAGAGAATCAAAGTGTACAAGTAATTATAGACCTCAGCTTGCTCTATGGAAAAAAATGTGTAGCTTTGCTTTGGACAAGGATGCAAAGACCAAACACTACTCAATGAATAAGACGGATGTTGTCAAGCCTTCCATTAGAAAAGATAACTTACAGTGCTCAGCATAAATGAGTACACCCCATTTTGAAAATTTATATTTGTATCCATTTCTCAGTGAATATAGGCAATGTATTTTGGTGCATTTAAACAAAACAGATTTATTAAACAGATATATTTATTGAAATAATATTTTAGTAACCAAACATATTTAGAAATTGAAAGATAATACAATTAAATTCAAGCAAAACATTGCAAAAATAAATTACAACCTACAAAATTTCAACAAAATTTTTCAGTTGTTTTGCTTCTTTTGATTTTTCCTCTTTTTTAAATTTGTATTTAATATTTTTCTATAACATATAAATTTGGGGGCAGCACGGTGGCGCAGTGGGTAGCACAATCGCCTCACAGCAAGAAGGTCGCTGGTTCGAGCCCCGGCTGGGTCAGTTGGCATTTCGGTGTGGAGTTTGCATGTTCTCCCCGTGTTCGCGTGGGTTTCCTCCGGGTGCTCCGGTTTCCCCCACAAGTCCAAAGATATGTGGTATAGGTGAATTGGTTAGGCTAAATTGTCCATAGTGTATGTGTGTGAATGAGTGTGTATGGATGTTTCCCAGTGATGGGTTGCAGCTGGAAGGGCATCCGCTGCGTAAAACATATGCTGGATAAGTTGGCGGTTCATTTCGCTGTGGCGATCCCAGATTAATAAAGGGACTAAGCCGAAAAGAAAATTAATGAATGAAATACAGCAATGGTGTGCTTGTTAATCATTTTGTTAAAAAAAAATAAAAACATCATGTCAAAAAAACAGGTCCTTTTTTTAAAACAGTCACATTTAAAGGTACACTCTCAGAACTAAAGGTATAAGAGCTGTCACTGGGGTGGTACCTTTTCAAAAGGTACACATTTGTACTTAAAGGTCCATATTAATAATTTATAAGGTCCATAATAATAATAATAATAATAAGGTCCATATTAATATTTACTCACCAGATATGTTTCAGAAACTCTCCAAAGTGAGGGAAAACCTGTGGTACTGTGGTACCGTTAGTATCCGGGCGGAGGAGGCGGCTCCGGGGATTCCCCTAGCTAGTTTAGGCGCTACGAATTAAAGGAGAAGTGTTGATTTTATTTTACAGATGGGTAACAACGCACAAAATGGCATTTACCGTGACAGAAATACAGTGTTGAACATGTAAGTGTTATGTTTATATGCACTATGTATGCGTAAGCATATAGAAAAACATTCTTGAAAAGAAGTCAATAGTTAGATGCAGTTAGATACACAAACGACCACGAATGAAGCGCCAAAGATTAAAATTGTCACTCCATTCTAAAGTAATTAACCTAACAATACATTTACAATCATATTTCCTTAGAGAAAGTCAGTAAAATGCAAACATTGAGGTAAAAATAGTTTGACTCACCATTTGCTGTTCTGAAACTCCAATGGAAAATGGCGTCTGGAAAATCCTTTAGTGACTGGGCTGCATGAATTCCCGGATGTTGGAAAAACACCACCAAGTGTTGGATACGTAACTCCATGATTTAACACTGAATCAAATCAGCTTCTAACTCTGATTATATTCATTTATCAAAATCTAACTCTATAAATTCATCACTTTACTCTGAAATGCTTCAACACCGAGAATTTAACTCTGATGAATTTGCTGTGTACATATTAGTACCTAAAAAGTACAAAAGTCTACCTCTTAAAATGTTTAGGTACTAATATATACTTTTGAGGTACCAATATGGACCCTTTAAGTACAAATGTGTACCTTTTGAAAAGGTACCACCCCAGTGACAGCTTTCGTACCTTTGCTTCTGAGAGTGTATAGTTCACCCAAAAAAAGCTAATTCTATCATTTATTTACTCACTCTTAACCGTCTTAACCTTTTATGAGTTTCTTTCTTCTGTCGAATGGAAAAGAAGGTCTTTTGAAGAAAGCTGGAAACCTGTAACCATTGACTTCAATAGTATTTCCTAGTATGGACATCATGTTTTCAGCTTTGTTTGTCTTATTTTTTGTTTAGCAGAAGAAAGAAATTCATAAAGGTTTGCAACCATTTGAGTGAGAGTAAATACAGAGTAAATGTAAATTTTGGGGTGAACTATCTGTAATTGTAAAATGTTACATTAATCAAAGTCTTGATTGCTCTTCTGTTTTTCCTCTTTTTCTTCCATTCTCTCCTCTTTCTATAGTGCTGAATAAAGGTCAATGTGTGACAAAGTATTACCGCTGGATTCAGAAGAACGGAGGTTATATCTGGATCCAGTCCAGTGCCACTATTGCAATCAACACCAAGAACGCCAACGAAAAAAACATCATCTGGGTCAACTATGTGCTCAGGTATACTTGATGGAAATGCCGTATCTTAAGACTTTGATTCGTTCAGTCCCACACTGTAACCAAGATGAAGGTATTTCCCACCTGTGAGACTTAGTAATAGTCTGTTCTGCAAGATGACGAAGGCCAAACAGCAATCTTCTCAAACTGCAGTGTGATTTTGGGTCTGTGTGTACGGGCTTAGAGATCATTAGAATGCTCTGTGGTTTGAGCTGCAGTGAATCAATCAGGATGTCTGGAACATTCTAGAGAAGAGAGCGAAGGATGTTTCACACGGCTGTGAATGATTCTCAGCTGGCAAAGTGAATGACTTGTATCTTCTAAACATGTCTTTTTTTGTGCTTTCTTTTTTTAATGGGCAGTAATCCCGAGTACAAAGATACACCCATGGATATTGCACAGCTGCCTAACCTGCCAGAGAAAGCATCAGAGTCCTCTGAAACATCCGATTCTGAGTCTGACTCCAAGGAGAACTCTGGTAAAGTACCACTAATCATCCAGTTTCATTGCAAATGTGATCCTTTATACTATGAAACAGTCCAGAATTAAAAGAATGGCTATTTTCCAAGCAATAAGCTTTCATTAGTAAAACCAGTTTGTGTTGTATCAGGGTTGTTGTGTCTGTTTAGGGTCAGTGTTGGGTAACTAATGACTAATTACATCATTAATATTGTGTTTAAATTACTTTTTTAATCACTATGCCTGAAAAGTAACTCAAAGTAGTTTAATTACTCTACTCAATACTATTTAAAATCCCTATAAATCTAAATGCATAAACAATACAAATTATTTTCATTCTTTAAATTTTTGAGGAAACATGAGTTTTAGCTTCATTAAAAATGTAACAGAATAATGAATATGATGTATATCAAAACAAAGAAAACATTTCAAAGAAATTACACCATATTTCATACATAACATGTACTGTCATTCATTTCTCACTTAATTCATGGTTTCTTAAGCATGTTCAGTCATCTTGATAAATGTAACCTTCTTTAGCCAAAAATAGAATTATTCTGCAAAATATATTTGTATTTTATTACTCTGCTTCTCTGAATTTATTAATCCAGAACGGTTGAACGGTTGAATAATTTACAGTATTTAAGGCTAGTGCATTATAAGTAACTTGAATTGAATTACTTTTTAAGTGGAAAAGTAATCTAATTACAGTAACTAGTTACTTTGTAACTGCACCCAACACTGGTACCTGGTGACATCAGATTCAGCATTGTTTACAATCTAGTAGTACTACACACACACACACACAGTTTTTCTTTTAACCAAATGCAGATATCTTACTGTGTTAAACATCTTAATTCCAATAATTACTGGAAATTATGTAGGACAAGGAAATGTGGTGCTTTCGGTATGTCCCTAAAACTGATGTAAATAGTCAATTAAAACTCCACAGCCAGTTGGAGATATTAATTATACATTCCAAAAGAAGATGAAGTGAGATTCCAGAGATGGTGGAGCCTGTGAGTGAACAAGGCCGGTTGACAGTCTGGGGAAAGTGCCAACATATTGGCCCCTGGGCATCTCTGCCTGCTGAGCCTTTTGCCAGCCTTCATCACAAAGGTTACAGACAGTGCCAGCTGCAGCTGGACCAAACCATGCCCTCTTCTCCTCTCACACTCCCTACCTATCTCTATACCCCTCCTTCCCCTTCTGTCTGTCTCTTTATCTCTCTGTCTCTGTGTGTCTCTTTTCCAGTGCAGACATGTTTTACCTAAGGCCAATATTTCCGAATTCCTGTGAGATGCATATGTTTGACAGTTCAGATTCACCTCCTGTCACTTATAAGTCTCTGTGCTTTAAAAAGAAAGATAATTTCTGATAGATAGATAGATAGATAGATAGATAGATAGATAGATAGATAGAT
>CAIGQV010017386.1:24948449-25009707 GCA_903798115.1 Danio jaintianensis | reverse complement strand
ATCCATCCATCCATCCATCCATCCATCCATCCATCCATCCATCCATCATTTCTCTATTGTCGTTTATCCATACATCTATTGTTCTATCCATCCATTCATCCATCTATCCATCCATCCATCATTTCTCTATTATTGTTTATCCATCCATCTATATTTTCCATCCATCCATCCATCCATCCATCCATAATTTTTTTTTATCCATCTATTGTTCTATCTATCCATCCATCTATATTTTCCATCCATCCATCCCTCTGTCCATCCGTCCATCCGTCTGTCAATCCATCCACCATTCAGTTATTCTATTAATACATTTGTCCATTCATTATTCTGCATATCTATGATTCTATCAGTCCATCCATACATCCATCTATCATTCTATCCATGCATCTATTATATAGACTGTCCATCCTTCATTTTATCCATCTAAATTTAAAAGCTCACTTTTGCAGTTTGAAATGTAAATTCCAACAATCTCTTTGAATTCCAATCCTCGTCAGATTAAAATTGTAATTTGAATGTGGAATTTGGAATGGGTTCAACAAACAGCAGATGATCCTGCAGTTGAAGTGTGCAGCTCTTGGCCTGAACAAGAGTCTGTTCTTCTCTTTCTGTCTTTCTGCCTGTCTGTGAGCAGACGCCGCTGTAAGAGTTTTCTGATTTATGCTCTGTCTCTCTCTCCAGGCACCAGGACACCTTGAGGGGAAATACAAACATCTGACTTACAAGGGCCACCGTACAGCAGACGACACACTGACTGAACTTCCCTGCACACATTCAGGTGCCTGTGATCACGGTTCAAAAGCTCACCACGGCTTAAAGGTTAACGCTGGCGTTTTGCTTTCTGAAACATGTCAGGACATCTACACGCATCTCTAGTCAACTCAAAAGAGCCTCTTTTCCAACAGGACATTACCTTAGCAGTGACCGGATATCTTACTGGATAAATAAACTGCAGGACAAATACTGGACAAAAGCACAATGAAACGTTCCCTCACGGGTCCATTTATACAGCAGTGCTCAAAAAGAAGTCAAATTCATTCATTCATTTTCCTTCGGTTTAGTCCCTGATTATCAGAGGTCGCCACAGCGGAATGAACCGCCAACTATTCCAGCATATGTTTTACGCAGCGTATGCCCTTCCAGCCGCAACCTAGTACTGGGAAACACCCATACACTTTCTCATTCACACATACTCATACACTACGGCTAATTTTTGTTTACCCAATTCACCTATAGCGCATGTCTTTAGACTGTGGGGGAAACTGGAGCACCCGGAGTCAAATTATATTTATATATATTATGAAAAATTAAAACACTGTATGATCAAAATCCTAGAATTTTACTGTGGACATGCACTATTTATTAAGCATATTATATACACTGGCAATCAAAAAGAATAATTATATATACCGCCATTCAAAAATGTGGTATTAGCAATATATTTTTGTAAAATATTTTAAATATATATATATATATTTACTTTTTAAAATAAATGATTAAATTAAATGAGAATGCATCACATTTATTTAAAGTGGCAATAAAAATATTTATAATGGTATAATGTTACAAAATATTTGAAAACATAAATATTAAGCAGCACGACAATGACAATAACAACAAAATGTTTTGGTTTTAGCAGCAAATTAGCATAATAAAATTATTTCTGAAAGAGGATGTGACCGATTTCAGCTTTCATAGCAATGAATTACATATAAAATATATTATAATAGAACATTTCTCACCATATATTTTTTAAACATTACTTTTAATCAAATAAAATAATAATAATAAAAATAGAAGCCAAACTAAAATAAATACAGATATCTTAAAGGTGGATATATGGATATAAACCTTTATGAGTTTCTTTCTTTTGAAAAATGCTGGTTGCTGGCATGCAATGGCTTCCATAGTAGGAAAAAAATTGCTATGGAAGTCAATGGGTGCCAGCAACCAGCATTCTTCAAAATATCTTTTTTTGTGTTCAACAGAAGTAAGAAAATAAAATCGATGAAGGGTGAGTAAATGATCACAGAATTTTCATTTTTGGGTGAACTATGCTTTCCCAGTACTGGGTTGCAGCCTGAATGGCATCCGCTGCGTAAAACATATGCCAGAATAGTTGGCGGTTCATTCCGCTGTGACGACCCCTGATAAATAAGGGACTAAGCCAAATAAAAATGAATGCATGAATGAATGAATGAATGAATGAATAAATGGGTGAACTATGCCTTTAATTATGAGAAAGTGGGTGTAAAATAGTCATGAAATTCTTATGAGTAAAATCATACGCAGCCTTTCAAGGAGAAAAAAACATCTATGTCCCATTGGAAGCTAAAATTCAGCGATAGTAAGAGATCTTCTCTTGTTTATTAGGCTATAAGATGTTTATTAGGCTCTTTCTCTACTTCTCCAGAGACGCCATCGATCCGTCCATCCATCCCTCCATCCGTCCACCAAACGCTCTGCTTCTGGCTGATCTCCATAGCGGTCATTAAAGCTGCTCTCTCGTCTCTCAGTGGACACATGACATGTTAACTCTTTCTGATGACTGTAAAAAGCCCAGACACAAGGCTGTTTGTGTGAGTGTGTGTGTGTGCACGCCTTGTATTCCTTACATTGTGGGGACCGTAATATATAAAAATATCCATAAATTAGCAGTTTTCCGTATTTTGTGATTTGTGTTTTTTCGTTTATTTATGCTTTTGAACTGTATTATGGGAGCTTGATCTTTCTTCCAACAACTTTTAACCTTGAAAAGTTCAGAAAAAATGTCTTTTATAACACTTTTAGTAGTTTAAAGTGATATATTGTCTGGGTTGGTGTTGTATATTACGTTACAAAAACCTTGTAATAAACTTATTTTACAGACTTATTTCTCTCTATATTATTTCTTATACATTATATGATCTCAAACTACTAAAATGCCAATAAAAGTCACTTTGTTAAACTGTAGAGTTGAAATTTTCAACATCAGAAGTCGACAGAGCAGAGATCAAGCACCCATAATGCAATTCACAACCGTAAATAAATGAAAAACACATGTGAATCACAAAATACAGAAACTGGTAATTAACAGATATATTTTACAGTGCACAGGTATGACAATACCAGTAAATTTTGACCCTGTGGGGACATTTTTGTTGGTCGCCATCATGTTGAAATCTCAGAAATCACACAGAACACTGTAAAAAAGTGCAGGGTTTCACACAATTCATTCATGTTGCCCCAACACAAATCGACTAGGTTAACTTAACAAATTTAAGTTGATTGAACATAAAACAATTAAGTTGTCTAAAAAAGAAAAAGAAAAAAAAACTCAAAAATTGTGTTGCTTCAGCTCATTTTAGCTAAGTAGTTTGAACAAGAAAAAAAATATTTTTGAGTGAATGAAGTTTTGAAAATGTAAAAATGCTGCTTATTTGCTGTGAGGGTTATTTGTTTAGGGGTAGGGGATAGAATATATACACTGTAAAACCCAACAGTCAACTTTATCAAATGAAATGAGTGTAGTTAACTCAAAATTTACTTAAAGTTAATTCTACTCATTTGAAAAGAGTTTTGAACTCAGTGTTGAAGGTAATGAGTTAATTAAATACCTCATTACTTCAACTTAAATGGAGTAAGTTCACAGTACTCATATAGACTAGTTTTTTAACTCAAATGGTTTGTTGCAATCGGTTTCCTCAAATGGTTTGAGTTGCCTTAACTTATTGGTTTTTACAGTGTAGTCTGTACAGTAAGCAAAAATATGTCTATGGGACATCCCCATAAATATAGCTGTACAAGTGTGAGTGTGTGTGTGTGTGTGTGTGTGTGTGTGCGTGTGTGTGTGTGTGTGTGTGTGTGTGCGTGTGTGTGTCTGTGTGTGTGTATATAAGTGATCAACCCACTGTCAATTGTGAAGGCCTGAGGAAGATCAGCTTAAAGCGAAATGATTTATTGAATATTTATAATATATTCATGATGAGTTTGCTGGCAATGCGATATTAAGTGTTATTACAGATGATGTCCAGAGTAATATGAGTGAAATTGTGATACTGATTTTCTACCACTATTCCATAAATATAGAGTTAATATTCTGCTAAAAGTCTGATTTTGCTGTTTAGAAAATGAAAATATTACCTTTAGAGCCACATAAAACATTTCATAATGAATCAGTTAGTTTCGGATTCTTATTAGGTGTATTGTTTCAATATAATTTCATATTTTCGTTATCATATTTAAAATAAAACAAATTAAAATTAAATAAAATAATTTAAATAAATAATTATATTTAAATTCACCCCAAATTTTTATTCTCCGTTCCTTCGTTCGTTTGTTCCTTCGTTCGTTCGTTCGTTCCTTCCTTCCTTCCTTCCTTCCCTCATTCATCCATCCATCTGTTGTCATTTTAAACCTAAATTTAATTAATTCGGAGAAAACAAATTTTTTAACTAATCTTTTTTCACCGGAAAAACTTTTTTGTCTTGTTTCTAGTTCAAATATCTAAACATTCTCAAATCAAGAACCAATTTCTAGACAAGCAAAATATATTTTATTATATATTTTTAATATATATATATATTTTTTTCAGAAATAATATGCCAATAATAATAAATAATATGAGTTTTTCCTTAAAACAAGCATAAATAATCTTGGTTTTTGCTTTAAAATAACATTATTTCAATTACCTCATTGGCAGATTTGATTTAAAACTCACTTAAATTTGACATATTATTTCTTAAAACAGAAATAGAAATCTAGAAAATGATTCTTGATTTAAGAATTGTTAGTTATTTGGACTAGAAACAAGACAAAAAATCTAAGTATGAAAAGCATTTTATGCGGAGATTTCTTATTTATTTATTTATTTATTTATTAATTTATTTATTTTTGTATTTATTTAATGACCCAGAAACAGTATTCCATACACATTTAAAAAAAATTACGTTTGCTGTTTGCTCAAATTACTTATAGAAAAAAAGTGGTGTAAAGTAACAAATTACAAACACTCAAACTACTGTAATTGAGTAGTTTTTCTCAGAAATTGTAATTTACTAAATAGTTTTAAAAATGTGTACTTTTACTTTCCCTTGAGCACATTTTTAGTGCAGTATCAGTACTTTTACTCCACTACTTTCCTTCAACCTGCAGTCACTACTTTATTTTTTCTTGTCTATGGGGATTAGAAAAATCAGTCCTGTGATTCCTGTCCAATCAAATCACACATAGAAAGTAAACTGCATCATAATGAACTGCCTCAAGACAAACAGTTCGGTACCATTGAAAGTGTCCAAGAAGATGTCCAAAATCTTTACATGCATTGACCCAGAGACTGTTTAGATGCGTGTCACTGATGAGAAGATGACGGATGTTTACTGTATGATGGCCGAAATGTCCTTAAACACCCAGCAGGCACAAGATGTCAACATGACGTCAGATTGACGTTGTACCCCAACGTCGTGGGACGTTGCATTTTGTTTTGAAATGAAAATCGTATTGACGTCAGAACTCAATGTCAGGCCGACGTCAATGTTCAACGTCTAATGATGTTACAGCTTGACGTTGAGTGGACCACTATGACGTCTATCAGATGTTGGATTTTAGTTGCCATACCTGACGAATAAATGTCAGTATTTGACGTCAATATGACGTTGGTTTAAGATGTTGGCTCGACGTTGGATTTTGGTCACTGTCTAACACAACCTAAAATCAACCAAATATCAACGTCATTTGACATTATACATCATTTGACAAAATAACGTTGTCCTTAGATGCTGGCTATATGTTGAACTTTGGTAACCTGACATCATGACCTAAATCTAACCTAATATGAATGTCTTATGAGGTTGTGAGCCTACTGGGCAATAACTAAATGCACTACAGAATGTTACGTATACACACATCCACAAATTACGTGTAAATGCATCAGCTTTTTACAGCGTAATAGTCACTACTCACTACTCTTGAGTACTTTTAAAAGGTCTACTTTTAAGGACTTTTTACTCATACTTTGAGTAATATTTACAACAGATACTTTTACTCGCACTACATTTTTAGGCAAGTAATGGTACTTTTACTTAAGTATGATTTTTCAGTACTCTTTCCACCACTGGTTATATATTATATTTACATTTAGATTTATTTAAAGCGACTTACAATTGAGGAGGTATATAATGATTCAACAAGAAGAGGCAATACACACAAGAAGTGCTAGTTATATAAAGTAACTTGTTTGTGCTCAGAGAATTTACTGCTAGTGTAAGAGGTTGTTTTTTTTTGTAAAGAGGGAGAGAGAGAGAGAGAGAGGGGGAGAGTGTTTCTAGAGGTGGTTTTGGTTTTATTCACCGGGGTTCAGGTGTTCTCTGAAGAGATGAGTTTTTACTTGTCAGATAGCAGTGAATCCGCTGTCTGAGTGGGAATGGGAAGATCATTCCACCAGCGTGGAACATTGATATTGGAACATTATATCATTACCTTAATAACTCTAGTTAACATAGTATGTTATTCCCAGATAACATCCGCTTTGTGTCAGCTGTTGTTAAGCCTGCTTTATTCTACAAAAACAACCGGCTGGATGTACATTGTCCCTTACATAACAGATGCATTTTTTATTTCAATAATATATGAGCAAATATTGAAATTATATTTTATTGCATTGTTTGATCATGTTTTACTGCTACGTGTTAACAAACAGGGCTTATTGCAAACTATCGTGTTACTGTTAATGAGGAAACGGGGAAAAACAGAATCAGAAAATAGCCTATTTGTTTCTCAACTCCAGTGCAACTCTTGTATGAACAGCTGACTAGAGTAAAAGTGTCTCTTCCTGTGGCTCCAGTACAGCAGTGCAGTGAGAGGAGTCACGTATACTGTTCACAACAGCAGAAACTCAAAGCCTATGTCTGCCATTCCAGCCCAGTAAAGACAGTGTGTGCCAAACGCACTCTACTGTAACTGTTCAAAACAAAGAGCCAAAGAGCCAAAACAAAGGCAGTTTTTTGGAGTGAAAACCTGCATTCACCCCGACAAACAAGCAAACTCTATGCTGAAGAAAGTTAAACAGTGAAAATTAATTACAAATTGAAATATTCATCCTATTTCAATCAGAGAATACTGGGTCGGTAAATTTGAAAAAAAGATATATGAGCAATTTCAGCGTTATGGATGTGACATTTGCAGTAAAAACTCAAGACATAAATTCACATAGAAAGTATATGTTAATGTTATATTGAAACATCTGTTTATATTTTCCAAACTACAACTAACCACAGAGTTATAGGATCAGAAAAATATCAATCTGTAAACATTTTTTATATTGTAAATGAGGAAAATAAACAGGCGTTATGAATGTGACCAAAAAAGTCTGTGAGTTTACAGTATACAACATACTTTGTAGAATTAGTAGAACCCAAAAGAAATAATGCTCATCAAAAGGATACGAGTTGGCTCACTATAGAACAAACATGATTGATTTTATTTTATTTTACATTTTTGCATTCATGAGGAAAAAGCTTCGTTATGGATGTGACGGATGTGAAATTGCCACTTGTGTGACTTTGGTAAATCAAATATAATTGTTTGAAAACATTGACAGAGACATTTTTTTATATTTTTACAGTACTGTAAAATACAAGCCTACACAAAAAAACCTAAAAAAAGTTTAGCTAATTTGGTAAAAACTTATTTTTTTCATGGCAAGGTTGACATTTGCATGGAATTGCTTATATATATTATGCAAATATGCTGTAAGTTGGTAAAAATTGACAGTTTTGCATTGTTATAAAGATTTTAGACAAATGCTGTTCCTAAAAAAAAGTGTTATATATGGAAAATAAATATGAACAAATAAAAACTAAGAAACCACTTCAGTTTATTTTCTGGATTTACTTATTTAGTAGGTATGGGTTTGAGTAAAATGTTAATATTTGTATTATTCTATACTGGTCTGATAGATTTATTTTTCACATTTGAAATAAAAATGTTTGTTTTCAAAAAATGACAATTGGTCAGAATAACAAAAGTTTTCATTTGTTGTGACTAAAAATTATTCCCCCAAATGTTGACTCTTGACTAGGCATAGGCCGGTATAAGATTCTGACGGTATGATAACCTTGGATAAAATTATTACGGTTTCACGGTATTGTGATTACTGCTCTATAATATATTCTTAATAAATGTCTGGGTAAAAAACTAAAACTTTTTTTATATTTTATTTTGAGAAACATTTCAAATATTTTGGAGCAGTAAACATGTCAGGCTAAATAATTCATATGAATCATTGACTTCTGCTGTCTTCGTTTGTTTTAAAAACACAGATTTCTTTACAATTTAAAACGGCATCTTTGGATATCTTTTCTGCTGTAGATACTGTTGTCCTAAAAAACATAAATAAAAAATTGTACACATACCTTAGGAACGGTATAGCAGAAAATTTTGACCGTTTTTAAAACCTAGACTTTTCCAAACTTTGAAAACTATACTTTGAAAACGTTTATCGTCCCATGCCTACTCTTGACTAATTGTTTTGAAGTTATAAGCAAGTTATAACATAAAAGTCTGAAAATGTGTCCTTTTTTATTGTTTTCTGCCATAGAAAATGACAGTTTTATTTTAAATTTGGAATTAATATCAATATCAATATCAGTAGTTTACAAAATGTAAGAAAAATACATTGTACTCAAACCATAACTCTCAATTTTTCCTTATCTGCATGTATATGTTTTTATATAAATAAATTATTGCTAATAGCATTGTTTGGTAAGTCATTATCAAACATTTAATACTTGGTATGCATAATAAGCAAAAAAATAATGACATTTCATTTACATGTACATCATTTAATGACTAACTAAAATATTATGTTTATATATATACTGTATGCAATATATATGTTTGCACATATGAATCCAAGTTTCATAACACTTAAAACTATAAAGTTACTATATAACAATATAATATTTTATGTTCCAATTTTATCGATTAACAGTTGTTAAATAGTAATTGCTCAATTCAATTACTGATATATGATTCAAATTCATTTACAAATATATTTTCCAGCTGATGATAAGGATGTAAACAAACATGAATCCAAGTTTCATAACACTTCAAGCAAAAAAAAAATTATCTTATAATATTTATATTAATATTACTGATATGATTGAAAAACATTAAAACCTTTTTATTTTCCAGCTGATACTTTTGTAAACATGACCATATGAATGATGATATGAGTTTCATGACACTTCAAGCTAAAAAGGTTATTACTCTTAAAATATTTTGTAAATCTTTTATCGGTTAACAGTTGTTAAACAGCAACATTCAATTATTGATTTGATTGAAACACATTAAAACCTTTTTATTTTCCAGCTGATAGGCTACTTTTGTAAACATGACGAAGAGAATAAAAAATCGTATAATATTTTATGTTCAGCTCGATGTTAAACAGCAATATTTAGTTATTGATATGATTGAAACATTTTAAAACCTTTTTATTTTCCAGCTGATACTTTTGTAAACATGACGATATGAATCCAAGTTTCATAACACTTCAAACTAACAAAAAAAGTGACTAATCTTATAATATTTTATGTTCAGCTGTTATCGATTATCACTTGTTTGTTCATTCATTCATTCATTTTCTTTTCGGCTTAGTCCCTTTATTAATCTGGGGTCGCCACAGCGGGATGAACCGCCAACTTATCCAGCATATGTTTTACGCAGCGGATGCCCTTCCAGCCACAACCCATCTCTGGGAAACATCCATACACACCCATTCACACTCATACACTACGGACAGTTTTAGTTTACCCAATTCACCTATACCGCATGTCTTTGGACTTGTGGGGGAAACCGGAGCACCCGGAGGAAACCCACGCGAACACGGGGAGAACATGCAAACTCCACACAGAAATGCCAACTGACCCAGCCGAGGCTCGAACCAGCAACCTTCTTGCTGTGAGGCGAACGTGCTACCCACTGCGCCACCGCGTCGCCCACTTGTTTGTTGTTTGATTTAAATTCATTAAAAAACATATTTTCCAGCTGATGGTACGTATGTAAACAAACAAGAATCCAAGTTTCATAACACTAAAAAGTTATTAGTCTTATAATATTTTATGTTTAACTTTTATCGATTAACAGTTGTTAAACAGCAATAATCCTATTTAATTACTGATATATGATGCTAATTATTTTAAATATATATTTTTCAGCTAACGTAAGGATGCAAACAAATATGAATCCAAGTTTCATAACACAACTGTTATCGATCAACAGTTGATAAACAGCAATATTCAATTACTGATATAATTGAAACATTAAAAGCTTTTTCTTTTACAGCTACTTTTGTAAACATGATGAAGAGAATCCAAGTTTCATAACACTTCTAACTAAAAAGAAATTAGCCTTCTACTCTTATAATATTTTATGTTCAACTGTTATCGATTAACATAATTGTGTTAAACTATAATTGTGTTAATTATAATTGTGTTAAACAGCAATATTTAATTACTGCTATATGATGATTCAGATTCATTAAAAAATATATTTTCCAGCTAATGTAAGGATGCAAACAAATATGAATCCAAATTTCATAACACTAAAAAGTTACTAGTCTTATAATATTTTATGTTCAACTTTTATCAAATAACAGTTGGTAAAATAAGCCCATTTAATTACTGATATATGATGCTAATTGATTTAAATATATATTTTCCCAGCTAATGTAAGGATGCAAACAAACATGAATCCAAGTTTCAAACGACTGTTATCAATTAACAGTTGATAAACAGCAATGTTCAATTACTGATTTGACTGAAATACATAAAAAACCTTTTTATTTTCCGGCTGAAACTTTTGTCAACGTGACAATATGAATCCAAGTTTCATAACACTTCAAGCTAAAAAAAAAAAAAAATAATAGCCTTCTACTCTTATAATATTTTATGTTCGACTGTTAGTAACAGTTTGGTAAACAGCAATATTCAATTATGATGGAAATGCATTAAAACATTTGATTTTCCAGCTGATGCGTTCGCAACCAATTTTTAGGCACTTTAAAGTGACACTTTTATGCAGCATAAATCTTACCTTTGACCTCGCACGAATGCTTTTGCCCAGTCGCCCCACACACAGAGAAATTAGTTTGTCTATAAGCGTTAATAAGAAGTTGACGGCCTCCGTTCCCTTCTCGGTCCCGTTAACCCACGTTATTTTATCTCCTCTGATGTTCCTCCGGCAAACTCCGCTACTTTGCCCTGCCAGCTGTCCGTCGTTGAGAATCCCACAGAAATGCATGCGCTTGACCTGCCCCAAAACCATATGTCCCGCAATGTCCCCCAAAAAATGGTCCACGTAAAAAAAGCCCTGATCCAGCAGAGCCGGGACAACCTGCCCAAAAACCAAACTCTCCAACTGTGTGTCCAGATCATGCTGAAGAAAAGGCATTTTGTCCTGAGGCTGGTGCATTCAAATAAGTAAAAGTTTTTTTGTTTTTTTTGTAAGAGAGATGTCTAAATTGTGTGTGCTCGTCCTTTGAGAGCCGGGTAAATGATGCCAATGTTTTATAGAGACTCTGAATGCGGGTCCATGAGCGCCGGAGGATCAGAGCTCTGCGCACCTGACGAGCATGTGAAACGTGCAGAATGTGTGTCGCGCTCCGGTGGGCGGATATTCATATGAAAACCCCCATTCAGCGCACTTTACTCCAGCGAATGAGGCTCGAGAACACGTATTTCCTATGATCGACACCTTATTGTCCTGTAGGGGGCGCTCGGCGGATCAGAGAGCCAAGCGCTTCAAATAACACGACATTTGTTTACATTTACATCCTTGAAAATGCATGAATTTTAATCTAGTGAAACTGCTTGAACATGTAATTGTGTTGCTTTCATAATATTTTTGTACTTTTATATGTATAGCACTTACACTGTAAACAATTCCATGATCAATTAGTCCTGACAGCATATGTTTTTAGGTCATTGTAACTTATTAAACTAAGTTAATCATGTTCTAACTTAATTTTATAAGTTACGCAGGCTGTTTTAAGTCAGTTTAACATAATATAAGTTCAATAGACTCATAAAGGTTAATTTGATTCAGCTTAAACGTTTAAGGCAACCAGGATTTATTTACAGCGTAGTATTATAAGTCACATAAAAAATGTTTTTGCTTTTGCATAAAAAGAAAACTTTGGATCCTCTGCACATGTCTGCAGCATGATATGGCTGGCATTTTTACATTTAAGATGTGAGTTCAAATAACATGACATTTATTTACATATACATCCTTGAAAATGCAGGCATTTTAATCTAGTGTTTTACAAGGGCTTAGATTAGGGATTTTGAAACTGCTAGGACATGTAATTGTGTTGCTTTCATAATAATTTCTTACTAAATACAGCCTAATAATAATTAACTAAGTCAAATTAAAGAAATGTTTTTGCTTTTGCATAAAAAGGTGTGTGTGTGTGTGTGTGTGTGTGTGTGTGTGTGTGTGTGTGTGTGTGTGTGTGTGTGTGTGTGTGTGTGTGTGTGTAAATATGTAATAATAATATGTAAAAGTGCTGGAATTGAAAATGCGTCTGGAAAGTGCTTGAATTTGACTTTAAAAACTACATCAGTGGTAAGTACACTGTATTTTCAAACATGTATTATTTAAACTGTAATATTGTAGAAATGGTAATATTATTTATTCAATTCGGATGTAAAAGTTGCGCTTGTTCTGTGAAATCGCGATTAAATTAGCCTACTTTGAGCTTTTGATTTAGTCATCATAAATAACAATGATTGGTCCGTCTGACTTTCGATGAGAAAGGGAACGAGTGTCACGTGATCAAGCCGCCTACGTGCGAGTTCAGCAGTGCTCTGAAAATGATTTACTTGTTAATGAATGGTTAAACCGAGGAGTTTATCTGCGGCATTAAAAACATATGGTGAGGTGTTAAAACATCGCATTGTGTGAGGATCAAACTGTGAGGGTAATGTTTCAAACCTCTTTATTACGTTCAAGATGCATTAATAGGCTGCAAAAATATTACAGAAATGAGATTTGTTAAATGGCCTAACCTTAAACAGCCTTTCACCTCCACTATTGCTTGTTCTTTTAATATAGATTTTATAATAAACCTGACTTTGAACTGTTTATAGCCTACATTTTGTAAATTTTATTTGTTTGCATTGCTTATCTGATATTTGCCGTTTTAAAAAAGTAAATCACTTCAATACAGTTTTAATCATGAATAAAATATGAACACAAGGATACAAAAACACATCAGAATAAATAGATCAAATATATAGGAAATGTGGAGCAAATGTAAAATATCAAGACTGAACAGAACATTTGACACATTTGATCGTCATTTTGTTTGTTTATTAACATTTGTTTGTATATAAATAACTAATAAATATTTAACCCAAAATATAAATATGACCCCGCCCTAAAATGTAAAAGCCTTAGTCTATTTTCATATGAAGACCGAGTTGTTACTCTGACTTTAATATTATAAATTGGACATGATATTTGGAAAACATTTCAAATATGTTTGTAATATCTTTGTTTATTCATTCATTCATGATCATGGATTTTATAATAATAGCCTATGTATTCATTTATTATTATTATTATTATTTGTATAAGTGTTTATTGCTGTTAAAATAAATTACATTTTGCATTCTTTCACATCAATACAGTTTTAATCAAGAATAATATATGAACACAAGGATACAAAAACATCAGAATAAATAATTAAATATATAGGAAATGTGGAGCAAATGTAAAATATCAAGACTGAACAGAACATTTCAGTTTGATCATCATTTTGTTTGTTTATTAATGTGTATAAATACAAATAAATGGCCTATCTAATAAACATTTAACCTAAGATATAAATATTACAGAGCTCTAAAATGTAAAAGCCTTAGTCTGTTTTTATATAAAGACCAAGTTGATACTCTGACATTAATATTATAAATTGAACATGACATTTGGAAAATATTTCTAATATGTTTGTAATAAATGTGTTTATTCATTCATTCGTTCATGATTTTATACTAATAGCCTGTGTATTCATTTATTATTATTATTAGTAGTAGTAGTAGTATTACCATCATCATCATTATTATTAATTTAAGTGTTTATTGCTGTAAAAATAAATTAAATCTTGCACTTTTACTACAATCCTGTCCATAGATCATCACCCTTTTTGGCACCCTGAGGGACCCCAGACCCCCGTTTGAAAACCCCTGCCAACAGTATCGTACGTGACAAAGTCCAGCCCTGTAAGCCCCGCCCACTGAAGCTCCCTGTTTCACATTGAGCGCCAGTCTGTTTGCTTGCTGCATTTCTAAGAGTTCAGCCGAAATGTGCTGATTTACTATCAGTAAAGCCCAGCAGGTCAGACCACAGGCTCAGCTCTCATGCATTAATTCTATGGCAAACAGTTTATTTAGGGAAGAATATCACCATAGAGTAATCGCGGGCGCCGCTGGTTTAATCTCAAGCAGTCTGCCTTTAGATGTAGTGTGCGTGAGAGCACATCGTAAGATGTTTGAGCTCATTTAATAGTCATGCTCGACCCCGACCGCCATTGAGGAGCACAAGAGCCGCATGTACGCGCACAAACAAGGGGGCGTTTTCCAAGAAGTCCATAAAAACAGCGCTTTACATCAATCATACAACCTGCATGAGTATTCTTTTCTTTTTCTCAACAGTGTTTCTCTTCTGGTCATAATTGGCAACTTTTGCAACAACTGTCTTTTGATGAATCAGTGTAAAGCATGCACAATCATTGTTATTATCATTTAGTATTAATAAGGAAGGATATTTATTTCCCTTAATGCAGAATCAAAATTTCTTCTGATGATCAAACTTTGCATTGCATCAGTTACAGTTGTCTTTTGATGACGATTCTGTTTCAAATTAAAGCATTAAACTTCATACACAATAAATACTACTATCTTAATAATGAATATTACGAACATCTCAGTTTCTGTATAATAAATGTAGGTTATCAATTTTTTGACCTTAATAATGCAGTATCTATATTTATATATTATCTAAATTATAATATTATATAAATTACAATATTCATTATAATATAATATATTTATATATATTTATGTATTAATATTAATATTTATTTTCAAGACGTGCATGCACTTTAAAAATGCTTTGTTACTGTAACCCAACCTTGGGTGAAATATGAACAAACACAACCGCTGGGTTAAAATATAAATGTAATTTGTAATTTTAAATGTAATTTAAACTTATTTTAAAAAATGAACGCATTGTTTGGTTTGTCCATATATTTCTCAAATCAGACAAAGCTAACACTGAATTGAATTTTTACATGACAGATTTTAGACAAACTGTACAAAAATACAAGTATCCTATACATTCTGAAATAAAACCGCTCAGTGGACGGGAAAGCGCGCGCGACATCGGAATGAGTCAACGGAAGGAGCTTGGAAAGGATAAGGTAATTTTTTTAAATATTACTTTTGTATACGTTAAGTCTACTGTGTTAGATACGGTTTTGATACAGCGGAGTTTACTTAACTAATTTGATGGTATTTGGTCAGCACATACACAAAAACTTCCCGCTCTGCTTGTAAGCTAAGTTACATTTCGTTTAACTTAGTTGTACATGTCTGAGCTCAGCTCAGGCTAAAGAATGCTTGAAACTAGTGTTAAGCATGTTCGATGGCCATTTTATAAGCACCACACCAAGGATAATAAGGATCATTTAGGAGCTTTTTATTGTAATAAAATGCCTTTTGAATGACAGATTTTTCTATGTAGGTAATGGCAGCAAGTACTGTGATTTGTGATCTTTCTGAGGTGTAAACTGTAAAACAGTAAGTAGTATTTTTACTCTTGTACTTCTTAAATTTGTTCATTGATTTTCTTTTTTGTAACAATACTTTGTTACATTCAGCTTCTCTAACGTTGTTGTTTGTTGTTGATTATTTATTTATTTTTTGGTCAGAACATACTTAATAAATTTCCTGCTCTGCTTGTACATTTTGTTTAGCTGTACATTGAATAGCAAATGTTATTAATTTACTATGAGCATTTTACATTCTAGACGTGATTTGATCTATCTTTAATTAATCCTGTAAGTATAGTTAGTTTGATGCAGACGGGAATGTCTGAGCTAAGGCTAAATCCAACCGCCAAAAAAGTTTGACCACCATTTTATGTGACACACCCAGGATAATTATGATCATTTAGGAGTTTTTTGTGATTAAGTGACTTTTGGCTAACATTATCTTTTTTACTTAATTTTGCTAAAATGCTTTTATCTGTTATTCTGTTTCAGATGGATGAAAATGTGAAAACCAAACTAAAAGGAGGGAATCTTGAAGAGTTAATGCCCACATTTGAAGGTATGCAGTAATATTTTACTTGGTTCATTGTAATCACTAGGGCTGCCCTTGTCTAAAGATTTGTCTGGTTGACTTGTGATGTTCATTTGAAGCATTAGTTGAATAATTACACATTTATTAATAAACCATTTAAATCATAATAATTAGTCTTTAATTGCCCACATTGCCTATTTTATAAGGCAAACATACACAGTTTTGGAGTTCCATGCTCAAGTTCATAGAGACTGAGACCGCAGAAAGCACATCCTTTTACTTTCATTATTTACTAAAGTGCAGTGTTTTGTTGTTATTGTGAGTGCACACAGAGAAATGTAATGTAGTGTAAAGTTGCTACTATATTTCAGATGATAAGCCATAGCTTATTTGAGGTCGATGAAAGCATTAGGATATCCTGCCTGATGTAGCTACTACTGCATAGATCAGCTGTTAACAATCTGCGTGACTTCGCCAATGTGGATTTTTTTTTTCTGCAGCTAATAAAATTTTGGTCGACTAATGGTTAGTCAGTTATTAGGGGGCAGCCCTAGTAATCATTAGCCACTTCAACACTTTAAACTGAGAGATTAAAAACAAATGCCAATTTGCCTTTGACTGGTTAATTTTTTAAATCTGCTGTTCATGCAACCTGTGGCTTTCTCTTGTTTTATTTTTAGCACAGGAGCGAACTCTCGTCTTTAGGTCAATTTGATTATAATTCAGAGGGTAACGATTCAATGAAAAGTTTCTTGATGCATTTAATGCATAATGCTTTTCCTACAGTTATTTTATTAATGATGAAAATGTTATTTTTATGTTTGTTATTAGGGCAGTGCGGTGGCGATGTGGGTAGTGCTGTCGCCTCACAGCAAGAAGGTCGCTGGTTCGAGCATCGGCTGGGTCAGTTGGCATTTGTGTGGAGTTTGCATGTTCTCCTCGTGTTCGCGTGGGTTTCCTCCGGGTGCTCCGGTTTCTCCCACAGTCCAAAGACATGCGGTGTAGATGAAATGGGTAAGTTAAATTGTCCGCAGTGTGTGTGCGTGTGTGAATGAGGGTGTATGGGTGTTTCCCGGTGATGGGTTGCAGCTGGAAGGTGCATAAAACACATGCTGGATAAGTTGGCGGTTCATTCAGCTGTGGTGACCCCTGATTAATAAAGGGACTAAGCCGAAAAGAAAATGAATGAACGAATGAATGTTTGTTATTATAAAATACAAATGAAAACTTAAATTTTGCATCTGTTTAACAGAAACATTTTAAAAAATCATGTAAATATAATTTATTTATTGACAAATAAATTTCAGTAAGTAGGGAGTGATTTGTTCACAGCTATGGTTTATATTTTGTAAATTTTTAGTGGTAAGATGCCTCTCACAGCAGCACACACATAGAAGGGAATGCTTTTTTTCCCTAGTTGTCACCTGACAAAGCATCATTCAAACTAAAATGCAAATATGGCTTTGTGCACTTAAAGAATCATAAGACACTGTTGTAATTATGAAGTCTGTTGCACTGCATGTTTTTTTAAAGCGAAGTGATCAAATGTTTTCAGTCTTTAAATCCTTGGCTCAAAGTCAAGTCACTTTCATTTCTATAGCATTTTATACGATACAGATTGTCAAAGCAGCTTTATATTGATAGTGAATGCAACAAACTCTATATGGCCTGTAAGTTTAACATGAATTGAGAAAGCTCTGGGTACCAGTTATGCATTTTCATTAAAAGGAGAAGTCAACTTCCAACAAAAAGATTCACACATAATGTACTCACCCCCTTGTCACCCAAGATGTTCATGTCTTTCTTTTTCAGTCGTAAAGAAATTGTTTGTTTTGGGTTTTTTTAGGAAAACATTTCAGCATTTTTCTCCATCTCCATGGACTGAGATGGTGCCTCAATTTTGAACTTCCAAAAAACTATTTAAATGCGGCTTCAAATGATCCCAAATGTGGTTGCAAACGATCCCAGCTGAGGAAGAAGGGTCTTATCTATTTTTATTAAGAAAATACAATTGAAATACTTAATAATTTCAAATGCTCATCTTGCCTTACTCTCCCTGAATTGTGTAAAATACAGTCAGAGTGTTCAACATACCCTAACAGTCTTGAGCTAGAATACACACAGGTCAGACAAGGCAGAGCAAGACAAGATGAGCGTTTGACATTGAAAAGAATTTAAATTGTATTTTTTTATAAATAAATAAAAAGATTAGACCCTTGCGCTAGATAAGACCCTTCTTTCTCGTCTGGGATCGTTTACAACCGCGTTTGTAATCGTTTGAAGCGGAATTTAAACTGCATTTGGAAGTTGAAACTCGGGGCAGCATATCAGTCCATTATATGAATAAGAAAAATGCTGCAATGCTTTCTTCAGAAAACAATTTCTTTATGAATAAAGAGAGAAAGACATGAACATCTTGGGGGGGTACATCATCTGATGTCATCTGCACCTGGGCCAAAAAGTTGCAGCATAGTGCCATGGTCAGTGGTTAACTAATGCCAATGACTGCCTGATAGCTTGGTGTGTTATGGTCTTAATTGCTTCTAAAGGTATTTTAGGTGTTCTAAAGGTAACTCTAAAGATATTTAACTTTTACACTTTTGAGTTCTTAATGAATCTTAATGAATTTTATTTATTTATTCAGATTGGGATCAATATGGCTGAGTACCTTCGTTCAAAAGAGTCCATTGAATTTCCTTATGTTCTCATGCTTGGAGACCACCACTGCTTTCAAGCCTTTGCTATAATAAATGGCAAAGTACGTTGCTGTAGTGGACGTTTGCTTTAAAGCATTCTACATCTTTGGTGTGAACTACCCCAAGCAGTGTTCCCTGGTGTGGCAATTTCTACAGACTGTGGTGTATGGACTTCCTGGGGAAGAGACACTGGCAGTAAGACTTCTGCGAGCATTAATTTTTGCTGACAAACAGTAATTATTAATACTGTGACCTCACCGCTATCTTGGATTCTGTGTACTTCAACTTGTACACCTTTACTTCTAAATACAGTTAAAGTCAGAATTATTAGACCCCCTGTTTATTTTTTTCCCCAATTTCTGTTTAACGGAGAGAAGATTTTGTATTTTGAAGTTAATCTTTCTGACTTCAGTCATTTAGATGCTTTTTTATTATTACTTCTACATACTTTTATTTGTCCTCTACTCTGCAATTACATTGCAATTGATTCTTACTGATGATTCCTGATTTGTGCATGGTGTAAATGTTATGAAAAGTTTGAAAGGCATATTTCAAATATGCATTTTTTTAAGTTAATTTGTCTGACTTCAGTCTGATGCATCCCTTTTTTTAAACCCAGCCGTTTTTAGAGTGTACGAATTCATACGAATTAGCCAAACATAAAGTTACAAATTTCCGTGATTTTTTTTTTTGTTTTTTTTTATAGTTTTTAGTTCACCCTAAAAAAAGATTTTTTTTTGTACGTTGGGTCAAATATGGACTGTTATGTTCAGAACAATGTCATTTAAATTGAATTGAAAAGAAAAGAAAACAAATAAATAAATAAATTAACCAAACTGAGTCTATATTTGACCCCACATTGGATTATGATGACATCTTATCACTTTTAGTGTTTGCACGTGCATGTCTTCTGATCAACTTCAAAACTTTGCAATAATTAACATCTGTTATAATCGCCCATGTTGCAACTTGCAAATGAAAGCATGCAGCTGCATTGCCAAATACAAGCACAAACTTTCTGGTCGTGCGTTTTTCCACCAGCATTCTACAGTATCTTGTGAAACTCAAACAGGTTTTAGAAGTGATTGCAGAATTAATATTTTTGGGTGAATTGTTCGTTTAAAACAAGACACTGCAGGTGAACAGTTTTGTCATGCACTTCTCAGTTTTGAGATTTGAGCTTTTTGTTCAGTGAAATGCATCCAAACTATACATTTAAGAAAGCTGTTTCTTTTTAACACACTTTATAATTTTATTTCTGTAGATTTCAGCTATAGGCTATATATTCACCTACATAATTTTTTAAAAGTTTGTTTTCGTGATGCAGCTGATGGTCTCTCCTCACCTTGTGTCTGCCTGTAATTGTGAACTTGTCCAGTCTGCCGTCCGCGCACGTCATCAGTTTGTCCATGCGGGTCAGCAAATAGCCGATATTTTGGCAGCTGCCCTCGGTGCCATCGACCCACGCAATCTTGTCTCCGCGAATAGCTTTGCTTTTGTCCAGTTTTTGGCTGACCAGCTGACCGTCCTGCATGCCACCGCTCTGGTGAATGCGCCGGACCTCCTGCAAAACGCGCTCCCCGATCCGATCCCCCAGAAACCGGTCGACAATACACAAGCCGTAGGAGTTCATGCACGGGACCACGTACTGCAGCACGAGTTTCTGCGCGTTCAGACGCTTGTGCTCTTTGGATTTGGCCCGGTTGTTGCGGGGGTTTCTCAGTTCTTTGGGCAGCTCCGCGGGACCTATGGGTTGCTCTTCGGCCGGCTGCACGTTTCTGCCGGTTTGGGGCCGGTTCGGGACCGGGCAGGGATTTCCGCGCTGTTCTGCCATTGAGTTTGCAGAAGTGCGGCGCTCCTGTCAGATGAGATGAGATGAGAGGGAGAGTCTGAGTTACGTGAACACCATCACATGTGGCAGAGCTTAAATTAGAGCAACACACACACACACACACACTAGAGATGCTCACTGAGGAGACATCAGATTATTGGTCCCGATGGAAAAAGCTTTAGGCTAAATTATGTCAGTGAAAAGTCAGTATGTCATAATTGTCAAAGATTGCATCATTAACATCTAACCATACAATATTATTATTATTATTATTATTATTTTAAAGGTTGTATTATTACCAAATGGCCATCTATTGTTGTTGTTGTTATTAATTTCTAGATGTATAGGCATGTTAGTAAGTCTTTGATCCATTAAAAATATATATTTTATAAAATAAAGTACATTGTATTATTATTAAAGATTATTAAGACACAGTGACACAATAAAAAAAAAAAATTTAAGTTTATTATTTATCTTGCAGTATTATTATTATTATTATTATGATTATTAACAACAGTAATTATGTAAGTTAAATTAGCAAAACACATTGTAAATGTATTAATTTACTATTAAGAACATCAGATCGTCTATACCAGACAGATTAACAATGGCATATAGTTTTTTATTTAACCTAGAAATAATAGTTTTGTTGTTCTTTTCACCATAACATGAACTTATTTTACTTTGACTTACTTTACGTTTAAAGTGTCACAAAGATATAAGATAAACAGACAAAATGTGTAAATATTTGCATTTTGTTTGTATTTATTTTGCTTTACTAGTTTTGTATTCCTATGTTAATTAGTAAAATATACTTATGATGATATTAATTTTTGATTATATTAATAATTTCTTGTTATCAGTGCCAATTTGACATATATTGCTTATGTGACCTCAGTCAGTCACATTTAGTTAATCATCAAACAAAATCATTTATTTTATTTTTTGCATATCTCTCACTGTGTTCTCCCAGATAAATCTGACGTGGCTCTGAAATGTCTGGAAACACCACTGAATGCACGTTGATCGGCTAAAAATAGTACGGAAATAATTAAAGGCATATCACAGACGTGACGTTTGTACTGACCCAGATGACAGATCTGCTGGCTGGACTTCTGCACAGAGAAAGGTCAGAGTGAAATGACATTTGCACAATGCACTATGAAATGATGTAAGTGAGCATATCAGTTCACTTCAGATGGTAGAGTAAAAAAAAAAAAACAATTTTATATTTGTATGTTAAAGTTTCATCATACTTAAGTGGTTCTAAATGGTTATGCGTTTCTCTCTTTTGTTGAACACAAAGCAAGATATTCGGAACAATGTTGGAAAATGCAGCAATTGACACCATAGTAGGAAGAAAATATACTATTGAAGTATTTTTTTCTTTCTTTGTGTTCAACAGAATAAAGAAACTCAAACTTTCATTTTTGGGTGAACTATCCCTTTAAGTCTAGACACTGCTGGTTTCATAAACCTGTCGATTTCGAAAATTCTGGGCTTTTTGGCTTTTCATAAAGGTTTTTATTTATATAAATATTATTTATTTATCTGCTTTTTTCCCCCATCATTTTTTAAATTATCTTCTTTTGTGTTCAACAGAAGAAAGAAACTCTGAGGTTTGGAACAGGTTTAGGATGAGTAAATGATGACAGAATTTACCATTTTGGGTGAACTATCCCTTTAAGATACTCAATTTTTAGATTTATTTTTGGTGTTTTTTGACTATTCATAAATGTTTTGGTTTTTTTATTTCAGTGTAAGCGAATACGTCCAAAATATACTATAAGCAATTCTTTTATCACACTTTATAGATCCGTGTCTGCAGATTTCAACTATATTATATCACTTAAAAGAACATTTCTTAAAATGAGTTTGTTCTCCTGCCTTAAATGCCATAAATCTCCACTTCAGCAGCTTTTTAGTTTCATTCATACATGTATATAAGGTTTTTGTAGATGTATAAATATAATTTCCCTGATCATATACAAAGAAATGTGAAAACGTAGTTTTTTTTCAGACAGTTCACAATTTTTTTTAAATTGTGGAGTAATAAAATGATGTTATTATTATACAAACTTGACACTGATGTGCCAAAAATGTTGAGTAATAATTTATTTAAAAATGTAAAATAAAAAACAAACATGAAAATTTCCTTATTATTTACTCACATTCAAGAGCTTCTAAAGGTTTATGAATTTCTTCTGTTGAACATAAAGGAAGATATTCTGAAGAATGTTGGGGGAAAAAAATGACTTCCACAGTGGAAGTAAATGACAGAATGTGCATTTTTTTGGGTGAACTGTGCCCAAATGATATGCATATTAAGAATGATCATTATAATAACAATCTCTTTTTATCACTCCATAATTGAAAAATAAGTCAATTATGAACAGTCAGGGTAAAAAGCTATTTTCACAATTTTTGTAGAATTAAATTAGGTACAGTTGAAGTCAGAATTATTAAACCCCCTGAATTATTAGCCCCCCTGTTTATTTTTCTTCAATTTCTGTTTAACGGAGAGAAGATTTTTTCAACACATTTCTAAACATAATAGTTTTAATAACTCATTTCTTGTATCTTTGCCATGATGACAGTAAATAATATTTTACTAGATATGTTTCAAGAAACTTCTATACAGCTTAAAGTGACATTTAAAGGCTTAACTAGGTTAATTAGGCAAGTTAGGGTAATTAGGCAAGTCATTGTATAACGATGGTTTGTTCTGTAGACTATCGAAAAAAATATATAGCTTAAAGGGGCTAATAAAATTGACCTTAAAATGTTTTTTTTTAAATTAAAAACTGCTTTTATTCCAGCCGAAATAAAACAAATAAGAATTTCTCCAGAAGAAAAAATATTATAGGAAATACTGTAAAAATTTCCTTGCTCTGTTAAACATCATTTGGGAAATATTTGAAAAAGAAAAAAACATTCAAAGGGGGTTTAATAATTCTGATTTCAACGGTGTATATATTCATTTTACACAGGGGATTTTGGGAATCTCCTTTTTTATCACTCCAATACTATGGAGGTAAAGATCTGTTGTTGTTTTTAAATATCTGTTTTTTACAACTTACATTTAAATATACAAAATAATAAAATTTTTAAATATTCATCAATTTGCATATCGTTTATTGCACAAAAAATCATTATAATAGTAGCATTTAAAAGTTGTTTCATTTTTTTGACACATCAATGTTTTATAATAATAATAATCTCTTTTTATCACCATAATTGAAAAAATTATTAATGAACAGTCAGAGGAAAAAAAAAAAAAAAAGCTATTTTCATAAATTAAATTAGGTATATATATTTATTGTTACACGGGGGATTTGAGGAATCTCCTTTTTTTATCACTCCATACACTGTTAATGATGTTTGTAAAATACGCAGTATTGAACTGTAAAATACCCTGTATTTTACTTTAGGGCAGTTATGCAGTATGTTACTGTAGTAAAGTTGCATTGTGAAAATTTACTGTATATTTTACAGTAGAGATATACAATACTGTAAACCCATATACATGGTGCTGTAAATGTAAATACAGTATTTGTGCTGTAATTGATTTACAGTAAGTCACTGTAGATTCTACAGTAAATTCTTAAGTGTACTTAAAAAAAAAAAAAAAAATACTATGGAAGTAAATGCCTGTTTCTTTCTTTTTTTTTTTATAACTTCCTTTGCTTACAACAGAAGACAGAAACTCAGAGATTTTGGAACATGAGTAAATGAGGGGTGAACTGTCCCTTTAAGCAACTGAAAAGCTTCTCAGTAAAGTAGCACGGTTCTGGCTGAACATCTAGAGTTCAAACTCCAGCGGAGTGGTGCGGCGATGGCCTACGTGAGAACACCCTCATCCTGGAGTTTAAACTGTAACCAGCTGCTATTTTCATTTTGAGCTCATGCCAACGATATGAGTATGAGCACAGGACGGGAGTTTATTTTTTTTTACTGACTGTAAACTAAACCGATTCATCCATATCTTCAGTTCCACCTGTTGGGCGAGGATCAATATTTATAGGTTATTTATAGCTCGAAGAGGCATGCTGTAATGTGTTTTGTAGATTTATGGAATGTTTTAAGCTAGATATGCATATCTACTTTAAACAACTGATAAATATGATTGATATAGATATTGAAAAACATTTTGCTTGTTGAAATATGCAGTCATGCATATCATCCACTCCGGCTCAAATATCAATAACAAATCGGTTTGAAGTATTTATAGCAAATGTGTGTTGCATATATAAATGTATTGGTGAATTATAAAAGTAACAAGTAACATGCTAAATTAAATGTGGAACTTTGGAAAATAAAATGCTGGGTTCCACAATCCATTTATGTTGGGTTAACTTATTTGTTTATGCAAATTTAAGTTGATTGAACATAAGTTGTCCCAAAAAAACCTCAAAAATAGTTTCAGCTCATTTTAAATTAGTTTGAAAAACAGCAAACATCGTTTTTGTTTGTTTTTTGAGTGGTGGAAAAACTGAAATAGATTACTTGTGTATCTATAACTATTTTGTTTATAATTCAGTTTTTCTACTTTAAAATTTCATGATTGTAACTTGACAGTTCCTTGTAAAATTGGTCAAATTTGCAATTTCAGAGTAATTCTATTTATTTTAATATAGTTTATTATTCATTTATTTACATGTTTATTATAATTACCATCATGGCTGTTGTTTTGATAGAGAATGGGGATTATATAATGATTTCTGCAGTTATATTTAAAAAAAAAAAAACATTTTAAAATGATTTTTACTGTCAGAAATGTACAAATACATATAAAAATTTGATTAAAAAAAATGAAAAATTCTAATAAAGCATATATTAATGTCAGTTCTCATTGCAACATTAATAATAAACTAAAAATTCCTATTTATTGGACCAAAGTTACCATGAACTAACAGATACTAAAAAAAAAAACCAATATTACTGTTGGTTAATACATTAACTAATGTATATTTGTATTGTAAGTTTACAAAAAAAAAAGTAATATTAAGGCATTAACCAACAAGAAGCAATAATTTCATTATGTTTTATAAAAGTTGCAATGAATATGATCTGTCATTAATAAATGCTTTACATGAATTATTCTTATGTTCTGTTGCAAAAATATATGCATATATAAAAATTTTAAAAATCTTATCAAGAAAAAAAAATGACTAACAATATTTTAAATATTTAATTCAGTGTTAAGATTTATTTGTGAAATCTACAAGCCTCATGTCTTCTCATAATAATATTTCTGATTAGTATTGTACCACAAACAGGACACATGAAATGTAAATCTTTATTACAAAACTATGTTAATCAGTTGATAAGTCAGGAATAGACTAAAATAACTTATAAAAAAAATCTTAGATTCAACATTTTATTTCAGACATACAACATGTTTTCCATAACTAGTGGCAAGATTAATATTTACTGACCAAATGCATACAATAATACAATCTAAACCATCTTGAACAGAATAAACCATTTACAATCTCCTCGATAAAGTGAAAGATGTTTCCCCCTCAGGTTTTTACAGAGAATCTGCTGAATAATCGTCCCAGGGCTCGAAGCTCAAGGTGGATTACAGAAAGAGTTTATGAAGTGTTTTTATGACCTGAGCGACTGGTTCTGGACTATCAACAATGACGTCACACATCCGCCTGTGACTCACAATGTCAAATCTGATAAAATAGATCCAAAACTGTACCGGTAATGATTCACTGAGGCAAACCACATCATTTCAGGTCAGCCGAAATAATCCTCTATAAAACTCTTACAAACATGTATACAATTAAATATACACATTCATATCAAAATAATAAGTATCATCTGAACAAACCACTGTCATGAAACAAAACCGAAGCATCATTTTAAAATACAATCAAAGACGTCATACTATATATATATATATCTTATTTATGAAAGGATACATTTGCAGACAGGGCAGTGTGTGCTATTATAGCTGCAGACTGTGCTGTTTACTGTTCTCCTTCAGAAAACACAAGTGTCCATGTTTGAAGTGTTCATTTTCTTTCACGTGGAGAGGAGTTTTGGAGCAGTTCATTTTCGGTGGCGCGCAGGATGATGATGATGATGATCCTGCTCACTGACGTCACTGGACCACTTCAAAATAGTGTAAAATAGCCATAATGTGCTGCGGCATGAACACATAACCAGTGTAGACCGCCATCGCCGCTACTGAGATCAGCAGAGAATCTGAGATCATGGTTAAGGAAATGATTATACAGGAGATAAGTGATTTACTGCAACTAAACTGTAAAAAAAGAAGGGAATCAAATAAAGAAGAGATAATCAAATAAAAAATAAAAGCATTTAAAATATATAATAATAACATAATTGTAAATTGCATAGTAAAATAAGTAGACAAAATAAAACAGTAATCAAACTGGTGTAAATGCATTTCATAATGAATAACTATTTCTCAGTGAATATAGGTCATGTATTTTGGTGCATTTGAACAAAACAGATTTATTAAACAGATATATTTATTAAAAATATATATATATTTTAGTCACTGAACATCTTTAGAAATACATTTAAATTCACCCAAAATATTGCAAAAAAAATAAAATCAAACTACAAAATTTCAACTAAATTTAATATTTTTTCTTTTAACATTCTCTTGATTTTTCCTCTTTTTAAAATATTTACTATTTTTCCCTAACATATAAATTTATGCTACTTTTTTTTTAAACTGTTATCATAAGTTATTTTGTTAGATAAGCTCCAGAGTTGGCTTCAATACATTAATAATCTAATGTATATTCACAAATATAATATTGTAAAGTTTGTGTACTCATATATGCTGAGCACTGTATATACCATACAAAAATGCATAAATTGAAACCTAAATACAAGTATAAAAAGTACTCAGTATAATCTGATATTTAACACTAGAAAGAAAATATAGCAAACTATTGGAGGCATTCAGCATTTTTTCCTACTGCAAATGAAAGGACACGCTACAAGATTTTTGCTACTGTTAATAAATGCTGTTAAAACATCTGCACACGTTAAACAATAATTATTTACTTGGCATCAATAAAAAGAAAACACAGCAACATTGATTTATATTTCACCATCAAACCAACAAAAATGTACAGTTGAAGAAAAAATGATCTGCCCTGATTGAAATCTTCATTATTTTTCAAATATTTCTCAATGGGCTATATGCACAGCTAGTGTATTTCAGCCAATGATGATCTTCTGGTGAAAGATTTATGTGACTATTTTCAATTTCATAAGGTTCCTTTTACAGCATCGATGTTGTAATGTAATTAAAATATAATCAGTTAACTAGATGACATGGTGCGGAAAAATATAATTTAATGCAGTGCTTCTTGTTTGGTCTGACACCCACTTTATATTGTATCCCAGCCAGGCAGTGAAGATCGCTGTTTTGCAAAGAAATCAGATCCTAAACACAGCAATTTTGTATAGGACGCGATTTTGTATGGGACATTTTAAAACATAATAGCTTTAATAACTTATTTTATTTTTCATTATGGCAATATTTATATATTTATGTTTTGTGCATAATATTTTGTTATAGTGCAAATGCTTAACTAAGTTAATTAGGTTAACTAAACAAGGTAGGTTAATGAGGCAAGTCATTGGCCAAAAGTGGTTTGTTTTGTAGCCAATCAAAAATATAGATTTCTTAAGATCACTACTAAATTGACCTTAGTAGTTTTTGATTATTATTTTTTTTATTCCAGCCAAAGTAAAATCAATAAGAATTTAAGCAGAAAAATAAAATAATAAATACTGTGAAAGGTTATATGTTAATAAACATTACTTGGGAAATATATATATTTTTCCATTATTTCAATTTCACCTTCATCTGTATATATTATTGTTATAAATTAGCTATAGTAATGTTACAAATACAGTCTGTGCAGTAAGCCATAAACCTCAATCAGTGTGCCTAGCACTGACAGGGCCATAAACATGATTTTTCAATTCCAAATAAACAATAAGGAACCAGTACTTTGGTATCAAGTTGATAAAAAAAAAAAAATAATAAAAAAATAATAATAATAAAACTATAAAGTCAGTCTTAGCAGGACAATTAAAAAAAAAATTAAGAGGAAAAAAAAAAAAAGTTAAAAGGTCAAATAAAATTGACCTTTAGTAGTTTTTTTTTATAATTTTTTTTTATTCCAGCCAAAGTAAAATCAATAAGAATTTAAACAGAAAAATATAATAATAAATACTGTGAAAGGTTATATGTTAATAAACATTACTTGGGAAATATATATATATATTTTAATTATTTCAATTTCACCTTCATCTGTATATATTATTGTTATAAATTAGCTATAGTAATGTTACAAATACAGTCTGTGCAGCAAGTCATAAACATGATTTTTCAATTCCAAATAAACAATAACGAACCAGCACTTTGGTATCAAGTTGATAAAAAAATAATAATAATAATAATATAAAGTTAGACCTACCAGGATTTCATATTATTTTGTTTCAGGGACAATTAAAAAAAATTAAGGGGAAACACAAAGTTAAAATAAATAAAATTAATTAATTAATTAAATCTTCAAAAAATATATATGTATTTAATGAATGTCATTATATATTTCTTATTCTTTTTATTTAGTAAATGTATATTTCTTTTTATTTAGTAAAATAAAATTCTATTTCGGCCACTTGAAATTATTTTGGGCTACCAAAAACTGAAGAGTGCCTGCCCGAAAGGCCACTAGGGATTTTGAAATTTTGCAAGCCCTGGAAAATATAACAGAAAAGACTTATCTTGTAAGTAGGGCTGCACAATATATCATTTCAGCATCAAAATTGCAATGTGTACATTCGCAATAGTCACATTGCCGGATATGCAATATTGAGTCTGATTTATAGTTGAGAATTTTTATCTTGTTTCTAGTCCAAAAATCAAAATTTCAAAGCGAAAACAAGATTATTTTACTTAACCCATTAGCAGATTAATTTACTTATTTTAAGTTTAATGTAATTTTGACTTATTACTTCTGAAAGTAAAAATATTGTACTTGATTTAAGAATGTTTAGTTATTTGGACTAAAAATGAGACGAAAACTAAGTAAGCAAAGCATTTCTTTTTTTGCATTGTGATTATTCTATTTCTGTACCTAAATATGGAGATAGAATTGTTGCATAATTCCAAACAAATATATTACAATCCACAAATAAATGTGAAGCAATTGACAAATACCAAGCATATTCACAAACTAAATACAATGAGATCCACAAATAAATCTTAGAGTTCCACAAACATGAATTATATACACAAGTAAGTAAAAATAGACTTGGAAATAAAAAATAAAAAACATTAACAATTTTTTTGTCTTTCTTCTACAAACACAATTTTGCCTGAATTGCATCCTGTGCATTTGTAATAATAATAATAATAATAATATTAATAATTCCTTACATTTATATAGCGCTTTTCTGGGCACTCAAAGCGCTTTACACATTGGGGGGAATCTCCTCATCCACCACCAGTGTGCAGCATCCACCTGGATGACGCGACGGCAGCCATATTGCGCCAGACCGCACACCAGCTGATTGGTGGAGAGGAGACCGAGTGATGAAGCCAATTATCATATGGGGATGGTTAGGAGGCCATGATGGACCAAGGCCAGTGGGCAAATTTGGCCAGGATGCCAGGGTTAAACCCCTATTCTTTTTTCGAAGGACATCCTGGGATTTTTAACGACCACAGAGAGTCGGGACCTCGGTTTAACGTCTCATCCGAAAGACGGCACTCACTGAGCAGTATAGAGTCCCCATCAATATACTGGGGCGTTAGGACCCACACAGACCACAGGTTGAGCACCCCCTGTTGGCCTCACTAACACCACTTCCGGCAGCAACCTAGCTTTCCCATGTGGTCTCCCATCCAGGTACTGACCGGGCGCAGCCCTGCTTAGCTTCAGTGGGCAACCGTGTGAGAGTTTTTATATTTTTTGTAGTTGTAGTTTTTGCATTTGTAGATTGTTGTGCATTTGTAGGCAGCTCTCTGTGCATTTGTGAATTCTAATATATTTATTTGGAATTATGCAACAATTTTGTCTCTATACCTAATACTATTATACTTATCAGAAAGAAAAAAAATGTTAAACTGAACTATTCAAACCATCTGGTGAATCTGTATTCGTATCGCAATAGACCATTTCAATGTGGCGATGTCACTGGCCCATGAAAATTTCCTGCTTGTTGTCAAACCATTTCATAACTGTAACAAGAGGCAATTCAATAATAACTTCACGTTAAAACAGCCGCCATAGGATTATTTATCAACATTTGGACTTTTTTGGATTCTCAGAAGCTGTGGAAATTAAAAATGTAAAACAGGAAGTACGTTAGGACCATTGTTTTTGTTTACATCCCTCAAAATGGTCTATATATATCGCAGATTTTTCCAATATCGTGCAGTCCTACTTGTAAGGTTATTTTACGGTCTATGGGTTAACCAGATACAAACGCAACACTAAAACACTGTTGTAAAGGTGTCAGGTGACATGATTTCCCAGGTGACCACAGAAAAATGTAATTCACACGACTAAAAACAAGGTATCAAGTAAAACAGGTTACAGTGAAACTGAAGATCAACATGTTCTTAGAAGACACCTGGAAATCAGGTCATGTTGTGTCACTGATTTAAATATCACGCGTCACACCCACAAGTGCGACACACCACTCACTCACTCACTCGCTCATTCATTCAGTTCACAAATACACACAGCTAAATACGTCCTGGTTATCGTGTATTAACTATAACTGATAATAAACATAATGATGATGATGATAATAATAATAATAATATAGCTTTAAAGAGGAACTAAAAATAATCAGCTGTTACGCAAACAAGTTAGCACACCAGACTTCCAGAAACAACGCGGGTCGGAAACACATCACTTCTTTTATTTTAATAATGTCAAAAATCTCTTAGTTTTAACTTATTCGTTAACAGTACATGAAAAAATAACATATTTGAAGAGTGAGGAAACAACTTCATACCTTGAGCGGAGATAACAAGACAACTCCCAAATAATGTTCCTTGCACATACAAAACTCAGTGTTTTATGATAAAAGGATACTGAAGACAGTCCTCTCCCACGGCTCCAGCATATACAGAGCTGTCACGAGCAAATACTGGTAATAAAACCAAGATAATTGTTTCCAGGCATCTCCAAACGCCATGTTTTCTGTCGGCTCGTGTTGGTCCCACCGCCGCTCCCTTCCGGACAAGAGTGTGACATAATAAAAGTCACGTGCTGGGGAAAAATGTTGGCACCGAGTATCAAAATAAAAGTCCGACTGAAATCCAGATTACACGCTTACGTGAACAGAAAATAATAATAATGTAAAAGGCTGTTTTTATGTTTGTTAGGGATTCTAATGCTTCGAGCACACGATCAAGTGTTTACTTAACCCTCATAATTCATTTAAAATCATTGTAAGTATATTATACTTAATATAAGTAAATATGACCTGGTTTCAAAGACTAATTTAAGTAACTAAAATAAGTCAGGATCAAGCCATAGAGCAATTAACACCACCACCAGTGTGCAGCATCCACTTGGATAATGCAATGGCAGCCACAGGACAACGGCGCCAGTGTGCTCACCAAACACCAGCTATAGGTGGAGTGGAGAGACAGTGATAAGAGTCAATTCAGTGGATGGGGATGATGGGTAAGGGCCGATGGAGGGAATTTGGCCAGGACAACGGAGTTACACCCCTACTCTTTACAAGAAGTGCCATGGGATTTTAATGACCACAGAGTCAGGACCTTGGTTTAACGTCTCATCTGAAAGATGAAGGAGGAGGCATTGAAGATGAATCCAAAGAATCTTGATGAACTCTGGGAGTCCTGCAAGAATGCTTTCTTTGCCATTCCAGATGACTTTATTAATTAGTCATTGGAGAAATGAATGGATGCAGTCGTCCAAGCTCATGGGATCATACACAATATTAACTCTTTTTCCACTGCAGCATGACTTTATATTCTATACAGTACATTATTTCTGTTAAGTGACAAGACTTTTGTCTAAGCAAAGTCAGACCTTACTGTCCTTATTAAATAATTAAAAATCAAGGCATGATCATATTTTATTTTGGTAAAATAAGCGTAATCTAAAGACCTTTGCCTTTCATATAAGCCACTTCTGATACCAAATGTTCAACTAGAAGTCAAGTTATTATTTGTTGTTCCTTAAACTTGGATAGGCGACAAGACTTTTGTCAGGTAGTGTACATAAATATATTTTATGTGTATTTAGGCGGTTTTAAAGCACTTTGTTCCACTTTTTCTTTTAACAGACCAGCAATTAATTAAGAGGATTAAATGCTTGTCCAGCAGCAAGTAAATAATTTTCATGTCACTTCAGTTTAATTCCCATCAATATCCTCTCCTGGTAGAAAAATACAATAAAAAAAACTTAAAGAACACAATAGAATGAACTATATGGAAATATGAAATGTCATTTACATGAAGCAGATCGCTTGAAAGTGTTTGCATTTTACAACATCAGAAAATAAATCAAATAAAACTCTATAAATAAAATCACGAGTCTAACCCCATTCCTTTCCCTCCAAAAAACTCCCCCAAAACCATCTCCACATTCACTTTACAGTAAATTTGGCTGCTGATGCACTTCATCAAACCATCAAAATCAAGTGGTTTGGATTGATTGTGTCCAGTAAATGTCTTTAGCAGTGACTGGCGAGGATGTTAAAGAAATGGTAAACCTCGTCTTTATCAAACACAGCCACTTCAGTAGAGCATTCAGTGCACTTGACCGGGTGATAAAGCTCTTCTTCATCCATTCCTGCCAATCGTGCATCAGTCAGACCTGCATTCAACTCTCTTTCGGCCTCTGTGGATGTAGATGTAGACTCCTGACGTGCTTTCTTTCTGCAGCGGCTCTGCTTTCTCTTGCTAGCGGTTTTGTAGCGCAGAACCTCCTCTTTGTTGACAGCGCAGTTCATCACAAACATCGCTCTGTACTGCGTATGATATTTCTCATGCCTGTCGATTGAGAAAAAAATAATAATAATTGTGATAGTAAGCATAGCAAAGCAGAGAATCCATTTTCTTCATTGTCTCAGGTCAATCGGAGTAAGAAAAATATTCCTCTGCTGTTCTTTAGGGTTATGATAATGAGTATTATGCAATACTGCAACTCTATCTGGTATAGAAGTTGGTCTGTAATGTTGAAAACGAGGTTGTCTAATCAATTAAAAATCTGCTCCAAGATTGTAGGTCAGCCATTAGAAAAGCTATATGACTCAGTTGACCATATTAACTTGATAAGATTAGCTAAAAGTATAATGTCTGTCCCTTATTATGTTTTGCATAATGAGTTTAAATTATTACCATGAAACCGGAGGTATAGAGTTCCTAGACTTAAACTAGTCAAATTAAAACACTCCTTTGTTCATCAGACAGTATTGGAACTAAATAAAACACTTGGAAAAAAAGAATTGTTATGCCGATACTGTTTTGCAAGAAAATTTTCAGATTTGTCTGACAATAAAGTGTATATCAAACTATATCAATCAATACTGGACTTTTGTCATCCAATCAAATAGCAGTAAAGCTCTACCTGTTGTAATTTGAAAAATATCTGTTCACTACGCTGAAAAGTAGCATGACACCCTTACCCCAACCCTATAAACCCAACCTTCATAATAACAAAAAAAAAGTAATTATTGTTGTACAGAGTCACAAAAATGATGCTATATTGATGTGCATAGGGTGTGTCACGGTGGCGCAATGGGTAGCACAATCGCCTCACAGCAAAATGGTCACTGGTTCGAGCCCCGGCTAGGTCACTTGGCATTTCTGTGTGGAGTTTGCATGTTCTCCCCGTGTTGGCGTGGGTTTCCTCCGGGTGCTCCGGTTTCCCCACAGTCCAAAGACATGCGCTATAGGTGAATTGCATAAACTAAATTGTCCGTAGTGTATGAGTGTGAATGCAAGAGTGTATGGTTGTTTCCTAGTGTTGGGTTGCAGCTGGAAGGGCATCTGCTGCGTAAAACATATGCTGGATAAGTTGGCGGTGATTAATAAAGGGACTAAGCCGAAAAGAAAATGAATGAATGAATGAATTGATGTGTATATTCACAGCTGTATCCCTTCTAGGCTTTACCAAGAGAAGGAGGTGTTAAGCAGCTGTTGAACAGGAGTGCTCGCACTACAGATAAATTAAAGGTCCTGTGAAATTAAAATAAAGTTTTTTTTAGATGTCAGTTTCAGTCTGTTAGTTTTAAGGTTATCTATAAGCTAGTGTGCTCCAAAACAGTCACAAAATTCACATTTAGAAAATATAAAACTGATCTAGAGCCTGCAGTTTGTCACTTCTACCTAAATGGATCAACCATTTTTTTCACATTACCTCATACTTCAGTTTCTCATCAAATCTTGACCAATCAAATGCTCTCTAGTAGTTTTTTTTAGCAATTTGTAGCTCTGTGATCCATACACCACTACCCTCCAGTCAATCAGAATTAAGAATTTCAGCAGACCATGAAATAATATGAAATAATATTCACAGATGCACATATTACCTCTGACAGTCCAGACACAGTGTGGTCATACAGGCAGGACAGTTGAGCACAGCATCACTGCTGGGAAGAGCCTGGCTTTTGCCTCTTCTGTTTGCTGATGGCGGTAACGGTCTCTGATTTCTGTATCTGTATTCAAACAACAATAATAATAATAATAATAAGTTCTGAAAACCAAAACCATTTGCGTTCAATTCTGAGTGACAAAAACTCAATGGGGTAAAGTTGGTTTTACATTCGCACATTTAGACTTTCTCCTTAACCCTTTAACAGGCATCATAACCACCTGGTTGACCTTTTATCCATAGGTTATCATTATTATTTTAATTGCTTATTACTATTTATCAGAGTTGTGTCAGTATATCATTTAATACAATATAGGGGCCAAAACAATTTATTTTCAAGGAGTGCACCTTAAAGGGTTAATATAATATTTTCAGAAAAGTATTCTTTGCAAATTCTAAACAGTGAAATCATATTAGCAGCCAAAGACTATCAAAGTACAACATTGTTCACAGTCAATTAAATAGTGCTAATGTTGTTTTGAAGTCATACTTGCATGCTATTTCAGAGCGAAAATTCAAAGTAGCATAGTAAACAATATAGGGACCGTGTCACAAGTTGTCACCATTCAAAAATGAACGAATGTGTGAATATAAAACCAACTTTACCTCAATATTGTTCTGTTTAATTTCGCATCATAATGTAGCACTGTTTCCATTTTATACACCCAATATTCAGAGTGGGGTAAAGTTGGTTTTATATTCGCACATTAGGACTTTCTCCTTAATAATATCATTTCAGAAAAGTATTTTTTGCTAATTCTAAAGAAATCATATTAGCAGCCAAAGTACAACATTGTTCACAGTCAATTAAATAGTGCTAATGCTGTTTGAAGTCGCACTTGCATGCCATTTTAAACCAAATATTCAAAGTAGCGTGGTAAACAATGGCAAACAAATACTCACGCTTTATTTACTTCGAATATTGTTTTCTGCAGCACTAAAATGTATCGCGTCTAACTGGCTCAGATCAGACCCACCTACATTTGAGCAATGGATCAAAATAATGAGAAATTTACAAAATGGAAAGAACAACTTATTGCCTTTGTAGCTGACGCTAATCAGTCAGCTTGCATTTTGTTTATGTTTGTTGTTTTTCGTATTTCATTATATGAATGTTTATTGGTGTATGTTTACTTTATGAATTTCCTTGTTTCCGGTTGAGTTGTTTGAGGCAAAGGTCATGTGATCCTCCTTGATTAATTTAACCTGCGAGAGTTGGCGTAGACAGCATGGTGAGACCTCAATGCAGACACATGTTAAATGCTCCTGATTATTCTACTGCTGGTTATCAGGCCAACACGGTAAAGGAAATATTGTTTGTATACTCTTTTGTTTATTTGATGTCCTTTTGATTATGTTGTGTGAAACTGATTGGTTTGTTTGTTTTTCTTTAGTTTTCATGGTGTTCAATAAATAAGACGTATGGACATCAGCATTTGGGAAGTGTGGATTGTTTTAATAACCAGTTACAGCCTTAGACTCCAGATGAATATATTTAAAGCAAGATGAAACCCAATCCTAAGAACAATACATAACTTTGGAATTGTCTCCCAAATGAAGTGTAAGAATCCCCCAGCATTCATGTTTTTAAAATACATGTTAAGACGTACCTTTTTTAAATTGCATACGAATTTAATGTGAAGTATATGCATTTTATGTATATATGTACAGTGCTTCCCATATATTTGAAATATACTTGCGGTGGTATCCGGATTGAAACACCATTTACCCACATGACATAAATAGTTAACTATATGCGACAAACAAAACAATTTAATTTAACAATAATTTTATTTATTATGACACTGTTATACTGTTTCTTTTCAATGGGTTAAAGTTGAAATAAAAAAGAAATCCACTATTTCTCTTACTTTTATGCTATTCAGGAGCCACGTGCACCACTGACTAAAATCTGCTTCTCTCTCTCTCTTTCAAGTTCAAAGCAAACTTGAATGCCAAAGCTTTTTAGATATGTATATAAAATAGCCTGTGTAATATAGCCTAATGACATCATAAAATAATCAGCAAATGAGAAATAAATGACAGAAAAAGGAATAAACAGACAATATCTCTAAAAATTATAATAAGTACAAGATTAAAACATGTAGATTATTTAAATAAGGCAAAAGCGTTGATTAACCCTTACTAATGGTGTACATATATTTTGCAGCCAGTTTAGACCAGTAATTTCACCCTCTCCGAGTATATAGTAAAGTTTTTCTAAGTCGTTTAGATTAAAGAATGAATTATTGAATGTTTCTCTCGCAACTGTGTGTGCATGCGCAGTCAGCTGCGAAGCCAAGCGAAAGTAGGCTTAAGTAAAAAGGTAATGCAAAAACGCATATGATTAACGACGGTTAAACAGGAGATTTTAGGAGATTTAGAAACCCTGGCCAGACGAATTTTTTAAGTGCCAAAAAGGTGCATCTCTGTGTGTCTGCAGAGCACGTGAGACTGTCTGTGGGAGTGTTGACAGTTCTCGCGCACACACAATGAAACGGGTAAGGGTAACGAGAGAGGATTTTCCACCGCTTAATCGATCACGGATGTTTGGTTATATTAGGCGGATACAAAATAGTGTAAAAAGATGATAATAATAGTTAATTTAAAAAAACATGTCACTAAATATACTTGGGCGGCCGTTAATATACCTGGGCGGCCTGCCCAAGTAAAGTCTACGTGTGGGAAGCACTGACGTATATTGTGTATGTTTGCATGCATGTACAGTGTGTGCATGTAGAGACCATTTTGAGGGATGTAAACAACAACAATGGTCCTAACATATTTCCTGTTATACATATTTAATTTCCGTATCTTCTGAGAATCCAAAAAGATCTACATATTGATAAATAATGTTATGATCGCTGTTATAATGCTAAGTTATGATTGAATTGCCTCTTGTTACAATTACGCAATAGTTTGACAACAAGCAGTAAATGTTCATGGGCCAATAACATCACTACATTGAAATGGTCTATATACACATGTAAGTACTACTGTGTGTGTGTGCGTGTGTAACTATATGTACATATCATATGTGTGTACATGTATGCATTTATCTGAGTTTATATTTGTTGTTTATTTTGCTCTATTTGTTTATATATTTGTTTTGCCATTTTTTTTTACCTGACATTGATGTCATTTTTAATACTTGTTTTTTTGTGAAGTGCTTTGGACTAACATGTATGTAGGAAAAGTGCTATACAAACAAAAGTTTATTATCATTATTATTATGGTTAGTAAACAACCACATTATATACACAACATATAAATGAAACATCTCCCAAAGCCCCCATCTCCTGTTTTTTTTATTACTCCCAACACGATATATGCGGTTTTAAAATAACACTGTGGAAATGTCTTTCTTTTATTTCCCCCTAATCTTTTCAGTATCCATCTGTATCCTTATTGACTATCTCTTATGCATCTCTGATTTTATGTTACTTTCTAATAATAAAAAAAACCTCACGCTTTTCTTTTTGCATCCACCCAAGCCTGGTCTCGGTCATCCTCATCTGGGTCGTACAACAGCTCGTCATTAGTGAGAAAAGTGCGCTGCTTCCTCCTCAGACCCTGAGAGGCACCTGATAAACCATATTAATAACTGTTATTCATGCAGTTTAATGGGTGAAGCGTAATTAAACATTTTAGATGTTCATAAGGGATTACCAGCTGTAACATCTTCATCCGAGTCTGAGTCAAAGTATATGCTGTCATACTCTTGAGTCAGTGGTTTGTTTGCTGTAGACGTGCTGTCACTGGTCCCAGTTGCTTGACCTAGAATTAAGTATTGATTATAGTATTACACTGTGTACTAACAACATGTGACATGGCAAGATTCCAGCAACAAGCAATTTATTATTATAATTTTGGATTATAATTAAACCAGAAACCACAATTCAAAATGATTTGATTCAAGTGATTTGTGGAGTCATCGCAACTTTAATCTAATAGTGTAAAAGTGTTTTTAAGGCCTGTGACGTTATGATTTCAAGCTAATTTAAAGCATTTGGGCACAAGAAATTTTTTTTTGCCACTGAAAAAAAATATGAATTGTGTTTAATTATTTAAACAATGAGGACTATACAGAGTCATTGCAAATCTAATAGTGTAAGTGTTTTTAAGGCCTGTGACTTTAAGATTTCAAGCTAATTTAAAGCATTTGGGCACAAGAAATTTTAAAGATATTTGTCACTTTATCTTTGCCACTTATGAAATAAGTAAATATGAATTGTGTTTAATTATTTGTAAAATGAAGATGTATATATTGTGTTATTTTAGATTTGATTATTTAATTTCTGTACCTGAATACTTTTAGACACCGAAAACCATAAAGCACTGTTTTTTCTTTTTTAAAATCTTTTTATCTTATTTTATTACTAGATATTTTTCAAGATACTAGTATTCAGCTTGAAGTGACATTTAAAGGCTTAACTAGCTTAATTAGGAAAATCATTGTATAACGATGGTTTGTTCTGTAGACTATCGGAAAAAAAATATTGCTTAAGGGAGCTAATAATATTGACCTTAAAATGGTTTTTTTTATTATTTAAAACTGCTTTTATTCCAGCTGAAATAAAACAAATAAGACTTTCTCCAGAAGAAAAAATATTATAGGAAATACTGTGAAAAATTCCTTGCTCTGTTAAACATCGTTTGGGAAATATTTGAAAAAGAAAGAAAAAAAAATTCACATGAGGGCAAATCATTTTGACTTCAACTGTATATCACAACGATCCCAATGTCAGTTTTTTTGCAATATCGTGCAGCCGTATTTGCTGCATGTTTAGGAGTCATGTTTTTTTTAACCCAGAGGTGCACAGATGTTGATGAATGAGTGAAACCTTGTGTTGCGGACGCCGTCCAGCTGCACTCCAGGCTCTTCATGGTGCTGCTGAGCTCAGCCTCCATCTCCTTCTCAAACTCATCTCCACTGGAGGACTCGCTCTCCCCCGTCAGATACTCTCTGATCAGCTTCCTCTTCTGCTCTGGCGTCCCGTTCAGGAGGACATCCAGCTCATCCTCAGAGCTGAGAAAATACAGTTGAAGTAAAGTTAGTTTGATGCTTGTGTCTAGAGTTTCATAAACAATAAACTCTGCTCATCTCACGAGATTTGAGCTCGGAACAACTAAAATATACAGTTGAATATTAGCCCTTCTGAATTATTAGCCCCCCTGTATATTTGTTTCCCTAATTTCTGTTTAACAGAGAGAAGATTTTTTTCACACATTTCTAAACATAATAGTTTTAATAACTGATTCCTAATAACTGATTTCTTTTATCTTTGCCATGATGACAGTACGGCGACGCGGTGGCGCAGTGGGTAGCACGTTCGCCTCACAGCAAGAAGGTCGCTGGTTCGAGCCTCGGCTCAGTTGGCATTTCTGTGTGGAGTTTGCATGTTCTCCCCGTGTTCGCGTGGGTTTCCTCCGGGTGCTCCGGTTTCCCCCACAAGTCCAAAGACATGCGGTACAGGTGAATTGGGTAAGCTAAAATTGTCCGTAGTGTATGAGTGTAAATGAGTGTGTATGAATGTTTCCCAGTAATGGGTTGCAGCTGGAAGGGCATCCGCTGCGTAAAACATATGCTGGATAAGTTGGCGGTTCATCCCGCTGTGGCGACCCCAAAATTAATAAAAGGGACTAAGCCGAAAAGAAAATGAATGAATGAATGATGACAGTACATAATATTTACTAGATGTTTTTCAAGATACTAGTATTCAGCTTAAAGTCACATTTAAAGGCTATTCTACACCTTTTACGTAAAACCTGGTCATGTCTGTTTTCAAAATGGTCATTTTTGAGTAATTAATTTCTGAAATGGTAATAATATAAGATGTTATTTCACATTTTAAATTGAACAACTGAACTATGTAGCAGTATATCACATAACACTAATGGCAAAATAATCAGGCTTTGGTTGTGTTATGCATTTTACATATTTTATATTAATTTTAGACCTTTACATGCATGCTTCAACACCGTTTGGTCTAAAGGTAACGTTATGTAACCAACTGTAAAATGCTCACAATAATATTCCTTTTAACACACAGGGCTTGCGTTATATATATATATTTTTTAGATATATAGAATATTATACAGGGCGACAAGGCTGCTCGGTGGCACTGTCGCCTCACAGTAAGAAGATTGCTGGTTCGAGTCCTGGCTGGGTCAGTTGGCATTTCTTTGTGGAGTTTGCATGTTCTCCTCGTGTTGGCTTGGGTTTCCTCTGGGTGCTCCGGTTTCCCCCACAGTCCAAAGACATGCGCTATAGGTGAATTGAATAAACTAAATTGGCTGTAGTGTGTGTGTGAATGAGAGTGTATGGATGTTTCCCAGTGCTGGGTTGCAGCTGGAAGAGCATCCGCTGCGATAAACATATGCTGGATAAGTTGGCGGTTCATTCTGCTGTGGCGATCCCAGATGAATAAAGGGGCTAAGCCGAAGAAAAATGAATGAATGAATATTATACACAATAAATCCATTATACTCAAACACCGTTAATATTAATCTGAGCAACTTCCTACACAACTTAAGTGTTTAGAGTTTAATGACTTTCTATAGTATTCTACATAATGGTTTTTCCTGAGGGGTTCATGTTTACAAAATGTACGACTACAAAAATAGTTTGATATGAAGATGTATATGCTGATATCAGTGTATTACCGTGATATATCTAACGTACAGCACAAAAAAAACAAACCACATTAGTTTGTTTACATGAGGTGTGAATAAAGGAGTGTTTTGGCATTTACCTGCTCGCCGCTCCTTCCTCATCGCTCGGCTCTTCAATCTCGTATGAATCATAATCTTCCTTTCGGTTCATTTTCTTTATTTCGAGTAAAACACAACGATTAAAAAACGTGGTTTTGCTTTACGGACACTGCAACACCAGAGAGCGAGTGAGCTGTTGAATGCTTCCGGGTGTCCTTTTTTCAATTTCAAAATAAAGCTGTTAAAATAAAAGTCCCGCAACAATATTTCAATATTTATTAGTCATATTCAAGGTTCTGCTAAACGAAGAATTTGAAAGATTGGGTGCATGTATATATTTATTTATCTGTATTTATTAAAAATACGGCTTACTAAATGATACAACTTAATTCATTCTATAAAAATCTGATAAAAATATTGTAATTTAGATTTTTTTTTCTCCAGAAAATTACAGCGGGTCAGAATAACATCTTGATATGGGTTTGAATAAAATGTTATCATTTGTTTTATTCTATAAAAGTCTACAAAAAATGTATTTGAAATATTACAATGGTCAGAATAACATTTTCATTTGTTTAGTTTGATCTCTTCAGTTCTTTTTTCTCCCTCAAATATATTTTTGATTAAATAAAAACACCTCTAAAAACATGGTACCTTTGTGTTATTTTACACAAAAGACTTTAAGCATTTTTTTAATTACAAATAAATGTGATCAGAAAAGTATATTAATAAATGTTAAATGTTTTTAATCCATTAATTATATTATACAATTTTATATTAAAAAAAAAACCAAATTAAAAAAAGGGAATTTTCAAACAGTCTCTTCCCAGTTCTTCCATTCCTATACATTGCCAATAAGCAATCATTGCTTTAATTTAATTTTTTTTCCCTGATTCAGACCAATCAGTTCCTTGTCTAATTTTAAATAATAAAAAAAAACTTCACTTAAAGTAAACAGCATCATTTATTTTGTTATTTTCATGGTCATTTTATCATTGTTATCACCAGCGTTTATATCAGCATTCCTCCATCTGAATAAATGGAAGCTTTGGTCACATATCGTGAAAAACAACATTCATATACAGTGCACTTAAAAAAACAAAAATCTGGAGAGAGAAAAAAAACAATGCATCCATGTATAATCTTTTTTCTTTGCTTTTTAAACAATATATGATTCTACATTTTAAGGCAAACATACCGAAGCGTTATTCATCAGGAATGAAAAAGAAAAATTAGTCTGATTACGATGATTCATATAGAAGCTATACGATGAAAACTTACACATGTACAAGGCTTTTGAGTGACCATACACTTTAATCGTAATAACAATCAGCTCAACTTGAACAAGATATCGGAGCAGCGTCCACACACAGATCACCAAAAACTAACGTTAAAGATTACAACAGAGGAGAAAACAAACACAAACAAACAAACAAAAAACATGCGGAACAAAGTAGAGCAAAAAAAGAGAAACAAGCAGAAAACAAAAACAAAAAACAAGCGGAACAAAATAGAACCGAAAACAAACAAACAACAATCAGAACAATATAATACACAAACACAAACAAAAAATGCACAACAAAACAGAACATAAAAAGCAAACCAAAAACAAACAAACAACAATCAGAACTAAAAATAAAAAATCAAACATACAAAAAAAAAAGCCCTGCAGAATAAAACAAAACAACTGGAACTAAACAGAACATAAAACAGGACAAAACAAACAAACAAGTGGAACAAGACACAACAAAAGAAAACTAACAAAACAAGCGTAACAAAAAAAAACAAGTGAAACAAAATAGATCAAAAAACAAAAACAAACAAAACAGAAGTGGAACAAAACAGAACAAAAAAACTAACAACACAAGTGTAACAAAACTGAAAAACAAACAAACAAGCAGAACAAAATAGAACAAAAAAAAACAAGAGGAACCAAAAAACAACAAAAACAAACAAAAGTGGAACATAACACAACCAAAATAAATGTCACAAAACGGAAATAACAAACAAACAAGCGGGACAAAATAGAACAAAAAAAAACAAAAAACAAGCAGAAGAATATATAAAAAAAAAACTAAACCAAACAAAACACAAACGAAACAAAACAGAACACAAAAAAAATAACAAAACAAGTGTAACAAAAAAACAAGCAGAACAAAAGTGAACAAAAAAACAAACAAACAAAGGACAAGCAAAACAAAATAGAACAAAAGAAAAAAAAAGTGGAACAAAACTGAACAAAAAAACCGAACAAACAAAGGACAAGCGAAACAAAATACAACAAAAGAACAAACTAGAAAAAACAAACAAACAAAAAAAGCAGGGAAAAAAGAAAGCATCAAACCAGACAAACGTTTACAGAAACAAAGAGTGACGAAAACGAACCCCATGGAGAAAATATGAAGTATTAAAAGCTGAAGAAGGTGTGAATAAATGAAGCCGTGGATCTTGTGGATCTTCCACAGTGGACTGCCTCTCTGTAGGGGTTTGTGGAGGGAGTGTGTGGTGTCTCTGGTAGTGAGTGGTAAGTACAGACGTCTCTTCAGACAAACTGACCCCATTATATGTTCTCTCCTCCATCTTCCAAATGAAGACGAGACCAAAGCAGGGACCAAGCCCTATATGGAGAGCCCACTTTGGGCATCTAAGTGTCCCCTTTCAGGACCCCCAGGCAGCTCTGCAGCAGTTGTAGATTCCCCTGCAGAGAAAGAGAAAGAGGTCAGAGAGGAAATGAGGAATGTGTTGGATTTTACTGAAGAGTAAAGTGGTGTAAAATGAATGTAAACCTTGGCATGTTTGAGTTCCAGCTCTGCCAGTTCCACCAGGTTCTTTCTGAATGCTGCTACTCGCCGTGTCTTGAAATCTATCAGTTCTGAAGGGGAAGCAAGCATTTATATTATATTACATTACATTACATTGCATTGTATTATATCATGTCATGTCATGTCATGTCATATTATATTAAGAAATGTTACTGTTATTATTATTCAATAAAAAATAAAAATAGTACAAAAGTATTTTTATTATGATTATTGTATTAAAATAATAATAATCATCATCATCATCACCACTACCAATAATAATAATAATAATAATAATAATAATAATTTTGCATTATACAATTAAAAATATATGCATTATATAAAACGATCAAATGTAAACAAAAATATTTTTGGCTGAATTAATGTTCATAAGTTAACTCACATTTATTATGTAAACGGTGAAAACATGCCAAATTAATCATATTTTTTATTATAATTATGAAAAACATTAAACAAAATAAGAGTATTACTAATTTGATTTAAAATATAAAAGTATCATATTATCACTATTATTATATTTAAATAATTATTTAAATATTATTATTAACTTTTAAATATTTTATTATTCATTATTATAATTATTATTATTAATAACAATAATAACAACAACAACAATAATAATAGTAGCAATAAAGTAGATTATATAACTTTAAATAAATTAAATAAATAATACAATTTCATCTTTAGTTACAATGCTAAAATGGCTGCACTAATTTTCACGTTAATTCCCACTATTTTAATTTCTTTTCAATAAAACATCACACCCAAATATAACAACTTCTAAGACCATGTGTGTAATTTCTTCTTTTAATTTTTCATGTAAATGAAAATGTCAGTTCATTATTTTGGTTATATATATATATATACATACACACACAAAAAAAAGATGCTTTCACTACTTTGCAGCTGCTTAAAACAATGAAGCGTTTCTGTACAGTAGTGAGTGCTGGCTGATGTATATCAAGTACCTTGTTTTGCAGATTCAGAGATTTTCTCAAACTTCTGACAGCACACTTGCTGTGTGGTTTCTGCTTGAAGGACGTCCTTGTTTTTAGCTCTGGCTTTGTCCAGCGCTTTATTAGCATTCTCATAATCAACTAATGCCCGTCCTCGTCTGTACAGGAGGTCCTGTTAAAGAGATCATGCCATTCTTAAATAAAGATAAAACTTTTTTCAGGAACAATAAATATAAATATTAGAGGACGCAATAAACAATCAATATTAAGGATTTAAAGCACATAAAACTGTTTTAATGCATATATAAGTTTTGAAGTCATGGTTCAGTATGTTTGGCTAAGGCGAAGTTAACAATATTGTAATCTTTTTGGTTTCTATTTAACAGAATTAATTATATTTCATAATAACAACAATTATTTATGATTTCATTGTTACAAATAAAAAAAACACTTAACCCAATGGAAATAACAATAGCAATATTTCCTATTCTAAATACAAATATTATGCAAACATATTTAGGAATTAAAATAAAAAATATATTTTTAATAGTATTATTATGAAAAAAAAAAAATATATATATATATATATAATAATAATAAGAAGAATAATAAATAAATAAAATACTACTATTGTTACTTCACTTTAAAATAAAGTCATGGTTCAGTGCATTATTGGTATAGGTTAGACAACATTGCTTATTTTTACTATGCAATAATTCAATGAATGAAATAATTGAGTCTTACAGTAATATTAATAATAATAATAATAATAAACAACAATATTACTATTGTTAACTTTAAAATAAAATTATTATTAAAAAGTATCTAATAATAATAAAAAAATATTGACTATAATTATTAGTCAACAAAATGTATAATCAAATAAAATAGTAACATTTTACATAACAATAATAATATTAATTATTATTACTATTATTATTTCACTAAACAGTGTTCACAAATTCAGCCCATACCTTTAAATAAAAAAATAATTTCATTACAATTAAAATCCAACAATTCTATTTCAGCCAATGCTTGCACATTACCATAACATACTACTACTTTGTTATATTTTGAGATATAACAGCTAACACTCTTAAAACTTTTTCGAAACAAATGTTAACTGTCACACTTCTCATCAAAACGGTTTAAAAATATGAATCATATGGTTCAGGTTGTCCTGCATTTTTGACTCTGTCAAGTCCAAATCTGCATAGACTGCATTTACACTACATGGTTCAAGTGACCCAATTCTCTTTTTTTTTCTCCCATGTGATACAGATGGCACATGGCCCACATACGTGTAAGCAGGAAAAAAATGATAAAAATCACATGAATTCCTATTTACTCAGATCAGATTCAGGCCTCGTTCATATGTGGAAATTTATCCGATATTAATAGGCTGTGTCCCCTCGTCTGCAGTGTTAGCAGGTAGATTGGATTTTCACCTGTCAAAGCGAATCACACGTCATTAAAAATTGTAAAACTCTGACGCTTTCATTTCAGAGTCTCGCAAGAGTCCCAAACCTTAAATCTCATATACAAGGACAAAAATATATTTATATTGTCATGGAGCTTAATTTAACGCATTCAAGCATGTTAACGAAAGAGTGAGAGAAACAAAAAGCGAAACATCCACAGTGTAAACAATATAAAAGTATTGCATATATCATGTCATGAACATTAAAATGCCTACTGGTTTAAAACAAAAACCTAGATAAAAAAAAGCTGGCCAAATGAGAACTTTTCTGTCATAAACTATAGCAAAACTACTTGCCAAAAAAAAATTAACCGTGCGAACAGATGTGGAGGAATGGAGAAAAGAGCGCTCTTTTATTATCACAGTCAGCGCCCAGGTCATTGCGTGTTTGCGTGTGCAATGTAAATGCAGACATCGATACAAGTCACTTTTAAAAGAAGATGTAATCGGGTCATCAAAAAAAACAAAAAACAAATCAGATACAGTCACAAAATCGAAATGACCATCAAGATCTGTGGTGTAAATGCAGCCTTGGACTGTATGGCAGTGTAACTCGTCTCCATCAATAAACCAGTGAGCAGTAAAGCAGCTGTATTGAGCCTCTGTAAGCTCCTCATGCTGATACACAAGACTCTACCTTTGCGGCCTGAGACTCTCTGAGGTAATACTTCAACAAGTCTGCAAGTTTCAGGTCCTCATCAGCCGCCACACGAGCTTCAATTTTCTGCACAGGAAACAGAGATGGAAAACAGGAAGTGCTGAGTCTTTTATTCTGCTTTTTGCTTTGATCAAAACTGCTGAGATTAGAAACATAGCAGTTCAACTTCTCTTCACCTCCACAGTTACAGTAGTTGGACAGAAAACATTTAAAAAAGGAAACGTCTCATACATGTTCACACAAAATGCTATTTTAGTTGATTAGTTAAATAAGCACATGTTATTAGTTAAATAATGACAGTGTAGTGTCTTTATTCATCAGAAAAGTTTGGTGACACAAAAAAAAAAAACAATTGTCAAAAGACACATTACTAACTAAAAATTTAAATTAAACAAAAAGCATAAAATGAAAGCTAAATTACAAATTTATATAATATAATAGTCCATAAATAAGATCACAACACTATGGGTCCTATCATACTCCCGGCGCAATAAGGCGCAAGATGTGTTTGGCGCGATTGGTTGCTATTTTCAGACAAGCGCAACAGTAATTTTCACATTTTGCGCTACGTTGTTTAAATAGTAAATCCATTTGCACCACTTTGTGGACTCATGGGTGTGCCGATCTAAAAAGGAGGTGTGTTAAGGCGCATTATTAACGCGTTGCTATTTTAAGGAACTGAAATAGACTGCGCCACTGACCACCTAAAAGCTGCTCTTAAGTTCAGAGCACAGCGTATTAGTTATGCGCATAAGAATATGACGTGTGTTTGGATATAACTCTTTTCAAACTTTTTTGACCACACTTCGTTATTATTGTTCATTTATTCGTTTGCTGGAAATAGTTTTGAAACCAATCTTTGCGCTTATCAAAAAAAATTAAATATGTGGGCTAATAGATGTCTTCAGTGGAGTGCGTACAACACCGTTTCCTTATCCATGAAAGTAAAGGAGTAAAGTAAAGAGTAAAAGTAAAGTAAAGAGAAAGTAAAGAGGCCGAATGGAGGAGGCTTGTTCTTTATCCTCGCGCTGCAGATGGTCTGTTTAACAGTTTTCTCAATAGTGAAGCGTTCAGTTTTTCCACATACAAAGTCCGCCATGTAAATACCAAATGCGCCAGGGCGCGACGCAACTGACTCTTAAAGGGAATGGGAGATGAGACTCTGATTGGTTTAATGCACATAATGCTCAAAACACACCCATAACTCATTAAGAGAATAAGCACAACCCTGTTAGACCATGCGCCGGGGCGCAGACCGTATTTTTCTGTCCTTAAAATAGCGAAAGTGGATTCAGACACGCGCTTAATGCTTTCGCGCCATGCACTTTACACTTTGCGCTTAGATCGTTAAAATAGAGCCCTGAGTTAACAAAATTCACTATGACAAAATTTAATGTTAAGCATTATTATTCATTATTAAACATCTACTAAAACTAGCTATTTTGCAACACTTTTTTGTATTTTTTTCTTTTTTCATAATGCCAGAAAGTTTTGCTGTTTTAAATTTGTTGTGATTAAACAAATCTTACAAATTAAGTTATTAGTCTTAAATGCTACTACATATAGTAGCACGGACAATAATCACTTCAAATATTAAAACCCATGTATATTAAAAGTACTATAAAAATGAAAACACTTACCCGTGTTTTCTCAAAAAGCTCTGACACTTTTAGGAAAAATCTGTTTAGGGAGGAAAACAAAACAAAAAGCACATTTGAGAAACCCATTTGTCTCCATTAGCAAACAGGCTAAAATGCTTCGATCGGTGTCGTACTTGCACAGATCTGTGGAGTCTTGAGTTCCTAAAGTGTAGAGCGTGGAGGCGATTCTGTTGATGTCATCCGCTGCACCTGAAAAAAAAAAAAAAAAGAAAACACACGCGCGCGCACGCACAGACAGACAGACAGACAGACAGACAGACAGACAGACAGACAGACGAACAGACACACACACAGACGAACAGACACACACACACAGGTCAGTCAGAGCTGCATATCTAGTCACACACTCCCTGAATCACACCGTTTCACAGCTCTTTTCGCTCTTCCAGATCAGGTTTCCTTGTTGTGCCAATAACACTCAAACCACTCAAGAAAAAGACTAAACATTTGGCTCAGAGCTGGAAAAACACTGCAAAAGAGTCACAGCAATCATAAAGATGAATTTCTGAATACTGCATCTGAAGAGAAGTCATGATTTTTACAGGGGGGCTAATAATTAATAATTAACTAATAATTCTGACTTCAACTCTATGTCCATGTAAACCACCTTAATAGAGTACATCTAGATCATTCCCATGTCATTATACAAATTTCTGTCCCTCTAAACCACCACACACACAACACTGTTCCTGTGACAAGAGAACTTTGACCTTGCCATTTCCTCAATGGTATTGTTGTCATGAGACCCACCAGAATCTATAAACGTGTCATGATTTCACTCATAAAAACGAGATGCAGACGAGAGAAACTTACTTTTGTGAGACCTGATCATTCGGTCAGATTTGGCAGAGGAGTCTTTGACGCGGTTGTGATACTCTAAAAGGAATGTCTTCTCATGTTCAAAGAAATCATCAACGTCCTGTCATTGAAAAAACCCCCAAAAAAACAATGCAGTGTCACATAAATAAAACCCATACTTTTCACAAATAACTATATTGCTTATATTAAAATTGCAATTAAAATATTATACTACTTATATATAATATTACCTACATTACAATAGCAATATTTCCTATTCTAAATACAAATATTATGCAAACGCATTTAAGAATATTTTTTATATCATCATCATTATTATTATTATTATTGTTATTATTATTAAATAAAAATAAATAAATAATAATAATAATAAATACTACTATTGTTACTTCACTTCAAAACAAAGTCATGGTTCAGTACATTATTGGTATAGGTACAAAAAAAAATTGCTTATTTTTTTTATGCAAAAATTCAATTAACAAAATAAGTCTTTGGGATGTAATGATAGCAAAAATTTAACCTGTATTGTTGACTATATTTTTCATGGCCATCCTGCATTCCTCTACTAGTCAAGCATTTTCCAGAAAGTCATAAACCAGAATTAATGAATTTAAATTAATTATATTTCATAATAACAACAATAATAATTATTTATGACTCATATTGTCACTAAAATACACTTAACACAATTGAAACAACAACAGCAATATTTCATATTCTAAATACAAATATTATGCAAACGCATTTAGGGATTAAAATAAAAACATTTTATTTTTAATAGCATTATTATTATAATTTTTAAAATTATTTAAATTTTTTATAATAATAACAACAACAACAATAATAATAATATAATAATAAGAATAATATTATTATATTTAATAAATTTCCTGCTATTGTTACTTCACTTCAAAACAAAGTCATGGTTCAGTATGTTATTGGTATAGTTAAGAAAAAATGCTTATTTTTTCTATGCAATAACTCAATTAACGAAATAGCTGCATCTTTGGGATGTAATGACAGCAAAAATTGAAACCTGTATTTTTGACTACATGTTTCATTGCCATCCTGCATTCCTCTACTAGTCAAGCATTCACCAGAGACTCATAAACTGTCCTTCAACCACAAGCTGAACTCAAAGCCAAAGTAAATAATTCCTCAGAAAAGTGCTGGCCGCTGTGCCCTCTCTTTCCTCCCCCTGATTTCTAAAGCAGAGTCACATAAAAGCGTCACATGATACAGAAGGAAAAAAAAAAAAAAATAACTGACCTTCACACCAGCCACCAGAACCCCGTCTGCAGATTTCACCACATTCTTGAAGAAATCCTCCAGTTTCTCCTTCTTGTTCTTCCCTCGTACACTCAGCTGTAATGTCAGCAGATAAAGACAAAGACAAATCAATAATTAAAGCCTTAGAAATTATTTTTAGCACCTACTCAAAATCAGTTAATAGTCAGCTATTATTTCAAGTCACAAATCCAAGGTCAAATGAACAATTACATGCTTAGGAAAATTTTTATAGAGTATTTACTGAATATTATCTTACTGAAAAATCAATGCTATTTTAGAGAACTAAAAGTAAAACAGTTTTGTTACTTGAAATGAACATTAAGCATCTTTTTAAACTATTTAGTTCAGCTGTCTTTTTAATTTTACTAATTTTTATTTCGTTTAACTGTTAAAGGTTTACCGTAAGATTTTCTTTGTTACCTTTAGTTAACATGAACTACAATGAAAAATATTAATAAGTTATGAAAATATTAAAACATTACTTAAACCTGTTGAAAAAAGTTGCTATAGTATATCGATGATACTAAAATAACACTTGCATTTATTTATTTTTCAGCTATTATTCACACATAAATTATTATCTTTTCAATATTTTATTTTGTACATTCACTCCATGTCTATAATAAAATACAAAAAAATTATTTGAGTGTGAATTAAATGAATGAATAAATAAATAAATAAATAAATAAATAAATAAATAAAACGCATATCTCATTGTCACTGTTTTTTAATAAATTAATAGCGTTTTTTAAATTTCTGTAATTTTTTTTTTTTTGCACAATTTAGAATAAAACATCCTTATACTCTGGCCTTATTTTGGTCCAAAAATCAATGAAAACACAAAAAGAATAAGTGTTTTTTAAGCAAAATAATTTATTTAATTAATTCATGAAAAGAAGTTGTTTATTAAAAATCAATGAAAAGCAGTTACATGTTTAAAAGAAAAAGTCCATCTTTTATCTAGACTATTAACTATAACTAAAAAATATATATAATTACTGCAAGACTTACATAAAAGAATAGAATCACTGCAAGACAAAGGAATAGTAACACTTACGTCTTGGTTGTACTCTAAGAAAACGTGAAAGTTCAAGTCTTTGCGCAGGACAGGATGGGCAGCAACGCGGCACAGAAAGACCTCATGCATTGCCACAGTCTTCTTAAAGATGGCCAGATATTCACTGCAACACATTTTCAGATAACACTTTACAATAAGGTTGTATTAATTTACGTATTTACTAACATGAACAATAAATTATACATTTATTCATGTTTGTCAACATTAGCCAATGGAAATACAGTTGTTAATTTTTTGTTCACGTTACCTCAGTGCGTTACCTAATGTTAAAGGGATAGTTCACCCAAAAATTTACATTTACTCACCTTCAAGTGGTTAGAAACTGTTATGAGATTGTTTCTTTTGCACAGATTATTTTGAAGACAGCTGAAAACCTGTAACCATTGACTTCCATAGTAGGAAAAATAAATACTATGGAAGTCTATGGAAAATCATATCTGAAATTGCATACTTCCTGACTATATATTACGTTAACAGTATATGAGCAGAGTAGTATGCCTGAATTTATAGTATTCGAAAAGCAGTAGGCGAGACGTACCCGGATGACCTACTACTTACGGTGAGATTCTGAATTGCGCATCTAATAGACGCCATGCTATCCCATTATGCCACACAAGAAAACTGACGAATGAGAGTGAATCCAAGCAGGTAGGTCATGTGATTGATAATGACAAATGGCGGATGTAGTACGTCTGAATTCCATTCGTCGTGTAGTAAATTCAAATTCAAATGTAGTACCTACTCGAGTAGTAGGCGATTTCAGACGCAGCCCATGGTTACAGATTTTCAGCATTTTTCAAAATAGCTTCTTTAGTGTTCAACAGAAGAAAGAAACTCATTAAGGTTTGGAACAAGTGGAAGGGTGAGTGAATGATGACAGACGTTTCATTTTTGGGTGGACTGTCCCTTTAACAAGCATGAACTTAGATTTTAATAATGCATTAGTAAATGTTGAACTATGATTAATAAATGCGGTTCATTATAAGTTCATGTTAGTAAATACATTACCTAAAACTGATTAACGAAACCATATTATTATAAAGTCTTATCCACTTTAATCTAATTAATAATGAAACCATGCAGTAATAATCACAGTTGAAGTCAGAATTATTAGCCCTCCTGAATTATTAGCCCCCCTCTATATTTGTTTCCCCAATTTCTGTTTAACGGAGAGAAGATTTTTTTCAACACATTAATAAACATAACAGTTTTAATAACTCATTTCTAATAACTGATTTCTTTTATCTTTGCCATGATGACAGTACATCATATTTTACAAGATACTAGTATTTAGCTTAAAGACACATTTAAAAAGTTAGGGTAATTAGGCAAGTCATTGTATCATAGTGGTTTGTTCTGTAGACAATCTAAAAAATAATATTGCTTAATAATATTGACCTTAAAATGGTTTAAAAAAAAATTTAAAACTGCTTTTATTCTAGCCGAAATAAAACAAATAAGACTTTCTCTAGAAGAAAAAATATTATAGGAAATACTGTGAAAAATTCCTTGCTCTGTTAAACATCATTTGGGAAATATTTGAAAAAGAAAACAAAATTGACAGGAGAGCTAATAATTTTGACTTCAACTGTTAGAAGACGAGCGACTCACGCCTCCAGTTCCTGTTTCATCTTCGTGAACTCCTCCTTGGTCATCGATCCTTCACCTTCTCCGAGTTTCTGAAGCTTCTCCCGTGAAGCGTCGAAATCCGGTCTCGGAGGAGCAGGAGGAATCTACAGGGAAAGACCACCCGATTCGAATGTTATCACTCGATTGAATGGGCGTTATCAGTGGATATCAGCTGATAGATATGGGCCAGTAGGGGCCTTCTGCGCCTCCTAGTGGGCTCAGAAGGTTGTAATCATCCAGCCACATGGTTAATCAGCTATTCTAATAGAGAACAGTTCAGATCCAGATGTGTTTTTACATTACTGTGACGGTTGGGTTTAGGGTTTAGGGTTGGGGTAGGCGTTAATAAAATACAATTAATGGGAAATTTTACATTACTGTGACGGTTGGGTTTAGGGTTGGGGTTGGCGTTAATAAAATACAATTAACGGGAAATAGTATAATTTCATAAAAAATCACGTGTGGCGGTATACACGCTTACCTCCATATGAATGGATTTTCGGCTGTTATCAGTTTCTCCAGTGGCTCACCGTGTACGTCAGCAGACTTGAGACGTGGAGCGGAATTGACAGCGATGCCTGGGTTCGAATCCGCCGAAAAACGGTTTCAGAAAGCAGCTAAGACAAAAGTTAATTATTTGTTTTTATTGCTTTTTTTAAAAACAGACAGTTGGGTTTAGGGAAGGAGGAGGGCAGGTCAATCGGAGCGGCCTCTGCTGGATTTACGCGAGAACAGCAGATTAACCATGTGCATGTAGGAACAGTAGGCGCAGTAGACCCCTACTGGCCCATATCTATCAGCTGATATCCACTGATAACGCCCATTCAATCGACTGACAACACTTGAATCCGCTGGAAAGACCATAACTGAGACTCCCAATATTATTTCGCTTTCAGAGGGCAGTGTGCGAACTACAGGGTGGTTTGGATGGGATTGACCCCTCTAATTAACCCTTGATCCCCCCTGAAGGACATCAAAACAAGACGTATAGGGGGGTCAGCCCTTAATAGTGAGAAATGGTTTCCTCTGATCTGTATATTAAATAATAATATTATTATTCAAACAATAGATAATATAAACACAATTGACCAATATAACGGTTCATACCCTTGTGAATGTGTAATCGTGCCAGTCTACTAGAGAAAAAAATTCATTCAACAGTCTGAAACCAGCAGATTTAGAGCACCGATGGATATCTTAAGTGTTCACAAGACACTTTTCTTGTAAAATAGCTGTTTGTATTTACATTGAGCCTAAAACTAAAGTAAAATTAGATGCATAGTTTGTATAGTTCAACCTACAGTAACCTTTAAAATAGCTAATCAGAGGTCACTGTAGGTCAGAATACACTAAATATCTGACAAAACACTGAAAACCTAATATATTTTATAAGTAAATTAGATGTAATTTAAATAAATGCATTACCAAAAAAGTTGATCGTCAATGTATAATTCGCACCCTGTCAGAGGGTGCTGGTATTGAGACTCTGGGATACATAATATGACCATTTACTGAATGCAAATTTTTAGTGCGATGTAATGCGAAGAGCTATAAATAATTCAGCCTTTAACGTTTGTACCCTGATAATAGTTTCAAAGGAAACTGTAGCAAATATCGTTTCCCCTTTTTTCTTGCACCTGAACTGAATGACAACAGATCTAGTTATGAACAGCAGGGCTATAAAAGGACATTAAGCGATGATTTCAGCTTTGGCAAGAGCGGCTGGAGCGTTTGCTCTCAAACACACACACATAATGAACTAGTGTTTAAAGAGAGCCCGACTGCTCAAACAAGTGTCCAGTGTAAAGCAAATGAAGGAATTACATTACAAGCAGAACTGCAAATTGCAGGCCTGTGATTACGATTAGCCATCGGTTACATCACAAACGGTGAAAAGATTTGGATCAGTTTTTAAAAGAATGGCTTGCTTACCAATGTTGCTTGCTTATTATTAATTAAAAATACAGAGAAAAAAAAAAAAAAAAAAGTGTAATATAATTTTTAAAAATGTTTTCTTAATCAGTGTAGTTTAAACTTTCGAAGCAAACCTGAGTTTTCAGCATAACTCCAGTCTTCAGTGTCTCACAATCCTTCAGAAATCATTATAATATGTTGATTTGCTTTTCTATTATTGGTTCTCGATCATTAATAATGATTCTTACAATTACCATAATCTTGCGAAGAGATTCTTTGATAAAAACAACTACATTATAAATGTCTATACTTTCACTCTTAAAAAAATTAAATGCATCCATGATTATTAATAAAAGTAATTACATTTTTAATGGGGCTTCAGAAGCACATTTTTTTATTTATTGATGCAGACAGGCTTCTTTTAGGTTATAAAATACATATTTTAAAATCTTACTGATCCCAGAGTTTTGAAAGGATGTACACATTAGGGCTACATGATATTGGGGAAAATAGCATTACAAAATATTTTGTTTTCATGCAATAAATATTTGAAACATATTTCACCATATGAATTGAAAGATCTATTATTTCAGAATGGTTTTAGGTAATTTCATAGGGAGTACATCTGCATAAATTAATACAAACTAGTTAAATTCAACTATAAACTTGATTCAAGAAAAATACAATTGAGAAAAATAAATAGTGCTTTATATTTCTCTGGTAAGTCTTAACGGCAAAAAAAAAAAAAAATCCAAATGTAAAAATTACACTGTGCAGTCCTCGATATACAAATGAAATGCAATTAATCTTATCTTATAATGTTAAAGTTACAAATGTTATTGTTTCATATCCCTAAATGCTTTAGGCCCTATCCACACGAACACAGGTATTTTCAAAACCACACTTTTTTCTACGAGGTTTGTCCTAGTAGAAAACTGTTTGTCCAAACGAAAACAGAGTATTGGGTGACTGAAATTGAAACTTTTGGGAACCATGTGGTCGTGTGAACACTACAACCAGAGTTTTTTCATCATGACGTCACACCAAACACAGAAGCGATTGAGGCAAATTCCACATGTTCGTGGCAAACGCTTCACAAATTCAGCATCGTTTGCAGCACAGGACAATAATCTGCCTTTGTTACCACGTTTGCATTGCAATTCACACGCTTAAATCACTTGATATGTTCAACAGAAGAAAAAAAAAACATGCAAATTATAAACTTGAATTTCACAATGGATAAACTTAGAAATTTATATACAAGTTACAAACTGTGGCTAGAGGTCAACAACAATTCCTTCTTGACATTAAACATCTACAACGTGACTACTGCAGATGTGCACACTGTCCTGCCAATGCTGAAACAATATATTGTACAGCCAAACACATAATACTATATAAAACACTTACAATATATCCTGCATATTCTTCATTTTCCACAAACGAGTCGTGGAGCCAGATAAATTCTTCATGCTGTCTGACCACAGAAAATTCATTCTGCTTGAAATTAGGTAGAGTGCTCTGGGAAAAAAAAAACTAAATGTAATGAATGAATGAATGCGGTAAATGACATGCACATACAGCCAGCTAACATCACTAACACACAGTTGTGGATTTCTTCATTCACTGATGTTGCTTACCTTCGTGTGGACGGTGAACTTGACCTTGTCTCTCTCACTCAGAGCATCTGAAATGTCCACCTGTAGTGTAGCGTCAGTCTGAAGATCCACATTCACTGCCCTGGGCTGTTCATATAACGCAATAATAAATACAGCGTAATCAAAACAGTTTCAATAGGTCATTTCGTATAGTAGGGCTGTGCGATATGGGCAAAAGAAACCCATCACGTTTTTCTTGAACAATATTGCGATTTCGATCTTAAATCACGATTTTGACACACACAGACATTTTACAGTGTGCATATGAAACATATTTCCAAAATAAAATAATTAGATCTCAATCAAAGACCTGTAACACGTCTCTAAAACAGACATAAGGCAAAAAATGCACACACAAGTTCGTTATTTCCAATGGAGGCATGCAGCTTGCGTGCACATATTTGAAGCGATGCACGCGTATTCCAGGCGCAACTAGTTGAAAACATCTGAACTTTTCAGAACGCCAAGTCACGTAACAAGAACTGACCAATCAGCTTCATACTTTGTATGGAATATACACATTTTAGTATTAACGGTGCTTTTTAATTTTCTCCATGAATAAAACTTGTATCAGAGCTGCAGCAATGTTTTGTTAGTTTGTCTTCCTCTGAGTGAGTCCAATGAGAAAGGAGCGCAAAAGTGGGTTGAAAATGCTAAAGGAAGTGACGCGTCTCACGCTTTCAGATGTGATATGTGACTGACAGAATACATCAGCCTTCCGATATCCAAAGTAATCCTACACCACAGATGCTGTGCTGAACTCATCATCCCTGTTTATGCAGGCTATCTGTTATTAAGCTTACCTGTTCTCGCACTCTGTTCAGGCGCGCTGCGTTATGATTGGTTCAAATAGCATACTACGGGAGAAGCATTAGTCAGGACTGGAGCGCTCAAATAAAATTATGCTGTAAGGCGATTTAGAAATTGTGCATGTTCAAATCGCGACTTCGATATGATTTCAATTAATCGCACAGCCCTATAGTAAAGTATATGTCAACCTTGCCATGAAAAAAATTAAGTTTTTACCAAAATAGTGAAACCCTTTCTACGTTGTTTGCTTAGACTTGTATTTTACAGTACTGTAAAAATACTCAAAAATGTCTCTGTCAGTGTTTTCAATCAATTATATTTGATTTACCAAAAGTCACACAAGTGCCAATTTTACATCCATCACATCCATAACGAAACTTTCTCCTCACATGCAAAATAAAATCAATCATTTTTGCTCTATAGCAACTCTTATCCTTTTGATTAGCATTATTTCTTTGGGGTTGTGCAGTTTAACTCACAGCATTTCTACAAAGTATGTTGTATACTCTAAACTCCCATACTTTTTAGGTCACATCCATAACACATGTTCATTTTCCTCATTTAAAATATACAAATATATTTTTTCAGTTGTTTAAAATGCATAATAATGCTGCAACATAGTAAGTGAAATGAACGTTTTCAACACATACTGTTGAATACCAGACAAAACATGACAAGAACAAACAACAGTGTCATACTATGAAAATAAAAATAATATTTTTAATGGATTTTTTTTATGCTTTCAAATGCATTTGTAAGTAATAATAAAAAACTTCAAAGAAACCTTGACCAGTTACGACACTTAAATTATACGCTTTCCCTTATACAAATATAAGTTGTGAGAAAATGAAAATGAGATAATGCTATATTAAGCATTAAAAAAAAGTGCAATACACTTAATTTAAAGCCTTAATTTCCCCCCAGACCCCTTCACCATGATTTCAGTATAACAATAGCCTTTACACAAAAATATTTATGTACACATATTGTTAGGTATATCACAAACTAGACTCATTCGACTAAAATACTCTATTTAACAATCACAGTTTGGCCCAAAATGACAAATTAAATGCAATTTAAAATGTTAATAATTTGCAACTATCCTTAAAAATCACTATATGTACAATACAATTGTAAACATATATATTAGACTGAATTAGGATAAAACATTATTTCTACTTTAGTGAAAATATTTTTATTTTCACACATTTTATTTCAAAGTAGACCATTTATTTGCATTTTTCTACATAAATTTGCAATGCCTATATGAGTCATCTCGTCTTTGACCTACATTTATTTATTCATATATTCATTTCTATTATTTGTCTTGGACAACATATGCATAAAATGCTCAAATGCTTATAATATACTTCTATAACCGTACTTCTTAGGCATGGGACGATAACCGCTTTTCTGCTATACCATTTCTACGAATGTTTTTTAGGACAACAATATCTCCAGGCGAAAAGATATCCAAAGATGCTGTTTTAAATTGTAAAAAAATAATAATAATAATAAACAAATAAAAAATATTTTAAAAAATCTGTGTTTTAAAACTGAGACAGCAGAAGTAAATGATTAATTTGAATTATTTAGCCTGACATGTTTACTGCTCCAAAATATTTTTAATGTTTTTCAAAATAAAATAAATTGTGTTCAAAGGGGGAAAAAAGTTTTTGTTTTTCACCCAGACATTTAAAAAGAATATATTATAGAGCAGTAACCACAATACCTTGAAGTTTTTTTCCAAGGTTATCATACCGTCAGAATCTTATACCGGCCCATGCCTAGTACTTCTAAATTATATTTCTAAAATGTAACTATTTTTACATTTTAGAAATGCTAAATCCCATACAAACTGCACTGCAGATAAATATCAGGCTATTATTATTATTTCTTTTTTTAGGTAAAATAATATCATCATTCATTCAAATAGCTGGTCTGTGGTGAGCGCACTGGCGCCGTTGTCCTGTGGCTGCCGTCGTATCATCCAAGTGGATGCTGCACACTGGTGGTGGTGTGGGGAGAACCCCCTCATGATTGTGAAGCGCTTTGGGTGTATGGCCATACACAATAAATGCGCTATATAAATACACATTACACTACATTTTCCTCCGGCTTAGTCCCTTATTTATCAGGGGTCGCCACAGAGGAATGAACCGCCAACTATTTCAGCGTATGTTTTACGCAGCGGATGCCCTTCCAGCCACAACCCAGTACTGGGAAACACCCATACACACTCACATTC
>CAIGQV010017386.1:24856903-24939988 GCA_903798115.1 Danio jaintianensis | reverse complement strand
AGATAGATAGATAGATAGATAGATAGATAGATAGATAGATAGATAGACAGAAAGATAGACAGAAAGATAGACAGACAGACAGAGGAATATATACTGTTGATTAAACAACAGAATAAATTAACAAAATATTGATCATATCAATAACTACTGTAGAGCAAACAACAGAAACAAATACTCGATCAATCATTTGATCAATAACAGATCTAACGACCTATAGATGAATAGAGAAACAGACCAACTAAAAATGGCAAACATAAATATTTTTAATTGAGAAGCTCCATCAAATGAGGGTCATGTGACGAGCAAAGCGAACACATGTCAGACATATCACATCGCTGGAGTGACACCCGGATGAAACGACCACAGCAGTCAACCGAGCAAAGAAAATCCATCCAAGAATTCTGCCACAGGATTTTATTTCAAAGTGGCACCTTCCTCGATCTCACAAACAATGCTTCACTTCAGGCTGCCATCTTTAGACATAATAATGTATTTTCATGTAGTGTTAAAAAACAAAACAAAAAAGACTAAAACAAACACTTTCCAAGCAGACGTTCTGCAGTGTGTGTTTGAATCAAAGGCTGCGATGGCAGAGTTCGAACCCGTCTGTTTGTGTCCATATGCATAACAGGAATGAAAACTGTGGTAACTTCTATCCCGAAATTGACGGACGACAGAAATCCCAAAGTCCTCCTTCAAATGCTAGTGTAAAAGTGCTTTGTTTATCTGCATAGAGTTTAAGTGTTCGCCAGATTAGAGAATTCAATAAATAGATTCAGACTTGTAAAGTGCTTGTCTCTGGTTAACGCATTGCTGTGAGGCATTAACCTACAGCATAATAAAATATCTCTGTAAATACATCATAAAATATAGACTGAGCTGCTGCTGCTGATCATATAATAGATGTGATCATCTGAGTTGAGGGAGACGGGGGTACAAAAGTGACCAATCTAATTGGTAGATTTACTTTTTGTATACAGTTGAAGTCAGAATTATTAGCCCTCCTGTGAATTTTTTCAAATATTTCCCAAATGATGTTTAACAGAGCAAGAAATCTTTCACAGTATTTCCTATAATATTTTTCCTATAATATTGTATTTGATTTATTTCAGCTAGTTTTTAATTTTTTAAAAACCATTTAATATTATTACATCAATATTATTAGCTTTCTTACGCAATATTTTTTTTTCGATTGTCTACAGAACAGACCATCGTTAAACAATGACTTGCCTAATTGCCCTAACTTGCCTAATTAACCTAGTTACGCCTTTAAATGTAGTGTCTTGAAAAATATCTAGTAAAATATTATGTACTGTCATCGGGCCGCTGGCCGGTACGGGCCCTATGACAACACTTCGATGGTGGCGCTGACGAAAGTGAGAAGGAGGGGGGGGTCGTTGAGGACGAAAGTGAAGAGCGAGGCAGGGGAGTGGTGCGGGGGGTTGTCGCGGATGATAGTGAATAGTATTGGGGGGGTGGTGGTGGGTCATTGCAGACGAAAGTGTAAAGCACGGGGGTGTGGGGTGGGTGGGTTCTCATGGACGAAAGTGAATAGGGGGGTTGGTGGTGGTGGTTCTCGTGGACGAAAGTGAAGAGCGAGGGGGGTAGTGGTGGGGGGGTTGTCGTGGACGATAGTGAGTAGTCTGGGGGGGTGGTGGTGATAATTGCCTCTATCACTGTCTTTCCACTCCCCCTATAGCTGTTGTGTGGTGAGCGCAAATACAATACAATAAATACACATTACATTACATTTCCCCCACCTAGCGGTGCCCCTGACAGTCATCATGGCAAAGATAAAATAAATCAGTTATCAGAAATAAGTTATTAAAACTATTATGTTTAGAAATGTGTGGAAAAATCTTCTCTCCGTTAAACAGAAATTGGGGGAAAAATATACAGGGGAGCTACTAATTCAGACCTCAACTGTATGTTAATGAGATCTCCTTGATGTTTAAACGTATAAACAAAACAAAACAAAAGAAAAGGAAAAGAAATAAAGAGAAAATATTGGCCTATTCCTCCAGGATGAAACAATAGAGACAGCTGCTGAGATGAAAGCGTGTGGAATCCAGATGGCACATGGCGGCTCGCTCTACAATGGTCTTCCCTCCAGCGATACCACCACACTTCCTCCCAGCTTCTCTGCCAGAGTCGAGCGGTCCTGAATGTCATCTAAACCGTTCACCTGCCATTCGTGTTTGATACCTGGAGGATGAAGCATGGTTGTGTTAGATTTCATAATAGATATTTATTTCCTAGGACCACATGAAATCTGCGCCCACAGAAATCTGCAGTTTATTTAGCCCATCAGTGAGTCTATTTATTTACTCAAGTAAATGTGTGTAAATATATACAGGTAAAGTCAAAATAATTGAATTTTATTTCTTTTTCAAATATTTCCCAAATTATGTTTAACAGAGCAAGGAATTTTTCACAGTATTTCCTATAATATTTTTTCTTCTGGAGAAAGTCTTATTTGTTGTATTTTAGCTAGAATAAAAGCAGTTTTTAATTTTTTAAAAACCATTTTAGGGTCAATATTATTAGCTCTCTTAAGCAATATTTATATTGTCTACAGAACAAACCATCATTATGAAATGACTTGCCTAATTACCCTAATTAACCTAGTTAAGCATTTAAATTGCACTTTAAGCTGAATACTAGTATCTTGAAAAACATCTAGTAAATATGATGTACTGTCATCATGGCAAAGATAAAAGAAATCAGTTATTATAAATGAGTTATTAAAACTATTATGTTTAGAAATGTGTGGAAAAAATATTCTTTCCGTTAAACAGAAATTGGGGAAAAATATACAGGAGGGCTAATAAATCAGGAGGGCTAATAATTCTGACTTAAACTGTATATATTCATTCAGTTTTTATATTAATTTTAATAATAGTATTGAATAATATGCAAATGTTTATATGATTTATATAGAATACTTTTTGTCTTTTAGTACATATATTATATAAGAGACTTAATTTGTTTACCAAACAAGTGGGTCTGATTGGATTGGCATTGTAAACTTAAAGACTAAACAGTTCTTTTTTAATTTTTTTATGTGTTACATTTTAGTTACTATACTCCACAGATTCTGCACAGAAATAGACAAAAAAGTCAGCAGATAGATAGACAGACAGACAGACAAATAGAGAGATAGATACTGTTAATTAAACCACAAATCAACAAAATGCTGATACAGCAGATTCTGTTTGGCCTTTTTTATTCCCACTGTATTGCTGTTATGTCAATTTTAAATTCTGCGCACTTGGATTTTATATGTTTTTATATATTTTTATATTTTATATTTAGATTTTTGCAGACTAAACTTACTGATTTTGCTGCAAGTTTTGTTAACATTTGCAGAAATATTTGCACCATTTTTTGTGTTGATTTGCAGTTAAATATATACCGCAGACAACAGTCTTTATTACATGTTTATTACTTTTGACACTCAAGAAGCATTGAGTACTGTAGCTTATAAAATAACACTTAATATTCAATATTTGAAATGTAACCAAATAGCAATAAAACTCATTAACTCAAGATAAAATGTAAACAAACCAAAATATGCATTTGTGTCGATAAAATCATTCATTCATTCATTCATTTTCCTTCGGCTCAGTCCCTTTATTCATCAGGGGTCGCCACAGCGGAATGAACCGCCAACTTATCCAGCATATGTTTTACACAGCGGATGCCCTTCCAGCTGCAACCCAGCACTGGGAAACACCCATACACTCCTACATTCACACACATACACTACCGGAAACCGGAGCACCCGGAGGAAACCCACACCAACAGTGGCAGAACTCCACAGAAATGTCAACTGACCCAGCCGGGACTCAAACCAGTGACCTTCTTGCTGTGAGACAACAGTGCTAACCACTGTGCCGCTGCGATAAAATCATGTTTTTAAAATTAAAATTTTAATTATGCGATTATTAAAAATGATTTGGTTAATATTCTTTCTGACAAACACAAGTGGTCAGATCTTTTTTACATGTTTTTTAATTCAGTTGGAATACTTTCATTATGACTAAGGGTTGGGTTTACAATGTTTTTTTGTTTAGTTTTACTGACACCATTATGGGTGTTAATAATACATACACAGTAGCAGAGTAAGCTTACGCTAAATCAGCTAACAGCACTGAGTGGAAATTATGGAGCATTCCAGAAACAGTGAAATGTCCCACCTCCAACCTCAACGCATTATTCTAGCAGCATTCTAGATCTAGACGTTATTTCCATGTAGAAAGCAAAAAAATAAGAAGAAAAATCCTAATCCCTGATCTGAAATCGCAGTATTTAAGATCTGTTTTCTTAATAAATCAATGATCTTCACTCCCTCATTGATATATGATATAAAGTGGGTCTCAAACTGTACAAGAAGCACTGCATTTAATTCCATTGTTCCCCGCCATATCTTTTAAAATATGACAGTTTATTTTACACCAGTATATTCAATGGAGTTTCTGTGCTCGCCTGCTGCTCCTGACGACGCTAGCATTTAAACAGCTTTTCATTTCGTTTTACGCTTGAACAACTAAATGAATGCTTAAGTCTACTTAACTGATTATATTTTAATTACATTACAACATCGATGCTGTCAAAGGAATCATATAAAATTGAAAATAGTCACATAAACCTTTCACCGGAAGTTTATCGGTGGGTTTATCGGTGGGATGAACTTACCCTATAACAATATAGAATAATAAAATAATTTCAAAGGATTATAAAATGTCTTGTGAAGTTGCAATATGGGTATTTGATAGCGAATGCGACAGTACTCACCTGTAAACTTCTTCTTAATGGCATCTTTTGAGCTAGCATAAATCATCTTGCTTTTTAATGGTGCACCTTCAGGGGCCCTATAATCAAAAACAGACAATGTTAGTTTGTGTGCTCTTCCAAATGGAAAAAAAAACAAGAAATCCAAACTAAGTCACAGGTTATTATCATTATTAATAGAAGCCTTTATTTTGATGAATTTAATTCTGGTATATGAACAAAAAAAAGTGTTATTAAATGTAAAATGATTGTCAATCAGTGCTTGATGCAAAATGGGGAAAAATCATCCCAGTTTTCTGAATATAAAAAACTATATTCTAAAACTAAAGGAAAACAAAACAAAAAGTGATACGTATAACAGGTAATGTTAATGTGTACTTTTCTAAATAAATTATTGATGAATTCACAAAGTTAAAATCAAAATAATGCAACGCAAAATCAATATAAACACAAAAACAAGGGCTTAAGTTAAAAGCACAAATGCATATATAAATTAATAGTTAAACAAATAAATGCATACATACATTTTACAACTACAGTAACTGCCCAGTCACATTACATACCAAAATATAAATACCAAGTCTTCTTTCTTGGACTCTTTGGTTTCATAAGTGGCATCATATAAGCCGTATCTGCAGTCGTTGAGAGGAAGGAGCTTCACGAAGCAGGCGTAGGGATCGTCAACACTGTCTCCAATGTCTCCCACTAAAATCTGCCTGCCCTCCTCCACGATGATCTTCTTCTTGTCGTCGCTCAGGCAGAACAGCACTGCTTTTTTGCGCTTTTTCACCTCGTCTGAGGACGAGGATTTCCGGACCTTCATATCATTAAAGACTTTAATGACTTCATCACTGACTGTGACACCAGAGGCCTGCGATTGAGAAAAACACAGACGATTGCAGGTTTACAAGCCTCTAGATCCATACTTACAGTGTATTTTTTTTTGCAAATATTGGCACTCAGTAAAAAAAATGCCTTTTTTGTTTAAAAGTGCAATATGGTGATTGTCTTCAGGTTTAAAGTCTCTTCACATCCTGATAGCAATCATTAAATTAAGTGGTCCAGATGTATTTATATCAATTTTAATATTCTGAGGAAGATGTAGGACCAAAAACGTTCATCCGATCAAAACGTTTGGTCCGAACAATATGATTCCTACCTGCCTGTCAAAATATATACATCTCTGTGCATGCTGTTTGCTCAGAAAAGATTGCGTCATTGGCAGGTGAACATCAACAATCTACCTTCTGTTTTTAAGTCTGGTATTGTAATTATTAACTGTACTATAAAGTTTTCTCCCTGGTTAATATTACGTTATGTGTTGTAGTGATGTTGTCTTGTGTGCATTCATGCGTTCAGGAGGCGTGGCTTTGGATGGCGATTTGTAGGGTGGGACCAAGCGGCAACCTCCCGCTCTCCCTCGTGAAGCCAATACGGAAGTAACTGAAACTGCAATTCATCAACTCGCCTTTGGGGGCTGGCTCCAGCAAGTCCAGATGTTCACTGACTGCAATGCTAAATTGGCCAATTTTACAGCTGATAAGAACATGTTTACAGCCTGGTACAAAAGATGGTTTTGGTGTATATAGCTATATTACCCTTCATGACAACTGTGAGGGGGGAGAATTGATTTATAACTCATCTGTTTTGTTTATATTAAGTTATATTAAGTCTGCATAATTAAGGGCGTGGCCACTTGAGTGACAGCTAGGTCTCGCTGGTCACCGTCATGTCACCTCAGCTGATTCCAGCTGATTAGCTGCTGAACTCGGCATATACATCGTATTTTTGTTTTGCTTTATGTGGCTTTACACAGTCAATTGCCTTTTGGAATTATTTCCTACAATTATCAGATAATATGGCATGCTGTGTGCACTTAATTGTGCTCACAAACCATTCAAGTTGCCTCCATTTCCCAGGTTCAGAGTGAAATTATATACTTTATATATCATATCTATAAATGTATTTGTTTTAAGACAATTTATCATTTATAATTTTCTTTAGACCTGTAATGCACTCCAGAATCTGACAGATTGATTAGCTGTAGGTTATAGAACAGTCGTCTGAAACGCTGTCATACAGTGTTATGCCTGGATTTCATAATTAGCCTTGCATTTACTAACACAGACTATATTTGAAGTATTTGGGAGTTATTTGCGTTTTCCTCCTGTAGAAAAACGTCATAAGAACAATGCTTAGTGACTCAATGTGTTACAACACTGTTTTTAAAAGATTAAAACATTTTATTGGTATAGTACACAACCAAGCACATGTGGTCAGAACACAAACGAGTCACAGGTAATGCAGTATTAAGCGTTTCTCCCAAAGAAAAGCCCGTCTAAGCAAAATGCTAGCAGGCATCTTTAGCTCCACTGACGCTTTGCCTCTTTGCCCTTTTTTGGGCACCCCCGCGGTCGGTGTGATGACACGCGAACAAAATGGCGACGGTTGGCCACGCCTACTTGTAGCTTCATTTGCGCTCTTCAGAAACCTATGGGTAATGTTAGCATTTTCCAAGATTTTGCTTTTTTTTTACATTTTGCTCAAAATATTACCAAAAACATGAAGACGTTTGAGATTGTTTTTAACAACCGCAAAACCAGTCTTAGGTTGCACTGGTATATTTGTAATCAAAAATATTGATTTTTATCAAAAATAATTTGTAGGATATTGAAAAAAAATAATAACTTCCGTGAAGACATTTAGTACATTTACTACTGTATATAAAACGTAACTTTTAGTTAGTCACTAGGAACTCATTTTGGACAACTTTACAGATGATTTTCTCAATGTTTAGATTTTTTGGAACCCTCAAATTCCAGATAATCAAATAGCTGTCAAACCACATCAATTGAAAGATTTATTCATCTTTTAGATAAGGTATAAATCTCAATTTCAAAAAAAGTTGACCTTTACGACTGGTTTTTATGGTCCAGGGCCACAATTTGCAGAAATATCAGTGACACTGGATTGTAATTTTGCAGATTTTCTGTCTTCTTGAGTCATCATCCATATACTTGTTCTCTTCCAGGCAGATTCATAACACTTAGAGTTGACTGGAGTTTATTAATTATCAAAAATAAATGATGGAAATTGTTTTTGTTGTTTTTCCTATAGCTATGTCCCATTTTATGAAGCTCAAATCACAGTTCCCTTGTTTTACCCTTGACTGAGTGAGCTTTACCTCATATTTATGGCCCTGTACACAGGAGCTCATGGTTGAGTCAAATCAGTGTATTCAAAAATGAAAATATCAAATAGAATATACATAATTATTTGACACATATGAATTCATATGGGTGCCAATAATTGTGGCACACATATATTTGGTACAACTGTGCTGTATATTTACAATTGGTTGTTCTAAATGAGAGAATAGTTTTTTGTTCACATTTTACACAACATATCAAAAGGTTAAAGGTCCCGTGAATGCTTTGAAATGTGCATTTTTATATGATGTTTGACATAATCTCAACTGAAAAATTAAGAAAGGGTGGGACAGAGTAGCTCCTCCCCCTTTAAAAAAACAGCCAATAGTATTTCGTTTTTAATCACAGCTCTGCCAGTGAGAGTGGTTGAGCTTGAGCGCATCAAATGAAAAGCAAATTAAGGGGGCAGGACATGTCAGAGATTAGAGAGCATTTGATTGGTCAAAAGATTTGATGAGAAACTGAAGTATGAGGTTACGTTACATTTACATTAAGTCATTTAGCTGACGCTTTTATCCAAAGCGACTTACAATTGAGGTTCACAAAAGAAGCAATCAGTACAAGAGGAAACAAAGCATATATAAGTGAAATCGGACTAGTCTTGAGTAGGTAAAACGCAATATACGAGCTAAGTGCAGTCAAGGTTTTTTTTATTTTATTTTTTTTATTTTTTATTAGTGGGTTAGGTGTAGACGAAAGAGATGAGTTTTAAGGCGATTTTTAAAGATGGACACAGAGTCTGCCAAACGTGTTGAAAGAGTCAGATCGTTCCACTACGTGGAAAAAAAAAAGGTTAATCCATTTAGGCGGAAGTGACAAACATCAAGCTTTGGATGTTTATATCAGGTTTATATCTTCAAAACTTTAATTTTGTCACTGTTTTGAAGCACTCTAGCTTATAGATATCCATAAAACAAACAATACTGATGCTCACACATAAAAAAAACCTAAAAAAACCTTTCTTTTAATGTCACGGGACCTGGAAGCATTTTTTGCTTACATTTACCAAGGGTGCCAAACAATAGTGGTATGCACCAAATTCATCCATATTTAAATTTCAATATAAACAAATATTGATATATAAAAAATAAGACATTTAGTACATTTACTACTGTATATCAAAACGTAACTTTTAGTTAGTCACTAGGAACTCATTTTGGACAACTTTACAGACGATTTTCTCAATGTTTAGATTTTTTGGAACCCTCAAATTCCAGATACTCAAATAGCTGTCAAACCTAAGATTTATTCATCTTTTAGATAAGGTATAAATCTCAATATATATAAAAAATATAAAGTGTATGAATATTATCAGTACTGCACTTTCAGCTTTGAAACCCTGATTCATGGACGTGCTGCTGTGCATTGCCAGCTGGTCTGTCACTGCGCTTCAAATCTCACACTCACATCTGAAAATGGACTGCAGGCCAAGTCATAGTGTGAATTCTGGACCACTAACTACTGTATATGAGTATTACATGTATATGATTCATGACCAATGACACTTTATGAGGCCTGAGAAAGCTGAATTTAGCTTTTGGGGGGCTTTAATGAATTGAAACAAAAAGTGATTGAGTTTAAATCAATGTTTCTGCTATTCCTAATTCACTAACAAGTAGATTTGCTGGCAATTATTCATTTTAAGCACTTTGTAAATATAATTAGAGGAATAGATATTAGGTTCAAATAACTCACAAAACTTAATCAGATAGTAGTATTAATTATTAGGTTACCATAAACTATTCCACGTCTCAATTCTTATTTACTTTTCGTAACACTAAATTTTCCTTTCCTGATGAAAAATAAGATAAATAATAAATAAATTAAATAAATATAAGAAATATAAATATAAAAATATAAGCAATAAAAAGATGCCTACTAAAAAACATAGAAACATTAGCTTGACATTTAACTACTCATAGTACTCAATTAACTTACTCATAGTAGTACTTAATATTTAAAGATTAATAAACAATAAATAAATAATAAAAACATAAATGTAAATATATACATATAATCATTTTTATTTAATGAAGAAACCATTTTTATATGATAAGTACAAGATAAATGTGAAAGCAAAAAAAGTGATATTAGACCTTGCGTTTAAGTAATAAACATACCTTATTAATTAGACACTAAAACCAATTCTTGATTTAGATATTTATTTTAGAAAAGAAGACAAAACTGCAGACAAAATAACATTTTCCAGTGCCACCGTTCCTGCTATACTTTCACTGCCATCTTCACATGCCACTTGTTTTTGTTCTTCTGCTACTAGATATGAGGATCTTATAGCAGTCCTATACGGTCCTGCTAAGCAGATATCAACTAGTCCTTGACAAAATCTATTTAACTTTTACTTACTCATTGAATGAAACCAGCATCTGTTTTTCTTTTTTTACTATAATACATTTATTGTACTTACAACTTCATAATAAAAAAGCATTAGCCACTAAACCTTATAAATATACATGCTAAAACATAATGTTGCAAGTTAGAGAAGTACTGAATAGGTATATCTAATTCTTAAGCATCCATTTATCTGTTCAATATTTGATAAACACATACTATAAACTACTACCAGTATCAAAAGTACAAGTGTGTAGTAGTTAATGAGCAGACTCACGGCGCATGCGCACAAACCTGCACTGAGCAGCCGGTGCGGTGCTCCGACTCTCTCTCACACACACTATGGTCACTAAATCCTATTGAATCACGAATAAGTAGCCCAATTCACTCCCCAGGACACACAACAGTCATTTCACAGCATGAAGCAGCCCATTCTGATCTGATTACATGCGTCTGTGTCCATCAATTTACTCTCATTTATTTCTCCAGCGCCCGTGAGGAAAAGTTGGAGAGGCGCGCGCTCACAGTGATTAAAGCACCGGCTAAAATTAGCTTAACATGGCCGCCTCGGGACACAGGCCTGAGATATAAAGATTTATAACAAAAATAAAACTGATTTCACTAACCACGAAATAAACTTAAGGCCAAATAAAGCGGTGTTTTCTTCAGCCTGAGCGCGTATAATGAAGATTCCCGCTATAGCGCCGCATTACTGACCTGCCTGGAGCTGAAAACGTGACAGTTGCCGATCAAAAGTTTGACAGAAAGAGTTTCAAAATAGCGCGACGACATCTGTTATGAATTAAGAATTAAATGTGTGAGGGAAAAGACTGGCTTACCATGCTGTCCGATGCGATGAATCAATGAACCGTTATTTTCTTGGTACTTCTATCTGGGAATGTGAACAGCCGAGACAGTGAAAGAGAGAGCGAGAGACAGAGAGAGAGAGACGCACGCACACATGCACGCGCACGCACTTACACACCGAATTCAAGATTGTGATAAATGAATTTTGATTGTTAAATATTCTGTTTATTATTATTGTATTGTTATTTTTATTAAATTATTGTTATTATTACTTTTTAACACTATGTAATTCGTTTTCATATGTTCTATTCAGTGTAAACATTACACATGCTTTGGCAACACATTTGTCTTGCCAGTAAATTAAGTTTGAACTGAATTGAATTGTGTTTGTGTGTGTGATTGTGAGAGAGAGAGAGCACCGCACAGCCGCAGTGAAGGGTTGATCGAGCATAAATGCACTGTAATTCACTGTCTTTGGGGCAGTTGGCAAGGAAAAATGGGTAAAAAAAAAATGTGATAACAGAGACTACGTCAATTACAAAATCGTTTATTATTTAGCCCTTGCTGTAAAAACCCATTTGTTTTATTATGGTACTGCAACTTATTTTAATGAATGTTATTTAATATTTGTACTTTTTGCATGGTGATAAATTATATGTATGCAGCAGTAGTTGTAATCAGTGTTAGGGTAAGTAAGGCGAGTTACGTAATAATATTACTTTTCTAAGTAAGGAGTAAAGGCATTACTTAAGTAATAATATTTGAGGTAATTAAAAAATGTAATCAGAGTTACTTTTAGTTTAATTAATTAGAATTTAAAAATGAATTGCAGAATTAAAATTAATGTAGTCACACTGAATTACGCACTTAATGAGAGAATGCATTAAAGAAAGGGGATTGATTGTCTCAATGAACAGTGATTTTATGTAACCAAGACAAAAAGAGCAAAAGTAGCAAACTTGAAAATTAGATCAAGATGTAGGCCTACTAAAATTGTTTTGTTTCTTCAGTGATTCTGTCTGTTAACAGAAATTAAGGTAGGCCAAGGCCTATATTTGTAACAACTGTTTATTTGTTGGACCGCTATAACTAGTGTCAACCAAATGCATTCAATGGTACACTTATGACATTGTAGGCTATTACAGTGAGGTCTTGAACAAATAAATACACAACTCAGGGGTTTAGAAAGAGTACTTTATTCTGTTTGATTTGCAAACTCAACAAACCGGAAGACCGAAAACGGAGAAACCATTATAATCCGCGCGCATATAACTATAGACCATTTCAATGTGGTGATGTCACTGGCCCATGAAAATTTCCTGCTTGTTGTCAAACCATTTCATAACTGTAACAAGAGGCAATTCAATAATAACTTTACGTTAAAACAGCTGCCATAGGATTATTTATCAACATTTGGACTTTTTTGGATTCTCAGAAGCTGTGGAAATTAAAAATGTAAAACAGGAAGTACGTTAGGACCATTGTTTTTGTTTACATCCCTCAAAATGGTCTCGCGGTTGTCTTGAGCGTGTTGTTCTGAAGCTTCTTTGCTCGACAACCCTGGCCTGCTGTAAGACAAAACAAAACATTAAACAGTTCACACAAAGGCCCTATTGTCTATTTTAAACTATAGTAAACTAAAGTTTAAAACTATAGTTTAAAATAGAAGCTAAAGTGGGCCACGCTGCTCCCACCCACCATAACCCTGGCAGCAGGTCCCACTACCGGCCTCCCGTGTTTCCCTGAGGGTCCTCAGAACCCGTGTAGCACGCTGCCTAGCGTGCACGGGCCGCCTCGCCCCAGGGAGTGCACGAGCTAACCGGGCGCCAGTCCGTGCCGGATTACCCGGAATGTTGCTCGGCGGCACATTTCGAGCAACAAACACGTAATATTCCTCGCGATGTTGCGTTTACGTACGCAAACCGCGAGGAACTACAGCACAGACGGGCCCGAGTGAAGCTTCACGAAGCGGACTTCGTGAAATTGGCGTGGCTCCACTCGTACCGTCGGTATTGAACTCACCTTGGTCAAGTACAAACAGCAACACCTTGAGAACTGACAACACTGAGAAGAACCGTAAGAGCTTTAATAGAATGCAGATCGAATGTTTAGAACGCGACGTCACTGGCTGAGAATGTCGTCATGAGGAGCGCTGAATAGAGCAGCCATCATCATAAATATCTATGAGCCATCATAGCTATACCACATAAACAGGGTAACTTCTAATACAATAAAACTGGTGCACGTGGTGTATAAGATTAAATGAAAATTACTCTGGTAAATCTGCTAACAACCTGCTACATATAAAGCACTGCAAAGAGCGAGCGAAAAATATCTTAAATAATCTCAGTGATTTTTTTTCTTCATAATTGGTATTTTTCAATATCCCCCGACTGCTTTAAGTAAGTGAACTGGAAATGCCCTGACAGTGTTAGCATGATCACACATACAATCAGTATAGTTCGCAGTTAAAACCATTTCCTACCTTTTCTTGTAACCCAATAAAATCCACTGCAATTAATGTCGACAGAGATGTTTAATCATGATTCCAACCTGCTGACGGTCCAGTCGTTCTTTAGGTTAGGCTGGGTTATTTTGTGAATGAATCTGTGAATGAACACCCATACACTACGGTCAATTTAGTTTTATCTAATTCACCTATAGCGCATGTCTTTGGAATGTGGGGGAAACCGGAGCGCCCGGAGGAAACCCACGCCAACACGGGGAGAAATCCACACAGAAACGCCAACTGACCCAGCCAGGGCTCGAACCAGCAACCTTCTTGCTGTGAGGCAACAGTGCTAAGTGAGCCACCTTGTCGCCCCTATGTATTACATTTGGGAAGTAATAAGTAAATGGCTGTTAGTCACTGTCAATCATCAACAATAAATAGCGTGATTACTAGACACTACAAGTGTTACTATGTTTTTTGTAAATGTTGATCAGCAATATTGATCATGTGGAAGTTACTGCTTTTTGCCTTGGCATGACTTCTCACTTTTTGCATACAATAAAAAGGCAGAGGACAGCAGGGGTGAGTGGGACAGTTGCAACACTTTTTGCATTTCCTTCAGTTTATCAGAGACAGTTTTTTGTGGAAACCCAAAATTTTAATATAATAAACCTGCATCTATTAGACACCCACCCACATTGCTATAATATGTGTACATATGAGAATATATGCAAAATCTAAACTTGAACAGACAAAGTCAAATGTTGCAACTGATCCCGAGCAGGGGTCAAACAATAAAGCAACAACCAATTATCAGGCCTAACAAAACTGAACAAATTGTTGTTGTGTTTTAGACTGAACCTTTACTAAACTACTTCTTTGAGCTTTGAAATTAATTAATTAATCAAATAATTAATTTTTTTAAATTAAATTGCACTGAAACTGTGATAAAATAAAAATTGTACATTGTTAATACGGCAAGTTTTAAAATGAATTTTGTCATAGGGGACAGTTGCAACAGCATGTTGCGACTATCCCAACTCTGTCAACCCTGATTAAACTGTCTATGCTAGGGAGATACAATAGCTTTAACGCTTGATAGCTATACCTTTTTAAAGCTAAGAAAACAGTGATTTAAATTATACGAATGAATAATGTTTCACAAAAACAGATCAGACAGTATGAGAAATTTTCTGAACATTAAAAAAAAATTCCTTTTTCTACCCAAAAATGAGTTTTATACTGAAGGAATGGTCCCATATGGCTGATTTCTCAGATTGAAGGAGGGTCTAACTGAGAATATGTAGTATGAATATCATCAATCTAGCTTATTCCTGAATGGAGGAATAAGTCTTGTTGCAACTGCCCCATGTTGCAAGCGTCCCCACTCTCCCGTAACTTCAAACTAGGGGTCAAAGGTCAAGTTGGAGCTCAGGATTTTATGTAGATAAATGTCATTACTAAAACATGTAATTGCCAATTTTTCAATGTCCTATCTATAGACCATTTTGAGGGATGTAAACAAAAACAATGGTCCTAACGTACTTCCTGTTTTACATTTTTAATTTCCACAGCTTCTGAGAATCCAAAAAAGTCCAAATGTTGATAAATAATCCTATGGCGGCTGTTTTAACGCAAAGTTATTATTGAATTGCCTCTTGTTACAGTTATGAAATGGTTTGACAACAAGCAGGAAATTTTCATGGGCCAGTGACATCACCACATTGAAATGGTCTATAACTAATTTGTCTGGGCAACAAAAAAATATTTGAAGTCATTTTTCTCAATTCAACACTCTAGCGAGTTAAGGTCTTTTGGCTTTGTAGGGCAGTGTATATATATATATATATATATATATATATATACACATATGTTTGTCACTTTAAATATTTTTTCACTACTAATTTAATTGTTTTAATACCAGCAGCAAAATGCACAGAGCAATAAATGAATAAATTAAAAAAATAACCAAACACATTTAGGCTAATCCATTACAATTAACAAAACTCATTAAAAGTCTAGGGGCAGCACGGTGGCGCAGTGGGTAGTATAATCGCCTCACAGCAAGAAGGTCGCTGGTTTGAGCCCCGGCTGGGTCAGTTGGCATTTCTGTGTGGAGTTTGCATGTTCTCCCCATGTTCGCGTGGGTTTCCTCCGGGTGCTCCGGTTTCCCCCACAAGTCCAAAAAACATGCAGTATAGATGAATTGGGTAAGCTAAATCGTCTGTAGTGTGTGAATGACTGTGTATAGATGTTTCCCAGTGATGGGTTGCAGCTAGAAGGGCATCCGCTGTGTAAAACATATGCTGGATAAGTTGGTGGTTCATTCCACTGTGGCGACCCTAGATGAATGAATTAAAGGTCTATGGAGTCAATCCTAAGGCCATATATACTTGCGACATAAAATTAAGTTTTGCAAACAAAAATAAAGTATTGAGGAAAAAAATTGTAAAGATAATTTTCCCTTTTCCATTTGCATTAAGTTTTGACAAATAAAAAGCAATTTTGCTAACAAAATAAATAAAATATTAGCAATTATAAAAAATATATATATATATATATCATTGCCTTCCCCTCAAGTCAATTGCAACGCTCATTTTTGGTATGAGGTGACGTGAAAAAAAAAAGAGGAAGCGACAAACTGCAAGCTTTGGATGTTTATTTTAGATTTATATAAACTCAAATTTTGTCACTGATTTGAGGCACACTAGCTTATAGAAAACCTTAAAACTAACAGACTGAAACAAACATCCAAAAAACATCATTTTAATTTTATGGGACCTTATGAAAAGTGAATTTCCTTCAGTGTATGAGTGACGTGAGAATGTGGGTGCGAAGGAGAGTCATTACAACTTTCATCAGATTCATTCCTTTTCTGCTGTTCACACCAAACACGGAATTAAGTAATCACTGATTAAATTGCTTAAATTAAATTGCAAATTAATGCAAATAGAGGCAAATTATCACAGACTGCACAAAATTCACCACAAAGACTAGGGTTGCAGTGATTGCTCATGGGAGTCGTGGTTTCATAGGGTTGCAGTACAATTCATTTATTTGACATGACTTTTAAAAAAAACTACAATTTACAAATTATATTGGCTAGTAGGAATGACTGTCTAACCTGCCACAGCTGAATGTTAATGTCAATCCCTATATAATACACATTCACTCACCGGCCAAGGTACACCTTACTAGTAGCAGGTTCGAGCCCCTTTTGCCTTCAGAACTGCCTTAATCCTTGGCATAGATTCAACAAGGAACTGGAAATATTCGTCAGAGATTTTGCTCCATATTGACATGATAGCATCACGCAGTTGCTGCAGATTTGTCAGCTGCACATCCATGATGCGAATCTCCCGTTCTACCACACCCCAAAGGTGTTCTATTGGATTGAGATCTGGTGACTGTGGAGGCCATTTAAGTACAGTGAACTCATTGTCATGTTCAAGAAACCAGTCTGAGATGATTCACGCTTTATGACATGGCACGTTATCCAGCTGGAAGTAGCCATCAGAAGATGGGTACACTGTGGTCATAAAGGGATGGACATGGTCAGCAACAATACTCGGGTAGGCTGTGGCGTTGAGAGGATGCTCAATTGGTACTAATGGGCCCAAAGTGTGACAAGAAAATATCTCCCACACCATTACACCACCACCAGCCTGAACCATTGATACAAGGCAGGATGGATCCATGCTTTCATGTTGTTGAGGCCAAATTCTGACCCCAACATCCGAATGTTGCAGCAGAAATCGAGACTCATCAGACCAGGCAACGTTTTTCCAATCTTCTATTGTCCAATTTTGGTGAGTCTTTGGGAATTGTAGCCTCAGTTTCCTGTTCTTAGCTGACAGGAGTGGCACCCGGTGTGGTCTTCTACTGCTGTAGCCCATCCGCCTCAAGGTTGGACGTGTTGTGCGTTCAGAGATGCTCTTCTGCATACCTCGGTTGTAACGAGTGGTTATTTGAGTTACTGTTGCCTTTCTAACAGGTCGAACAAGTCTGGCCATTCTCCTCTGACCTCTGGCATCAACAAGGCATTTGCGCCCACAGAACTGCCGCTCACTGGATATTTTCTTTTTTCTGACCATACTCTGTAAACCCTAGAGATGGTTGCGCGTGAAAATCCCAGTAGATCAGCGAAACGCAGCGAAAAGTCCTACATGACAGTAATAGTTTGATTGCGGTGTTTACATGTCTGTACTGCACTTCAATAATGCGACTAAAATAGTCATACTCCACGTCTTAATTCAATTTCTGTTTAGTTTGATTATGACCTTAATCTGATTAAATTAATCAAAAATCGCTGTTTACATGGTAGACTCTTAATCAGAGTATTGTCTTCATCGTATTAAAATCGGATTATTGGTGTCCATGTAAACGTACTCAACTGTCATGTTCAAGAAACCAGTCTGAGATCATTCCCGCTTTATGACATGGCGCATTATCCTGCTGGAAGTAGCCATCAGAAGAAAGGTACACTGTGGTCATAAAGGGATGGACATGGTCGGCAACAATACTCAGGTAGGCTGCGGCGTTGACACGATGCTCAATTGGTACTAATGGGCCCAAAGTCTGGCCATTCTCCTCTGACCTCTGGCATCAACAAGGCATTTGCGCCCACAGAACTGCCGCTCACTGGATATTTTATCTTTTTCGGACCATTCTCTGTAAACCCTAGAGATGGTTGCGCGTGAAAATCCCAGTAGATCAGCAGTTTCTGAAATACTCAGACCAGCCCGTCTGGCACCAACGACCATGCCACGTTCAAAGTCACTTAAAATCACCTTTCTTCCCCATTCTGATGCTCGTTTTGAACTGCAGCAGATCTCGACCATGTCTACATGCCTAAATGCATTGAGTTGCTGCCATGTGATTGGCTGATTAGAAATTTGTGTTAACGAGCAGTTGGACAGGTGTACCTAATAAAGTGGCCAGTGAGTGTATAAAGAGCTGTGCTGCAAAAACAGCTAGCAGCGAAACATCTACACTAGTGTTATGCATAACTCAAAAATGATAACAAGTGATCAAGCCAAATATTAACAAAATTTATTTAACATCTGGAAAAAAGAATTACACAGCAGGTAAAATGACTCTTAAGACCCAGGAGAGAAAAAAACGTTCAGCTTTCTGAAGTAGAGAAAAGGGAAAAAAAAAAAAAAGACAAACACAACCTATAAAGACAATCTTATAAATAAAGCAAGCAAATTATACCCAAATCTAAATAAATAACCAAAAGCTGAGAAGGAAAACAATGAAACGAGATGGTCTGGTTCCTACGTAGTGTTTAAGCAAGCTATAGGGACCTGACAGAAGGAACTGAGTTAATCTTTACAACTATTCACAACTACAAAACCAATTCTATTTGCTCCTTTGAAACGCAAGACTTAATTTATTGTCACTCGGGTGTGTAAAAAGCTATACAAAATAGTAGTCTAGAAATGCAGTCAAGGTATAAACAAAAAAAATGCACCATTTTTAAATTTCAGACAAAAAAAAGAAAACAAAACGTACAAATGCTTTTTGTCCTGAGTTACTGTGAACGTAAAAACTTCTCAGAAAACAGTGCAAATATTTTTTTTTCGTCACAGCACAGTTGTTTTACTTTTCTGCTGCTTTAAAAGACTTATCCATAGGATTAAAGGCCAATTTATACTCCCATCACTGGCTGTGAAGATAAATGTCGCTTGAAATCAGTCAAGAGTGCATTTTGCAAATGCATTTTCCTGTGAACAAGAGCTATGTAGAATTTTATCGAGTCACACACCACACTGGAATGTTCATGAACATTCCTCAAATGCCACGGAGCAAAATAATTAGAGAGCAGATTATGAAATGGCCTTCAAGTCTTGGCCAGTTGGTGGATTCGTGTAGAAGATGGGCTTGTTTACATCCGTGGTCGTTTCTGTGGAGGGGTCATGCGGTCAGCCAGGCCGAGTCTCAGAAGCTCTGAATGGAAGAAAGCCTGGAGCCGAAGACCGGCCTTTGCTTCATTGGTGTTACGCGGGTTGTACTCCAGACAGTTGGAAAACATGAGCTCTACATCCTCAATATACTCCGCTGAAAGATTCAAAACAACAGGAAATTACAATTATCTGTGAACTGTTGTTCAACTTTTTTTAAAGGTAATTTATTCTGAATTACATTTTGATTGTGTAATAGAGGATATTTCCATTATTAATAGTTATTTTGTGTGGGGGAAATGTAATGTATTTTTTATTTAATGTCAGCAACCAAGGCCATTTTCATGGCAAGAACATTTCAATAATAAATATACAATTAAAAACAACAAACAAATGAATACATAAATTAAATAAGATTTTTAGGGGTAATACATGATAAAAATTCTAAACATTTTTCCTGGTGTCACATTAAAAATGTCCTTAAAAGAGTTCATTTCATTAAAAAAAAGCCTTCTGGAATCATTAAAAGCAGGGCAGTCTAGTAAAATGTGTTTTACAGTAAGTGGAATTGTGCAGTACAAACACTGAGTGGGGTCTTCATCTTTAAGCAAAAAGGCATGGGTTAATCTTGTATGTCCAATACGACATCTGGTAAAAATCACTTCTAGTCTTAAAATGTCTTAAAACTCTGTTTGAGATTTCAGGTTTTATTTCATACAATGTATTATTTTCCAATGCATCCCACTCCTCTTGCCACTTATTTAAAATGTAAACATTGATAAAAGGTCTCATCTCTAAAGGAGGAATTTGGCTGTGTGAAAAAAAAAAAAAAACTACTGAATTTTTAAAGTGATAGTTCAACCACAGGATTTCATCAAGTCAAATTCTAAACCATTATGAAATTAATTTCAGACTTTTACAGGGCTACATGGCAATGATTTTTTCAATGTTTTTTTTGCCTGCCTCAAAAGTGACTAAACCAATAGAAAATTATTAAGTAAATAAACTATGTACATACAATTATAATTATATGCATAGAATTATACAAATTAAGTTTACAAATTATACAAAGTAAACTCAACTAAAGCTCTTTTAAATCTTTTAGATTCAAACCTTACAATTTCCACAAAAAAAAAACTTACCAGCAGTTTGGTATTCACAGTTGTTGACCTTTTCCCTGATTGTGCTCAAGGCAATGGGTTTTTTGATTATGTCATAGTAATCAGGCACCTGAAATTACAGCCAATAAAAATAGTCATTAAAACCAAGTAATGCCCTGGAGTAAAACTGGAATAGTGAGATGTCACGTATAACAACTGCAAAGTTTATAACTGTACCCACAAACAGTATAGCTATGCATAAACCAACCAAAAATGGGACTATATAACCATATTACAGAGGGCTATGAGTGTGAACAGGTCTCGACTTCTAACCTGAGTTCTGGACACTAGTTTCATGAAGGGCCAGCTGTCCTCATGCCTGACCAGGTCTACAGAGAGCAGCTCACAGGCCGACAGCTCGTGGACGCCCAAGTTTCTCCCTGAGCTTCGACGGCTGGATGAAGTGGTGGTTGGAGCCAAGATGATTTTGGATTTTGGGGAGACCTCTGCTGGAGAAACAGCGACAAACCACAATAACTGAGATCTGAACAAGAATTCAACATGAAAAAGGAAGAATAGCAGATGTCTACGTTTATTCAGAGATCAGGTATGCAATTTTTCCAGTTAAAGGTCCCAAGTTTGATACAAAATATGAAAAAATATCTTTCATTATCATCAATTTTTAGTCGTTTTGTAACATTTCATCCCTTGTTTTAATCTGTGTATTATGAAAATCAAAAAATATAAATGGTAATAGCAACTTAATCTCACTTTGTCTTGCAATTGTGAGTTTATGTGTCAAAATTTTGACTTTTGTCTATTAATCTGACCTGTGAAATAACTGAAGTGTGAAATAAAATGTTTGCATGACATCAATTAGGGCTGCACGATATTGTAAAAATCTGACATTGCGATATTTGTTTTTCTCTGTAATTTATATTGCAATATGAATACAATTTCACCAGATGACTTTGGAAAGTCATTCATTTAGATTGCTCGGGGTGATTTTGTAGGGGAGTGAATCATGTATAGGTCTATATATTATTTTATATAAATATATATTTATACATATAATAAACTACACTCATAGATAAACAATGAAACAAAGATAAAGTGACATAATTTGTGGTTTTCTGGGGAGTCTAACAGTATTCAGGTAAATTAATCGAATAATTAAATGTAAAATAACAGTTATTAGGTCTTCATCATTTAAATAATCCAATAAAAATAATCTTTATTAGTTACAAACTGTACAATTTCTTGTGCCTGAATGCTTTAAACTAGCTTAAAATGCTGACAGTTACAGGAATTAATAAAAACGCATACAAATGACAAACTTTCAATATATTATGGTTCAATTCTGCAGTGACTCCACAAATCTTGTGTGTTTTAACCTTAACTCAACAACATTGCATATCTTGCGATGTGACTATTGTGGATAGACATTGCGATATCGATGCTGAAACGATACATTGTGCAGCCCAAACATCAATGTACTAAAAGTAAGTTGTTTTTTTAGATTTTTGGAAAAATTCTGTGTACAGATGAAAATGTGAATCTGCAAAAACTTTACTGTTGGCATGTACAGTTGTTTTGGTTGTCAATTAGTTGTGCATTCAACATTCACTTGTACTCAATTTATTTTATTTTCGGCTTAGTCCCTTTATTAATCTAGGTCCGCCACAGCGGAATGAACCGCCATTCACTTGCACTACGGAACCAAAATTTTATAGGATTTTTTTAGGCCTTCAAAACAGTTATAAATAAATGGCCAAAACTGGATGGACGGACGGACGGAAGGAAGGAAAGAAAGAAAGAATTAAGGATGCTGCAATAAACTAAACAGAGGTTGCACCGCATCTGTATGCATTTTATCTGTTGTGATGCGAGCGCAGCGATCGTTCACGCCGCCATGCATCATTCACCTCCTCATGTGTTGTGGCTGCTGTAGGCTATGTATAACATAAGGGAGCGCACATGCGTCTTCCTCTGCTTGTAAACACCTGAACAAACACCTGCGATCGGCTCATGATTGGCGAGTACCGATCGAGTCATTAAATGTGATTATCGGCTGATCAATCGGAGCATCCCTACTTCTAACATAAACTTTATAAAAGTCCTAATTGCAATATGAAAATCTTGTGGCTAAGTCTAATGATCTTGCAATTATGAGAAAAAAAGAAAAGAAAAATAATTGTTAGACAAAAAGCTGCAATGACCATTTTTTTCTGTTTCAAGGCAGAAACTAGCTATCAAAGAACCGCAATTAAATGTGATGTGAATTTCTAACATGTTAGTCAGATTGGTTTGTTTATTTATTCTAGCAAAATCCCTGACAGTCCTTACCAGTAATGGGTCTCTTCCTGGACTCTGCATTCTCTGCAGCAGGACTCGACTGCTCGGATTTCCCTGTTGTGCCATTAGTGGAGATCACCTCTAAACTAAGACGAGCACTAGAGCGGTTTCCTGCCCGGGATGGAGGTTTGCCATTGGACACTGGGGTGACTTTCTTCCCTGAGTTTTTAGAGGCTCCTTTATTAGCAGGCTGGCTCTGTTTGGGTGTGTTCTGCTGCGAGCGGGACGTGGAATTAGCCGATTCAGCTTGTTTTGATTTGCTGTTCGAACGACCTCCTTTACTGTTCTGTAGAGGAAGTTTGACCGCAGCCTTCTTAGGCACCCTGTTGAATAATTGGGAAAAAAAGAAAACAACCTTCATTAAAACTTCTGAACTTATTTCTGCATGAAGTCATGATCAGATGATCAAAATCCAGAAAACACCAATTCTACTAACTCTTCCTCCTCTGATTGTTCTTCATCTGACTCTTCTTCCTCTTCAGATTCTTCTTCGTCCTCTTCTTCAGACTCCTCCTCATCCTCCATTTCTTCTTCCGAATCTACAGAGGAACGCTGGCGGGAGTTGATTCTATTCAAGCGCTGTTTGGGACGGCACTCAGGACAGAACCAGTCTTCTGAAGGAACAGCCTTAAAAAAAAAAAAAAGCAAAAAAACAAAAACAAAAAAGCAAAACAATGAATATTAAAATGTTCTTCAGAAATCAGAAGTTTCAAATGTGTCCACTAGGGATGCCTCAATACGCCAAAATAGCCCCTTTCACACAGTGACACTGGTAAATTCATTCATTCATTCATTCATTTTCTTTTCGGCTTAGTCCCTTTATTAATCAGTAATCGCCACAGCGAAATTAACCGCCAACTTATCCAGCATATGTTTTACGCAGTGGATGCCCTTCCAGCCGCAACCCATCACTGGGAAACACTGGTAAATATCCGGAAAATTTCCAGAATGACTTTACCTGTAAATTTAAAAAAGCTGTTCACACAAGTAAGGAAGGTCTGGAATTTTTCCATTCACAAAAAAATTCATTTCACAGAAGAGATTCATTTCACAAAAGATCATTCACAGATCCATTTCCAAATACCGATAAATTTTAATATCATTAACCAGAAATGACCTGTAAACGGTCGTGCTTGTATTTGTAAACATGAAAGGGGTCAAGCTTTTTGTTGATAATTTCACTTTTATTTAAAACTTTAGCATTCGTGCAGCTGCTTTTGTCCCAGATGTATCCGAAGGCAGAATCACAAAGCGCAGCTAAAACCAGCTTTGTTTACACATTTGACTACATTACAAATTCTATGAATGAATAAGTATTGTGAACAACTTCGATGAAAACATATGTAGTAACACTTTCGCATGTCGAGACATTTGTTTGTGTGCTAGCACTAACCAGAGCACTCCTTCACATGCACGTGCGTCACGCAGCTGAACGCAGAGCTTGCAGGTAAACTCACAGCGGTTCATCATAAGCATTTTATCGATAATTTTTTCCACAGTTGGCATTAAGAAGAAACATAGAAACGTTATCTGACTAACAACTAGCAGCTAAATGTGTCTGGAAAAATATTCAAAGGCATTTGTTTTCATAAACAGCGCGGATGTGACTGCATCTGAATGTTCTGAGTGGCCAGGAGTAGACGTCCACGTCAGTACGTTCTAAACGTAAACGCATTCTTTCCAGCAATTTTCCTTCTGCGTTCACACAGAGCAGCATTCTGGGAAATTATCTGTAATATTACAACTTCTCTTTCCGGAAAATTGGCAGAGCGAATTTACTGGTGTTTTCAGAATGAGCCTGTTTACACATGATCTCCTTCTGGAACATTGCCAGTAATTTTCAGGAAAAGTCTGTATGTGTGAAAGGGGCTAATATTATATTAAACTGTTCAAGATGCATATGGAAATTGCTGTTTTTTGGTTTGCATTAAAAAAATTATAATAATAATTTCATTTTACCCATTCTTAAAATTACTCTCTTAACTGGCTCTGCATGTTAGAATGCATGTCCATATGCTGAAACAAAGCTCCCCGTGAGTAAATGTGCCATCAGTGAGCACTAAAGTTAGGGAGGCTTTCACATGAAAATTGGTCTGCTTATATCAGACACACTTAAAAAAAAATTATGATGTTTCCTTCCCACAGGTGAGTGGCCTTGACAAACCAGCCATGTCACGTGTCACTCATATAGTCCGCCGCCCTCACTATTCTATTCTCTGACCGCCTAGGTCGCCTCTATGGACGCGCGTGCCAGCCCTGATTATGACTAATACTTATGTGAACATGTCCAACTTGAGTATTCAATCGGTCATGCTTTAGAATGCAATCATTCAGGAAATACTTTTTTTTCTGTAACTTTCTTACTGTGCTGCATCTGTGGACTGTCTTAAAGTAAAAACACCTTCTTCTGGCAGTGTTTTTAATATTAATCAAACAACAAAAGATAATAATGAAATCACTCACTGATCTTGACTGAATAGCTATACAGCTCAATAATGTTTAAGCATTATTTAATTTAAACAGTTAAAGACCGGAAGCTGCAACCGTTTTTTTTGTTTTTGTATTGTGACGCAGTTCCTAGCGAAACGGAATAATAAAGAAAACAGTGGGCGTGGCTTGTTTTTTCTACTGCGAGCTGATTGAATGTAGTAAAGTAGGCATTTCATTCAGAAAGATCTGGAAAAAGGTTTGGGGAGAGTTATTACAACCTAACAGACACCTCCTCTAACCATTTCTGTTTGTTGTCAAAACTGACAGTTGGAGGGGCGTGGTTAAGTATGTTAGCCACGCCCAATACCTCAGACAGACATAATATGAGAATTTACCTGAAAACAAACAGGAAGTGCATTTTCAGATTTCAATTTTAGATTACAAGGGCAAACTATTTGTTTTTTTTAATGACAAGCACAGATGAATTGTTCACAACAAAACTAGCAATGTGAGCTGACAAAATCATATGGTTAGTTTTTAATTCATTTCTACTTTAAGATTATATACAGAGTATATGGAGTATATTTGATTAGTTTTCAGTTACACAAACAGAATAATATACTGTTAGATACCTGAAAAACACTGTTTTATTTTAGTATTATCTTTGCTATATTGTACTCCTTTTGTATTGTATTTTGCTTGTAGAGTTGTTTTTTTTCCCTTTATTTTTATTTGACTGTCCTGTTTTTTTACTGCACATATCATAAGCCAAACCCTACCCCTAAAACCGAAGCGTGAGAAGCCTGTATTGTGCACCCCTAGTACAGCTCTACAATATATCGTTTTCACATCGATATGGCAATGTGCACATCTGCAATAGTCACATTGCAGGATGCAGAATGTTGAGTCGGGATTATATTTGACCTGTTTAAAACATTCAGGAACATTTTTACTTTAATAAAGATACATTTTATTGGATTATTTATATGATGAAGACTATATGGTGTTATTTTACATTTGATTATTCAATTTTGCTACCTGAATACTTTTATACTAGAAACCATAAAGCATTGTTTACTTCATTTTTGTCTTTGCTCTATTCTATTTATCTATGCTTGTAATTTGTTAATTTGTTTTTTTAATAAATGATTCACTCCCCTACAGAATTATCCAAATCAATCTAAATGACTGAATTCCTTCCAAATAAAGCTATTCAAGTCATCTGGTGAAATAGTTTTCAAACAAAATATGGCAATGTCAGATTTTTCCAATATCATGCAGCCCTAACCCTTAGTGTCCACTACATTAGCAAGCCCTTACCTTCAGTTTTGGCCGAACACAGAAGATATGATAGCCTCTGTCACAGCCGTCACATAGAAGCATGTTCTCAGCATCTCCTTTCCTACGGCAAACCTTACAGCGGGTGTTCAGGATGGATTTGGCCCAGGCTACACTGCGCTCAAGTGTGGAGAGATGCAAGAAAACCTGAGACAGGCTGGTGCAAGCCAAAAGAGACTCGCGCCAGCGTTCTTGCACAGTCTTCACCTGCCGCCCACTTTCACTACCATCTGTTGAGACCATACAAAGGAAAACCGGTTTAATGTTGATCGTTAAATACAGCATGTGCTAAAAAATGAAAACACTGTCAGTTTGGTAAACACGCTTAAGCAAACGGCTGGTCAGTCTCCCAAATCAGTAAACAACAAATCTTACCGTCTTTCTCACTGGATTGGTCATCATCCTTCTTTTTGTCCTTTTTCTTCGCCTTCTGGTCTTTTTTGGCATCCTCATCACCTACATAAACATATAACAATTACAAGTAAAAGACTGTAGATTATTGCACTCAATTTTATGGGAAAAAAAACTATTATATATAAAATAAATGAAATAGAACTTCAGGATCTCCTCAGGAACACAAACCTTCAAAGTCTCAGTGGAAACCAAAGCATAGCTTGTTTGTGTTTAAAGAAATGCCCTCTTCTATGCTCTTTTCATGGTGAGAAAAAGTATACTGCAGTAATAGGTTATATTAAGGGTTTACAATTTATTTTGCTATAAATTTTTTTTTTTTTTTTAATTCTAAAACTGTATTTGAATTAACAGTGTTAAAAATCTCTTCAAATGAACAAAATAAATAAAATAAGTTTCTCACAGAATTAAAAGCCAACATAATCTAATAGAACATAGTCCTTTTATAAATAGGGCATGTGTGAAAATCTTCTTCAAGTATTACAAACTTGTGTATCATCCTGACCAATTCTACAATCTGGTCCCAACTGTTAGAGAATTTATGAGATTTCTTTTAACAATACTAGGGCTAATTTCATGGATTTTCTTTCTTGTATGTAGATCCCATTCTCTTTGCTATTTGTTATTAAGATATGAAAAAATTCAGTTGTTTTAAGGTCCAGAAGAGGAACTGGATACATATTGGGATTTGTAAATAGCACTTCTTTTGCAGCAGAGTCTGCTTAAATCCATAATAGGGCTGCAGAATATTGGAAAAAACGAACATTGCGGTATTTTGTTATAATGCGATATATATTGCAATATGACTACAATTTCACCGGATGACTTAAATCTCTCTATTTGGAAAGAATGGATAATTTCAGATTGATTGGGATGGTTCTGTAGAGAAGTGCATCTGCATAAAATCTTATAAACAATCTACAACCATAGATACAGTAAAGTAAAAAATACAATTGAAATAAGCAGTGTTTTATCTGATTTTTTTTTTTGTCTAACAGCATTCAGCTACAATAATTAATTTTATTAATTAATCATTATCAAAGTTACAAACTGTACAATTTCTTATGCCTGAATTCTTAAAAAAAAAATCATTATACAATCACAGGCCTCAAAAACACATGTAAATGTTGCATATCCTGTGATGTGACTATTGCGAATGATCACATTGCGATATCGATGCTGAAACGCTATATTATGCAGCCCTAATCCAACAGATCTTACCTAGTGGAGCTTTCAAGAACTTGCGCTCTATGCCCTGCTCCACCTGTGCCAGAGCATGTGCCAAGTAGTGGACGACATTATTGACGGGTTGTGGTGTGCTCACACTAGTGGATGTGGCACTCTGACCCTCCACCTTCAGTTCTTGCAGTCTAAAAAAAAAAAAAAAAAAAAAAAAAAAGACCCCATCAGTTCCTACATTCACAGAGCACTCCTGCAAGGTAACATCATACAAACATACAAGTAAAAATACACAGTGAAAAGATATTGAAGTAAAATGACCTGTCTTTGACTCTGTGATTCTCCTCAATCTCCATTGGCTCCTCTTCTCTGTTAATTAGTCCATTCTCTTTGGAATCAGGGTCTAACAGTTCATAGTTTTCATTTTCCAGTGCGGCTCTCCATGAGTTTCTCTCCATCACCTTTTCATACATGAGAGGTGAAAATAAGTGGGGCAAAAGATGTTATGATTAACAAAGATCCTGCCACATACAATACTTATAACTCAGTATTGAGCTTACTTTAATTGACCCAAGAGTTCCCTGATATATGCGGTCCTCGATATCCAATAGTAGATCTCGAAGACGATTCTCCATGAAGCACTCAGCAGGTACAGTGCTTTGTGGGTAAGATGGGACAACTTTTGTTTTTCCCGAACTGCCTTTAGTCTCTGGCAGAGATTCACCTGTGCAATGAATCGTAAAGTAAATATAAAACCACAAGGTATAGGGTGTTCATGCTCAACAGTTACAAACATCCATAAAAATATATATACATTTTTTTTAAAAAGTCAGAAATATACACACGCGTGTATGAAAACAAAGCAATACTTTGCATCTTGTTGTACGAGTCTCTTCTATTGAACAGAAAAGATATTTTGAAGAATGCTGATTACAAAACAGTTCATGATATCCTGTCTTCCATAGTAAAAGAAAAATAACATGGTAGTCATGTACTACCATTCTGAGAAATATTTTTTTTGTGTTCAACAGAAGAAACTCCTTAAATCCTGAACCAACGTATGGTGATTAAATGATTAAAATTATCATGGGTGAACTATCCCTTTAAAAATGTAGTCACACATCACATTTATTCATTTAGCAGAAGCTTTTATCCAAGGAATGGAAGAAAGATAACTGTAATGACAGCTATATTGGCATCCACACCAATGAATATTTATAGTTTTGTCCTTGGTATGAACTAGTGTGGGCAAAAGTATCAAGTTCGGTACCAACCAGTACTGAAATTTTAAAAACATCCATTTTCTGCTAGCATTTGAGCGTATACTTGAACACTGCTGATTGGCCATTGTGTTCACATGCTCAACAGAAATTACTGTGATTGGCTGTTAAGGTCATCAGTTCACCAGTTTTCACCACTGTTCAACGAGTGCAAACACAGATACAGGGACACTGGAGCGTTTCAAAGCAGTGTGGATCAGCTGGTCTGAAACACTCCAGTATCCCTGCACTCGGTGAACAGCGGTAAACTGATGACCCTAACAGCCAAAGTAATTTCTGTTGAGCACGTGAACACAATGGCCAATCAGCGGTGTTCAAGTACACGCTCAACATCGCTCAAATATTAGTGGAAAAGGGACATTTTTTAAACTTCAGTACCGATTGGTACCAAAATTCCAGTATTGTGACAACACTAGTATGAGCAGGTCTTAGGTGCCATTCACATATGGCGTCTTTTGCGCACGCAAGTTTGTTATTTCTAATGGTAGTGCGATGCGACGTGCTCACATATTCCAGGCGTATTCATAGACTAATTACTTCAAAACACAGAACACCCAAATACTACAGTGCTTTTTTATTTTCTCCATAAATAAAACTTGTATCAGAGCTGCATCAATGTTTTGTCAGCTTATCATCCTCCAAGAAAATGGTTGATGGTCGCCTAGCAACAACAGATGACAAAGGATCGCGAGCGCAAAGCGTGTTAGAAATGGTAAAGGAAGCGACGAGCTTTCCACACGCTTTAAAACACGATATGTGAATGGCCCCTTAGGAAATCTGGCTCCAAAATCCCACAGTACCTGAGTGATGGTAGCGCTGAGCAGCATTGCTTTCCATCAGCTGAAAAATGCGGCCCCTCTCCAGCATCAGAGTCTCTTTGAGGGAGCTCTCTCTGTGTCCACGTGGGTTCAGAGCCTCTATGAGCTGTTCCACCTCTTCAGTTGTACTGTAGAAATACCACTGATTGGGTCGGTTGACTGGGGGTGAGGTGTTTTGGACCAGCACCAGCTCCTCGGTGGTGCCATCTGTCTTAGTCTTAACGGGGCTCTCAGCTGAGAGAAGTTCTTCAATTTTGGGTTCGGGAGTAGGACGGGGCTCTAGCATGTCCTCTGTCAGGCCGAAAAAGTCATCCTCGACAAACAGGGCCCCGGCAGAAGGGAATATCCAGTAACGGCGATAGAGGCGATCTCTGCCGAGAGGTAGAACGTAAGTACAGGCCATGGCTTGCTGAATGCGCTCCAGAAGTTCTCTCTCTTTGAGCTGCTGAAGCTGTAGCTCTTCTGGGCTCAGGCTGTCTTTCATTTCAACCTCACCGGCTGGTTTCCCTTTTGTTGTGCCATTTGTTTTCTTCACTGGAAAATGAAAATAAGAATGCTATAGATATTTGCTACAAAAGTACTATTATCTGTTAAGCTGCTTATTGAAAATTATTCATTTATCAATCACAATAAGACCAAGTACGCGTCTTATGAAGATAAACTTAATTAACACTTAAGTAAATTTAAAAAGCTACCTTTTTTAGATTTGGCTGGTTGCTCCTCCTCATCCTCCGTGTGTTGCTCAGCGTGACCTTCCTGACTCTCTGTGCTGGTGTCCATCTCCTCTCTACAGCAAACAGAGACAAGTTTAATCAACTGGACAGGAACGTAAGCTGTGAGATAAGAGAATTGACTGTATTATTGACTCAACTTACCCTGCCAATTGACCTCCATTTTTTGCCTCTTCTTTAAGTCTTTCATGTTTTTCTTTCAATTTCTGTTCCTGTTCCCTCAGCCTTTCCTCCTTTCTTTTTCGAACCCTGGAACATAGAGATGCAACTAATAGTCTGTAGGCATAAAAAAAAATCTCTGTACTGATAGGTAAGTGCAGGTGTAAGTAATGCCGTACCTCTCTGCAGCTTCCTCTCGCTCTCTGCGATGCTGTTCAGCTTTAAGCTCTCGCAGTTCCTGTTTGGCAGCTCGCTGCTCATCAGCATTGTCCTCAATAAAATCTCTTGTGGAAACCAACGTCAGCAGTTTTCCACACAGAGAATGGAGGATCTTCAGCTTTTCTCCTGAATGTACATTTGTATTACAAAGTCAGAATATACTTGCATACCTGTGCTCACTTTAAACATGGTTCCCACACTTTCATGAACAGCAGATTCAAGGACTTTTTAAAAGAACAATTAATTTTTAAATCAAGCACTGTTGTAAACTGTTGTAACCCCAGCATATGTAGCGCCATTAAAGCACTTACTGTACTTAACATTTCAATTACACTTAATATTTACATTAAAAGGTCATTTTCAAAAAGTTTGACTGTTTTAAAAAGTCAGGTTCAAAGAACTTTAATAAAAAATAGTTGAATTCACTACTGGTGATATTCAAATGCGGTTTCTGAAATATGATTTAAATTTAAGATTTTTAATTTAGGAATTTCTCAGTTTTTTCACTCTGTTTTTGACAATTGAATACAATTGTTGAAATAAAACCATAAATAAATGTAATTTTTCTGTGTTTGTTTTTAAGTACTTTCCAGGGCTTGAATCCATATGTCTGAAATTCAAGTACTTTTAGGTACTTTCAAGAAGCGATTTACATCATGCCGTTTATTTTCTATTTTTGTTTTTATCATTCTATAAAAAAGAAAAACACAATTACCAGGCAGCAGGTCATAAACAGAAGTGCAGGAGAGCTTTTTGAGCAGGCCCTGATTTGACAGGCGCAGCTCCACACAGGGGTCGTCTGTGGAGCCAAAGCCTCCCTGTTTCTGATAGCGGAACTTCGCATTGGTGAAGCCGCAGTCGGCTCCTGAAGACAGGATGTGCAGCCTCAGAATCTCAGTGAGAGTACAGCTGTCCAAATCCAACTGCTTCAGACTACAGCCTACTCAAAGAAAAAAAAGAAACAAAGTTCACAGGATGTCAAAATTAACTGCAAATCTAAATTATAACTGGTCTATTTTTTTCATAAAAGCGCATCTGTCCATTTTCAGGCATTTTAGGGGACAATATCGCACCTTGGTGCAGTTGTGGCCAGGCAGCAGCAAGAGATGCCACAGCACTAATGGCAGACTGTGTGGGGTCAGCATCATCATCCAGCGCTTCACTCAGATCTAAGAATGAAAACAGTCAAGCCATGAGGGTTACTAACATAACAAATGGAACATAATCTGGCCCTTCCAGATTATCAAAACATTTTATTTTTCCCAAATACTGTGTAGTATAATATAATATGCAGTCTTTTATCTATAAACAAGTTTTATATCCTCTACCTTCCGCCAACTGATCTTTGGCCACTTCCTCTTGTTCCTCTGCTAAAGCCTGGAATATTGCAGAAAGAAAGAAGAAGAGCAGTTCACAAAGCGGTCCCTCAGGATCAGAGCCCACCACAGCCTCCTCCAGCACCTCTGTAAGCAACAAAAACCCCCATCAGGTAGATTAATACATTATTTAACAGCCCATTGTAAGCTAGAATGTTATTGAAAGACTCAAACTAGATTCATCAGCAAGTGAGAATGACGTGGTGTAATGCATTTATGAGCAGTAAGTGTATCTTACCCAGAGTTACACCATCAGGAAACTCATCTTTTAAATCAAACAGCTCTCCAAAAGCATGCAGGAACTCGAGCACCATCAGAGCATCTCCAAACAGCTCTGGAGGAAGACGCGTCTTCACTGGAATTGGTTTTGGCAGCTCCTGATAAGAGACAAACAACGTTTAGTTTGTCGCTCATGCATGCGCTAACACAAAGACGTCCCAGCAGGAGACTTACCTTCAGGTCATCACACTCCATATCCTCTCGAGGTTTGCTCCATAGCTTCAGTCGTTCTGCATATTTTTTCTTTTCTTCCTTTAGCTTCTCTCGTTCCTGAACCACATATTGTGGAATTATACAACTTACATGTATATTTACGACAGTGTAACTAAAGATAAATTTGTAGGACCAAAGAGCAGTCATTTATGAAGAACTGAAGAGATGCACTGGGAAAGAAGAAAAGGAAGAGAAAAAAAAAGCCCACCTTCTCTTTTGCGACCTTCATTCGTTCTCTCTCCTCTTTCCGCCTCAGTTTCTCTTCTTCAATGATCCTCTTCATCTCCTCTCTCTTTTTCTCCTTGTCCTCTTTTTCCTTCTTCTTAGCCTCAATTAGATCATCCCTTTCTTTTCTGAATTTTTCTTAATAATGCAAGCCATGTAAGGAAACAGCAATTTAGTACAATTTACTTTATAACATGTCTAGATTTAATTATTAGCATGTAGCATGCATGTTACACTTACCCATGGCCATCATCTGTTCTTTCTGCTGCATCAATTTGAACTTCTCTTCAATATAATTCATCTAAAATTGGAAAACAAGTCCTCATAAGAGAAACAGTATTTAAAGCTGCATTTTTTTCCACCACACTGATTGCCATCTTAACAAATGGCATGCCATGCTCCCAATTACCTGAATGAAAGAGAACAAGTTGCAAATATTTCATTTACACACACATGTAAACGCACAATAACACTGACCTCTGTTGAAGAGGCATTATTAGGAGAGCGACCTCTGCCCTTTCCTGGTGGACTGAAGATAAATACTGGGGGCTCGTCCGGGAAGAAGTGGGAAAAACTGTGTTCGGCTAACTTATATTGTAAAGCTGATGATGGCTGCAAAAAAAACAACAAATAAAAAAAGTTTAATAAGTTCATCAGGCAAACTGGGTAACTCCAGTCCCTAAAAAATTAATTTAGTTTGTTTCAGATTGTTTTTTTACCTTAATTCTGATGGTCCCATGCATTGGTTCACAGTGCTGTTTAAGCAGAAGCTTCAATCTGTCTCGACTGAAAATGCTCTTTTTACGACTATTAGATGTATCAGCAGCAGAAGAGGAAAAAAAAAAAAAAAAAAAAAAAAGGTCATCGAGGATAAACATTGTTTTTACTTTAAAATACAAGTAACAAACAACCATGTGCAACTCACCTCATTTGAGCAACTTTTACTATTACTGGTTCGCAATCCTCTGGGCTGGCAGGCTGAACTCTGTATTTAAATGAAGATGGGTTGATGGCCTTCTTCTTCTTGCTTCACACAACAAGGAACAAAAACACACAATTTAGATGAAAACTAGTCAAGGAAACATGTATGAAGCATTAAAAACGACGGTTTTGTGAACTGACCCATTAGATGGTGTTTTGGGTGAAGTGACTGTGGGCTCGTCATCACTGTCGCTGATCACGATTGAATCCCCCTCAATGCGGTGTTTGACGTGGCCATTGACTGCGCCATTGGAATACGGAGGTATAACTTCCAATATTTTGCAGAGTTGCCTGTTGAACAAAAAAACATTATAATAGATTAGGCTACTCAGCATGCAAATGTTCAGCTCCAAAAGGAGAAGTGTGACCTGTTGAACAAAATGGAAACAGGTCACACTATTCAAGAAAACTAAAAAAAAGTGTCAATTAGAAAGTGAGTGAGTGTGTGTCTGTGTGTGTGAGAGAGAAAAATTAATAAATAATTCAGATTTACTTAATGCACACTGAAAATTCATTTATTTTGTTTATGGTTTTTATTTGCTGGTGATGATGGATATAATAATGCATTTTTGAATAAAAGAGATAGTTCACCCAAACATGAAAATTCGGTCATCATTTACTCACCCTTTATTTGTTCAAAACCTATTGAAGTTTCTTTCTTCTGTTGAACACAAAAGAAGATATTTTGAAAAATGCTGGATGTCGGGATGCATTGACTTCCATAGTAATATTTTTTTGCCCATTATGGAAGTTGATGTGTGCCAGTAACCAGCATTGCTTCTCAAAAGAGTAAACTATGTTAAGTAAATGAGGAATTTTAATTTTGGTGTGAACTAACCCTTTAAACCAAGAAAATGCATAATACAGTACATGTATTTATCATGAAGTAGAGAAAGTAGCTGACATGTTCTTGTTGTAGCTTATCCACATTGTGTATGAATGGTGCTGCACAGTCACAAAACAACACTGTAGAGACAATCACACCATTGTCATGGTCAACAATTTCAGATCGAAACCTTTCTGAAAAGAACTTATGAAGCAAAACAGTCATTTCTTTAAGATCAGCCACTTTCAATACAGATAAACTCCAACCATACATAATAATGCAGGCAATTTGGGTGTAACCGAATTGTCTCACCAAATGAGACAGCAACGCTCAGCTAAACAGACAGCCTTCCTACTTGTCTTCGGGGAGAAGAAAAAAAAAAAATCCCCCTCCACCCCGTCTACCAGTGGGACTCCATGCTGCCTCACGTCTGGCTGTCTCTGATGATGTCTGAGGCAACTCCTTGCACCAGTTCAGCCAATCAGAGGAATTCTTTAAGCTCCACCCATTTACTTTCAGTTATCTCCAAACAGCAAGGTCAGCTCATGATGGCTGACTCCAATCCCGTCCAAGACAGAGCTTTGATACATTTACCTTCAGCAGGCAAGTTTCCATTCCGTTGGACTCATAATTGTTCTGGCCTGGCATACTCGTCTTGCGAGACCTGATAACATTCTGCATAAAGAGCTGCCAAGGACTTTTTAGAGCTCCAAAACAGCTTTGTCTAGAGGAGGCAGATGAGGGTGGAGACATATCGATGAACATCTGGGTGTTTCTCTGCTGTTAAGCCGTGGTCTGTTCAAAACAGTGCTTTATGCAGGGCTATTGTTCATCACTATTCATACACTTTCTCTTCAGCACAAGTGAGGAACATCTAGATAAAGGTTTGTTTTTTTCCTCCAGTTAAAACAAAACAAGTCAGCTGTTGTCCAAAAGTTGTTTTGCATTTCAAAACAGAATGAAACAAATCAAATAATCATTAAATAGGCGGTTTCTACTGTAAAACCAGACTGAATAGGTCTTGTAAAATATATTTTGTGACCAAAAATTATACAATAAAAAAAAAAACATATCACATGAAAGCAGGTTATTATTTTCAGTCATTCAAAAAGAATAAAAATTCTCGTTAACAGATTTGAATGAGTCTGATCATTCCTTCACCAAGATAACTCATTAAATCAGCAAGTTATCATTACTTCCCATGATTTCAAAATCAAGCAAATATGTACTTTAGGTTAATAAGACCCAAATAAGCATCCTAAATGGCTGGATGTTCATTCAACAGTTTAATTACTATTCTTTAACACATTTTCTTCATTTAAAAAAGTGCCTTACTGATTCCATTAACATTATAAAAAAAAAAAACAACAACAAAAAATGTAAAGGTTTGGTTGAACTGCTCTGTCAGAAACACTACAATATGTATGGTGATTTCATGTTGATGATAACATCTCACCTGGTAGAGCGACTGGTAACATCCACCATTTCTCCGGGAAAGAATCGGTCTTTAACGTAGGCGTAAACATCATCGCATATCTCATGCAGGCGTGATCGGTGTGTAAGTGCTGTCAGGTGCAGGAGGGGGACGGCTAGCGCATTGGGGAAGTTCTGAAGACTAAGTCTGGCTTTTTTCTCGCTCTCCAAGGCCTCCTGGTAGGTCAAGCCAGGCTTCCCTGTCACCGCACAGCTCCACACCAGACTATTACACAGAATAGTCCTCTCAAAGAATTCACTGTTAAAACAAAAACAATGTGTAATATGGCAAAAATGCAATCTCGATAATTATTTTTTTTATATTGAACGATAACGATATATATTTCGATATAAGTTGTTAATGCTTCCACTTTTAAAAGAGTATCCCAACCATGACTGAAGGCGGATACTGCTGGCAGGAAAGAGAACTGCTAGCGGGAAAGTGAAACAAGGGTGCTAAACAATACTGGGTGACGCAGCATGACCTATTTTCGCCCGATAATTTTCGGCAACCAAATATTCGGTGAATCTCTAATATCAACACAATTATAGATTCCTGTTGTTGCATATATCTGCTGTGTGATTAGGTTGATCCTTGGTGATTAGGATCAATATAGAGTAAAAATGTCCAGAGCTTATCATCGTTATCGACATAAATTTTATTGCGATTCGATATGATATTGTTTATCGGCCCAGCCCTAGTGTAATGGTACTTAACTATCCTGATTATGCGGTTTACATTGATAACATAATCAGTGATGAAAGGGGGTATTTGTTTTTTTTTTTGAGCAAAAATTGTCACCATGATTTATAAAAGGCACCCACTAAAATGTCAGAGCAACAATAGTTTATACAGCAAAAAAAGCTTTTTATTTAAGGATCACAGACCAGCACCAAAATAATAATTGTCACTTTAAATCTTTATAATTTGCCACCATGCACTATCCATTTGACAGTTTTTAATCATTTAAAATGTAATAACATTTATTAGACACCTTACTTGGATGAAAATACTTTTAATGTTCATAAAACTTAACTGACTAATGGCCCTTGTCAAAACGTCATGTTTTGGGGAAAAAAAACTGACTAGATTTAACCAAAAATGCATGCTTATTTCAAACTTTGTTATAAATAAGAATCAATACTTAATTTTTAAATCTGTCATTAGACATAACTAAACCAAGTAAAAGTCAATACTTTAAAATGAAAAGCTATTATTCTATTAAACAAAATTTGGATCAAAGAACTTAAGTTTTGCTTGATCTAAGATTCATCATTAGGTAGTTCCATGACTCAGTAAACAGATGACGCTACATGACAATTTGCATCTTACTTCCTACACATGATGATCCAAAACGACCACTGACCAAAACAGATGACAACTTCCCGTAAAATGATGACAGATTATACACATGCCATCAACAGCAAGACTAAAGAAAACCATCCAAAAGAAACCTGCCCGGACAGTTGCAACTAAGTACTACTTGGTCATCATAACCATGCCCATTCCAGACCCTCATGACCAGTAAGTCAATTTCCCAAAACTTAATGACAAGTGTCAAAACAAAACAAAAAGGAGAGGAGCAGTAAAACTCCTGCCTCTAATGGCCAGATACATTAACAATAGCAGCGACCACGTTTCAAGCTACAACATCCTGTGTGTGGATGAGATCTTCCCCATCTCCGCTAACACCCCAAAAACACCTAAGCAGGGGCTTCCCGTTGACATCCCATCCGCGATATGACACTATATAAACACTTAAAACAAATCGACAGATAGTTTTAGACATAACCTTATTCAGACTGGTCTTTATATCGTGGTTAAACCAGCTACAGTAAGCTAACTAACTAGCAGCCAACTATGTTAGCAAAGGCCTCCAACTGACACCTGCCGGGTGTATAAAGAGGTTAAAAAAAACTCTCAAGTCTTAATAAAAATATGGTTATTTCACACAAAAGCTGTAGGGTTATTAATAAAGATAGTATAAAACATCAAAACAGAATAAATATAAGTCGTTAGTTGTATTATTTATGAAACATGAAAACTTTAAAGCGGGCTGTCACTTGTGTTGTTAGTTTCCAGTTATTCTGTTGTTGACTGGTATCGAAGAGGAAGTTGAAAACAACATTTAGGACATAAAAAAGATATCAAATCCTTACTCGTATGTCCTGAAGATTTCGTGTGTATATTTGCAGAGAAAGACTTCTTCATCGGGTCTGAGATCAGCGGGTGGTTTCTGCCTCACGAACGGCTTTTTGTGGAGCAGCGGCATCTTTTCTTTCTCTTTCTCGGAGACTTTGACAAAACAACAAACACAGGAATACAATCGTAAAGTAATAACACAGCACATTAATAAGAGTCCATTAAAAGTCGATACGTGAGAGTCGTCGAAAGCGACCGAAGTAAAACCGTTATGATTTCAAATGTAATAAAAATAACGATATTCTTCAGTCTTTGTTAATCACACGCGCTTCCCGGGTGACGTTCAAAATCCAGCCCACATGTTTCGCTTTTCATTCAAACCGAATATTAAGTACTCATTTCATCCTATATAACTAATAACCCCCATACATAGACGAGTAAATATTCTAATTACCAAATCTATGATGCAAAGAGATAATCGGCTCCGGAAGGGAAAGAAAACCACAAGAGTATCAGCGGCGCGCGTCCCACTTCTCCGAGCGGGGATCAGCGTGTTGACGACAAGTTTTGATCCGCTCTAGTTCACTTACCCACCGGGCAGCGCCGTGGGTGGAGCTTGCACGACAATTCTGTCATTCCATTGGCCAGTTTGAGCGCCAATCACGCCCCCACAGCCAATAGTGGGAGGCGAAAGTAGAAAAAGGGTTTTTTTTTTTCACCACAGGAGCTTCATGTATTTCGAATGACAATTTTAGGTTGTTATATCGTTGAATAGGCGTTGATGCGACTTGATGACAGATAGGGTGTGAAATAAAGATAAATAAGTGCGGCGCCATCTTTGTTACAAATTTCCCCACCACAAAGCCAGGTTTCTCAGAGAAACAGGATATTTGTGTCGAAATGTACAAAATCATTAAAGGAAACAATCTTTATTTCATCATACCTCTATCGAAATTGGAGTTTAGTGGCTTTTCATCCATGTCTGATACTTTTGTGTACGTATAAAATCAACAGAAACATACAAATGTCTCTTGGGAGAACGCGCAACACAGAAAGACAGCCTTATAGTCTGTTACTGATTACAAATTTCATAATGGCAATTGTAGTCAGTAATAGAGATTAGTAATTTTATTTTAACTAATGTGTTATAGTTACTTTTATATTACTTTTGACTTTTTTATTTTGTACCTAAATTCCCATTTATACTTCCAAAAATGTACACAATGCTGATTTATATGACCATCCTATTTGTGAATGTTCAAAGGTTAAATAAATTAATCCATGAAAATAAAACATTAATCTTATTATGACCATTTAAACAAATCTGTAATCTAGATTTTATATATATATATGGTGCAAATCTCCCGTTCCACCACATCCCAAAGGTGCTCTTGGATTGAGATCTGGTGACTGTGGAGGCCATTTGAGTACAGTGAGCTCATTGTCATGTTCAAGAAACCAGTCTGAGATGATTCGGCAACATTTTTCCAATCTTCTATTGTACAATTTTGGTGAGCCTGTGTGAATTGCAGCCCCAGTTTCCTGTTCTTAGATGACAGGAGTGGCACCCGGTGTGGTCTTCTGCTGCTGTAGCCCATCCGCCTCAAGGTTGGACGTGTTGTGTGTTCAGAGATGCTCTTCTGCATACCTCGGTTGTAACGAGTGGTTATTTGAGTTACTGTTGACTTTCCATCAGCTCAAACCAGTCTGGCCATTCTCCTCTGACCTCTGGCAACAAGACAGAACTGCCGCTCACTGGATATTTTCTCTTTTTCAGACCATTTTCTGTAAACCCTAGAGATGGTTGTGCGTGAAAATCCCAGTAGATCAGCAGTTTCTGAAATACTCAGACCAGCCCGTCTGGCACCAACAACCATGCCACGTTCAAAGTCCCTTAAATCCCCTTTCTTCCCGATTTTGATGCTCGTTTTGAACGGCAGCAGATCTCTTGACCATGTCTACATGCCTAAATGCATTGAGTGGCTGCCATGTGATTGGCTGATTAGAAATTTGCATTAACGAGCAGTTGGACAGGTGTACCTAATAAAGTGGCCGGTGAGTGTATATATAAACTATTATAAACTCATTTACATATACCGACTTTGGCTTTAATATACAGTGTAGCAAACCTAATCTCAAGGATGACTTTCAAAGCATCCACTGCATTACCTCTGCCAGTGAATGAAGAAAAAACAGATGCAGCAATCCCTCCCCTACTTCCTGTTTCATCAGAAAGAAAAACATTAGAAGAAAATACAAAACCAAGGAAGAGTGCACTTACAGGAAAACATTTATTATCACTCAATGAGGGTTGCTTTGAAATGCAGCAGTGACAAAGGTATTCTATGACATGCACATGCAAACACGACAGATGATTTTGAAGTATAAATTAGGGCTGCACGATATTGTAAAAAATCTGATATTGTAATATTTTGTTTTTCTACGATAAATATTGCGATATGAATACAGTTTCACAAGATGGTTTGAAAAGCTCTATTTGACTGTAGCAGTATTCAGCTACAGAAATTAAATACAATGCAAAAAATGCTTTTCTTACTTTTTAGATCAAGTAAAAATATTGTTTTTTCACCTTTAGAAGAAATGAGCCAAAGTTAAGAGTTTTTCCTTAAAACAAGCTAAATGATCTGCCAATGGGGTAAGTAAAATAATCTTATTTTCACTTTAAAATGTGACAGCTGGACTAGACAAAAATCTAAGTAAGAAAAAAAAATTTCTTTGCATAAATTCATAAATTTTCCTTCAGCTTAGTCCCTTTATTCATCAGGGGTCGCCACAGCGGAATGAACCGCCAACTAACTTATCCAGCATATGTTTTACACAGCGGATCACACTCATTCACACACATACACTATGGCCAATTAAGTTTATTCAATTCACCTATAGCGCATGTCTTTGGACTGTGGGGGAAACCGGAGCACCCGGAGGAAACCCACGCCAACATGGGGAGAACATGCAAACTCCACACTGAAATGCCAACTGACCCAGCCGGGACTCGAACCAGCGACCTTCTTGCTGTGAGGCTAACCACAGAGCCACCGTGTCGTTTTTTTTTTTTTTTTTTGGGGGGGGGGGGGCATAAATAGTATAAATAATTAAATACAATTAATCTTTGTTACACCTCCTAACATCATCATTTTTTGTGCCCAAATGTTTTAAACTCTCCTGAAATGGACAGTCACAGGCCTTAAAAACACATGCAAATGATACACTTTCACTCTATTACGGTTTAACTTAGCAGTGACTCTACAAACCACATGTGCTCTGTGGCTCCTCCTGGTCAACTATCAGACTCAACATTGCATATCCTGTGATGTGACTATTGCGATATCGATGCAGAAACGTTATATTGTGCAGCCCTCGTATAAATGTATTAAAAATAAAATCAACTTCAACTACTGAAAGTTGACAAACGAAATTGTTTCATTTTCATCCTCATGGAGGCCAATCGTATTCATTGGTTGCACTGTATCCGAAACAAAAAAGTGTACAGCTTTCTCCTCTAAGTGTCAAAGTGCTCTATAAAGATGGATTTGCTTGAGAGAATCTGGATCGGTGTCGTTTTTTAGATAAACACTGTAATCGACAGGTACCTCCTCAATCCACTGGCTGAGCGCTAATGTCTCTAGGAACTGAGAAAGAAAATAAAACATTGAATTGTTTCAGGAAATCTTATGAAGGGCTATTGTATTGAATTACAAGTAGGAGACCAAGGGCACGTCTCAATCAGCTCCTGAGGTAGGGAATCAGTATGTTGTGTACAGACATTCACCTTGGTTTACTGCACATTCGTACACTGATGGTACAACCATTAATCAATTATAAATGTTTGCTAGATTGTTCTGTACCTGTCTAACTATGTTCATTCATGAGACTTAAAACACATCTGATTAGCTGTGCCTTTACTAAATGAGCACTGTGCTACGTCCAACAGATCGCACTATTATGTCATTCTTTAAAACCCGTTTCATTTTTATTCTTTGTTGTTTTTATTTCTTATACTTGTATTTTATGTTTCTTTTATTGTTGTTAATATAAAGCACTTTGAATTACCATTGTATATGAAATTCACTATATAAATAAACTTACCTTTCCTTGCCTATGGTTAAATATTCATTCATTCATTTTCCTTCGGCTTAGTTCCTTATTTATCAGGGGTCGCCACAGCAGAATGAACCGCCAACAATTCCAGCATATGTTTTACACAGTGGATGCCCTTCCAGCCGCAACCCAGTACTGGGAAACACCCATACACTCTTGCATTCACACACATACACTACGGCCAATTTAGTTTACCCAATTCACTGTGGGGGAAACCGGAGCACCCGGAGGAAACCCACGCCAACACGAGGAGAACATGCAAACTCCGCACAGAAATGCCAACTGGCCTAGCCGGGACTCGATCCAGTGACCTTCCTGCTGTGAGGCAACAATGCGAACCTCTGAGCCACCGTGGTTACATATAATGGTTACATATAAATAAATAAAATGTTATTTTTCTTTGTCATTATGTTCGGTGAGTTCTGTGATTCGTGTTTCATGCTTCAGGATTTGCGTTAAGGCAACATAGTGAGCATCGATGCTCCCTGATTTACACGGTGCATTGTGGGCAGTGAGCAAACGTTTCAGTGCACTGGAAAAATGTTGCGATTGAGACAGCCCTTAGATTGGCTGACTGCCTGATCAGTGCTCTGACTGCTGAACAAGACTGAAACACACCCCATTCTGTAATATCAGATCTAGAGTAAAGTTACTTACAGCAGCATCCTGAAGTAAACCAAGTGCCTCCTGAATGCTGGGTACAGTTACCAACAGAGCACCTTTCTTTCTGAGATTTTGACTAATATACAGCCAAGCCCTGGAAAAAAATATAAGAGACAGTCACTTTATCATTGGTTTATTAAAAAGAATACATGAAAGCTGTCGTGAAACTAAAGTTGTAATAAACTTCTTCCCTATGATATACAGTCAAAGTCAAAATAATTAGCCCTCATGTGATTTTTTTTTTCTTTTTCAAATATTTCCCAAATGATGTTTAACAGAGCAAGGAATTTTTCACAGTATTTCCTATAATATTTTTTTTATTATTTGTTTTATTTCAGCTAGAATAAAAGCAGTTTTTGTTTTTTTATGTATATATTATTAGCCCCATTGCACTTTAAGCTGAATACTAGTATCTTGAAAAATATCTAGTAAAATATTATTTACTGTCATCATAGTAAAGATAAAAGAAATCAGTTATTAGAAATGAGTTATTACAACTATAATATTTAGAAATGTGTGGAAAACTCTTCTCTCCGTTAAACAGAAATTGGGGAAAAAATATACACGGGGGCTAATAATTCAGGAGGGCTGATAATTCTGACTTCAACTGTATATATCTGAGTACAACTGCTTAATGAACAAGAAAATAAAATGTAGGTCTGAACTTGATTTTGGCTGCGTTCCACTCCACTTTTCGAAGCACACTCACAAACTTCCCTTCCCTTGTTCCCTCGCCACCATTTTAAAGTGTGTTCCACTTCATCAAGTGAACGAACGAAGCTCATATGGACATACACTTGATCCCTCGTTTTTGACAGAGGGACCGAGTTGGCTTCATATGTCCACTACAGTACCTATATGTGCCAGAATGCAATGCGATTGTGACATCACAACAGTGTAGTTCCAAAGTGCTCAAGGGTTTAGGGCGTTCCATTCAAACTCATTCAGATGTTCTGCCAATAGTGGACACTTACAGTTGAATCAGAATTATTAGCCCCCCTGTATATTTTTTTCCAAATTTCTGTTTAACATAAAGAACAATACATTTCTAAACATAATAGTTTTAATAACTCATTTCTAATAACTGATTTATTTTATCTTTACCATGACAGTATATAATATTTTACTAGAGATTTTTCAAGATACTAGTATTCAGCTTAAAGTAACATTTAAAGGCTTAACTAGATTAAATAGGCAAGTTAGGGTAATTAGGCACAGTGGCGGTTCTAGACCAGAGTAACTGGGGGGTCCGCACAGGGGCCAGTTGTACTTTTAGGGGGCACACTTTAACATACATCACAAACTACTTAAACAATCATTCAAAGTCATTTTTTTTCATGCATCACTCTGCAGTCTTCATAAACAAGCTAATTAAATAACTCAAAATAATCTTCCATGTTAATTTATTTGACAAGTAACTTTATATTGTAGTAGGATAACACATTTTACACATTTTTAACATTTAAGTACATCAAGGCACATTTTTGCACCCGTAAACTTAAAAAAAAAAACTTTTTTTTGCCCTCCCGTTAATTTAATATAATATTTTCCAAGTGATCTTTAACACACCAAGGAAATTTTCACAGTATTTCCTATAAAAGCAAAATTATTCTTCTGGAGTCATAATAAGTCTTATTTCTTATAGTTTGTCTTGAAAAAAAGCGGTTTTACATTTTTTAAAAAACAATTTTAAGGTCAGTATTATTAGCCTTCTTAAGAAATATTTATATTTTTTGATTGTCTACACAACAAACCAGTTATACAATAACTTGACTAATTATTCTAACTTTCCTAGTTAACATAACCTAATTAAGTCTTTAAATTACACTAACCTGAATACAACTATCTTGCAAAATAACTAGTAAAATATTTTGCACTCACTGTCACCATGGGAAAAACAAAAAGTAGTTATAAGAAATTAGTTAAACTATTATGTTTAAAAGCGTGTTGTAAAAAATCATGTGTTTGAAGACTCGTGCTTTATGTCACTACTGAAAACAAAAATGAACGAAGGCAAAACTAAGCGAGTTGAATATTACTTTTACATGAGCGTGACTGAAAACTTTATTTTATCAATGTGTTACATCTGTTCTCCGGTATTTGCCGACTGTTTGTAAATTCAAGACTGCATTTCCTATCGGAAAACTATGTACACTCAATTTCTGATTAATAATAGCCTATGCATAGCTGAGGACTTCCTATATTAAAAGTTTTAAAATCGCTATTGAAAACAAAAGTCTAATATAATCAACAGTGGACATTTTGATCGTTTTTCCACAACATGAACATGACTGAAGTTGAATCTTTTTATTATCTGTGTCAATTTGGGGCTTAACAGCTGACGAATGTGGGAAACTGCGCGCAGCACCGTCACTGACAAAAGTCATGGGTAAGCAGAGACAGCGAATGCGCGCAACACTGAGAGAGCATGAGAAAGGCCTCAGTTATATCTCCACAGTCTGCCACCGATGGCTGATCTCGCTTCTTCGTGGCGTTTTAGTTGTGACACAAAAATACATGTCCAAATGAGGGGGGGCAGAGGGGGGCCAAGTTTGTTGACACGGGGGCACCGGCCCCCCCTGCCCCCCCCTAGAACCGCCACTGATTAGGCAAATCATTGTATAACAGTGGTTTGTTCTGTAGACAATCGTAAACAAATATTGCTTAAAGGGACTAATAATATTGACCTTAAAATGTTTTTTTTATTTTATTCTAAACTGCTTTCATTCTAGCTGAAATAAAACAAATAAGACTTTCTCCAGAAGAAAAAAATATTATAGGAAATACTGTGAAAGATTCCTTGCTCTGTTAAACATCGTTTGGGAAATATTTGAAAAAGAAAAAAAAAAAATTCATAGGAGGGGTAATAATTTTGACTTCAACTGTATGTAATGTAATCAATGACATATATCTGAGGGAACAAGACGGAGGGTTTAGCGAGTGAAGGCCATCAAACATTGCAGCCGCAGTCTGTAGGGAAAACAAAGTGGATGGTTCCGATTTGCTATTGGTGGATTTTATTTAAGTGACAGGTTAATCCCGCTTACCAGAGAGATGTCATTGAAATCATAGGGGAAGTTATTCAGATTAAAGATTACGAGAGCACATTAATTAAAAAATATGTCCAAAGAAAAATCTTATATATGAAATACTGCAATATTCATTCATTCATTCATTTTCCTTCAGCTTAGTCTCTTATTTATCAGGGGTCGCCACAGTGGAATATAACCGCTGAAACTATTCCAGCATATGTTTTACACAGCGGATGCCCTTCCAGCCACAACCCAGTACTGGGAAACACCCATACACTCTTTCATTTACACACACACACATACACTATGTCCAATTTAGTTCATCCAATTCACCTATAGCGCATGTCTTTGGACTGTGGGGGAAACCGGAGCACCCGGAGGAAACCCACGGCAACATGGGGAGAACATGCAAACTCCACACAGAAATGCCAATTGGCCCAGCTGGGACTCGAACCAGTGACCTTTTTCACTGTGAGGCGACAGTGCTAACCACTGAGCCACCGTGCCGCCAATACTGCAATATTTCAAAGTTAATTTTGATGAGGTGACAAACAAGATTTTGAACTTACTGCATTTGATCGCTTGGTTCCATGAAGTATTCAAATACATTATTCATGATCAGAACATCTGCATTTTGGAGTAAGGCAGTCTGAGAGCAAATGTCTGCATGAATCACCTACGGGCACAGTGAACGTCTCTAAAAACATACTGTCATGATGAAACAATGATTATGCAAGGAAAAACAACAACAACAACAGCATGACTGATTACCTGAATTCTGTCACTGAAGCCATATTTCTCTACAGCCATTGTTTGAAGCTTGACAAACTCTGAACTCATTTCAACTCCGACTAGCTGAGATGCAGCACTGTAAAGGTATCCCTAAAAAAAACAACATCTGTCTGAGGCAATAATGAAGAGACCACATGAAAATACTCTGTGGATTTATATAGTTTCTGAGTAAAAAGATGTATTTTAGATGTATCCTGTTTATTATAGATGACATTTTGTCTAAATGTAAGAAAAAAAAAAAACTGTCATTCATTCATTCATTTTCCTTCGGCTTAGTCCCTTTATTAATCAGGGGTCGCCACAGCAAAATGAAACGCCAACTATTCCAGCATATGTCTTATGCAGCGAATGCCCTTCCAGCCGCAACCCAGTACTGGGAAACACCCATAAACTCATTCACACACACACTCATACACTACGACCAATTTAGTTCATTCAATTCACCTATAGCACATGTCTTTGGACTGTGGGGGAAACCGGAGCACCCAGAGGATACCCACGCCAACACGGAGGCGACAGTGCTAACAACTGAGCCACCGTGCCACCCAAAAGCTGTGATTTAAAGCATTTTTATCTCTGCAGTAAATATGTAATGGTCCTTGTTTTCAGATAAGATTGTATCAGTATTTAATATAAGATTGTATAAGAAAAATCAGTTTTTGGTGGAAAAATCCTTTGGTAAAAAAATCCTATAACAATTACAAATATTTCATTAAATTCATTCATTCATTTTCTTTTCGGTTTAGAGCCTTTATCAATCTGGGGTCGCCAAGGCGGAATGAACCGCCAACTTATCCAGCATATGTTTTACGCAGCGGATGCCCTTCCAGCTGCAACCCATCACTGGGAAACACCCATACACTCTCATTCACACACACACTCATACACTACGGTCAATTTAGCTTACCTAATTCACCTATAGCACATGTCTTTGGACTTGTGGGGGAAACCCATGCAAACAAGGGGAGAACAAACTCCACACAGAAATGCCAACTGACCCAGCCGAGGCTTGAACCAGCGACCTTCTTGCTGTGAGGCGATCGTGCTACCCACTGCACCACCGTGACGCCATTTCATTAAATAATGAAATATATATATTTTAAATCTCAGTTCATCACCCCTGTTCAGACACAGACTTGAGGAGCTCGGTCAATCACAACACACAAAAAAATGTATTTTGACTGTAAAGCACGTTGACCCATTCTAGTATACAAAATAATTTTGAAAACTGCACTGTAAAAAATATCTGTTAATTAACAGGTTCCGTATTTTGTGATTCACCCATTTATTTACGGTTGTGGTACCATATAAGTACCGTATCTAAGGTTTTTGTACCGCGATAAACAACACCAACTCAGACAATATATCACTTTAAACTATTTAAAATGTCAATAAAAGTCACTTTTTTGAACTTTTCAAGGTTAAAAGATGTTGTAAGAAAGATCAAGCTCCCATAATGCAGTTCAAAAGCATAAATAAATGGGGGAAATATCACAAAATAAGGAATGGAAAACGGAAAACTGCTAATTTACGAATGTTTTTACAGTGTAGCCTAGAAACCTTCCTAAAAGTAAGCGTACTGCAGAATGCATTTTTATTTATTTATTAATGATTATGGCTCATATGATGATTTAAAGTGGGAAAAAAAATGTTTACTTACAGCTGCGGACATACTCTAGTTCAAATTTGTTTTTGTAAATCACAAATTTTGCATGGTAAGTGGCATACGAACATTTCTGCCCCCGTTTTGTGCATACGCCACGTTTATAAATGAGACCCCTGGGTTGGTAAGCAAGAGGTTGCAGATTTAAACCTAGTAGGTCAAAGTTCTTAACCCCTGATTGCCCTGAGGGACTGTTCGCTATAAACATTAGTTAATTTACAAGTGATAATGAGGTTTAGGTAAACACACAATCATCAGCAGTTTACCCCGAATAGCACAGCTCCTAGTCTAGATCCCACATCCACCACCAGTTTTCCTGCGAGGTCTGGAAGAACATTGTGGAATAAGAACTGGAGCTCTGGGATTGAGAATGAATGCGAGATGAACTCTGTAAAAAATTAGACAATTGCATACTATATTATGTTGCTTTATTACTGCATGAGCTACATACAGGGCTGGGGGATATGACAAAAATCTCATATCCCAATACAAGTCATCTCATATCCTGATAACACAATATAGTACCATTTCTGTAAATTCAATCAATTAATAATCATATACAGTGGGGGAAATAAGTATTGAACATGTCACCATTTTTACCATTCCTCATTGTAAATTAATATCAGCTGCTTCAGTCCAACATCTACATTATCAGGATGATGAAGATGAAACCAGGGTGGACATTACAGCACGACAATGATCCAAAACACAGCCAAAGAAACTCTAAAATGCTTTCAGAGAAAGAAAATCAAGCTGTAGAATGGCCCAGCCAATCACCTGACTTAAATCCAATATAAAATACAAAATAAAGATCAGTTTGGATTGACGAGACCCACAGAACCATCAAGATTTTTACACTCTGTTGATATCTGTGAAAAACTCACACCTGAGCAATTTATGTGACTTCATTCTCCATATGAGAGGCGTCTTTAAGCTGCCGTCACCAAAAAAGCCTTTTATATAAAGTATTAAATTCGTTTCAGTAGTTCAGTACTTTCTCCTTGTGTTATTCCATTGTTATTACACATAACTCATTTCTCAGATTTTTTTGTTTTGTTTTATTTTTATGTTTGTATTGTTTAGGTTTTACCAAAATCTGGTTCAATTTCATGTCAACATCTCCTTTAGAAATATTATACCCAGGAAAAAACATGACATGTTCAACACTTATTTCCCCCGCTGTATATAGACCACATGTAATGGACAATAATTCTTTTTACATTTTAAAGTATATACATATTAATTGACTCATTCATATGTGATCATACTTCTCAATTTATTTAGAACTTCATGGCAAACTTTGATAAAAAATGTAGAAATATAAAATAAATATGAATTAAATATAAAACTCTTTTGTTTACAGGTCCAACACAAAAAAAAAAAAAAAAATCACTAAATAAAATGCAAAATGTAAACATTGTACTATCAAGATTGCAATTTTCTCACAATGCTGTTATTCAGGTTTCTGTCTGCATCCCATAATGGCGTGTAATATTGCGCTCATATAAATTATGAAAAAGTATTACCATAAACTGTATTTTCATTCATTCATTAATTTTCCTTTGGCTTAGTCCCTTATTTATCAGGGGTCGCCACAGCGGCATGAACCACCAACTATTCCAGCATATGTTACGCAGCGGATGCCCTTCCAGCCGCAACCCAGTATTGGGAAACACCCTCTCACATTCACACACACATTCATACACTTCGGCCAATTTAGTTCAATCAATTCACCTATAGCACATGTCTTTGGACTGTGGGGGAAACTGGAGCACCCAGAGGAAACCCACGCCAACACGGGGAGAACATGCAAACTCCACACAGAAATGCCAAGTGGCCCAGCCGGGACTTGAACCAGCGACTTTCTTGCTGTGAGGCGACAGTGCTAACCACTGAGCCACCATACCGCCCAAACTGTATTTGTGACACCCAAGAAATAAACATTAATTAATTCATTTTCTTTTCGGTTTAGTCCCTTTATTAATCTGGGGTCGCCACAGCGGAATGAACCGCCAATTTATCCAGCATATGTTTTACGCAGCGGATGCCCTTCCAGCTGCAACCCATCACTGGGAAACATCCATACACACTCATTCACACTCATACACTACGGACAATTTAGCTTACCCAATTTACCTATACCACATGTCTTTGGATTTGTGGGGGAAACCGGAGCACCCGGAGGAAACCCACGCCAACACGGGGAGAACATGCAAACTCCACACAGAAATGCCAAGTGGCCCAGCCAGGACTCGAACCAGCGACTTTCTTGCTGTGAGGCGACACTGCTAACCACCGCCCAAACGGTATTTTGTCACACCAAGAAATAAACAATAAAGCATAATATGAAATGATAGACTTTTTTGTCTATATGATAAATATTGTCATACTGCACAGCATTTGCTACATAGTACATAGTATTTATGCAAACACTCACCCAATGGTGCTGTTCTGTGTGATCCACAGTTGAGGCAGTAGGTGCGACTCATTTTTCCCTCCTCACACAACGAATCCACAGTTTCATCGTCATATAGGAACGCATCCACGTGCACAGTTGGGTGAGCTTTCTGTTGAGTCTAAAATGTAAAGCACGCTATAGAATCTAACAATGTAGTTGTGGATGCCTAGGCCTGTCATAATAATCAATATATCGACTTATCGCACAGCACATGGACATGACCTCAATTATTTTTGGTGATGCAATATATATCGCCCATACATAAAAATCAATTCTAGCAACATTTTAGCTGATTGTGCAACATCTCTATCTCTATTGGAGGTGTCAGTGTCAGTATGGTTAAGAAAACACTATAGTATTTACTATAAATTACTATAGTATATTTACATGTGGGTGTCTGACAACTGAAAATAGATCTGGTAGCAGATATCGCAGCCTCTGTTACTTTTTACCTTGCAAATAGATATCGTGACAGGCCTATGTATGCCAGAGTAAAATAATAAAAACCTAATGCACAAACCTTCTGCATAGCCAGAGTCTCAGAAGGAGCCATAGCCTCCAGTGGAAGGCAAGCTCTTAGATCCTCTGCAATACTGTGAAGAATAACACTTTGGTTATCCACCAAGAAATCCTCCAGGTCATCTGAAAAAATAAACGAAAAGTCATAACTGGCAGGTGATTAGACAAGGCATGTCTTTGGACTGTGGGGGAAACGGGAGCACCCGGAGGAAACCCACGCCAACACGGGGAGAACATGCAAACTCCACAAAGAAATGCCAACTGACCCAGCCGGGACTCGAACCAGCAACCTTCTTGCTGTGAGGCGACAGTGCTAACCACTGAGCCACCGTGACACCCTGAAAAACATTTCTAATGCATTTATTAATATCAGTTGCTATTAATTTTTACTTTTACTAATACATTGTTAAAACCAGACGTTGTATCTTAACGTTAATTAATGTGAGCTAACACGGACTAGCAATAAAAAGTTGTATTTTAATCTATGGTATTTTAATTAACTTACATTGAAAAAAATGTATAATACTGTAACAAATGTTTTGGTCATTGTTAAAGTTACTCAATGCATTTTCTGAAGGTAATCATTGGATAGTGCTTTTTCCCCTATTGATAAACTTCCGGTGAACGGTTAATGTGACTTTTTTCAATTTTATACGGTTCCTTTTACAGCATCGATGTTGTAATGTAGCCTGATTAACATATAATCCGTTAAATAGATCTAAACATTCATTTAGTTGTTGAAGTGTAAAACGAGATGAAAAGCCGACGCATGCGCCGTCAGGAGCAGCAGGCGAACAGAGAAACTCCATTGAAAATACTGGGATAAAATAAATGTTCATATTTTAAAGACATGGCGCGGAAAATGGAATTTAATGCAGTTGCTTTTGTATATCCTGACACCCACTTTATATTGTATCTCAATCGGGCAGTTGAAGATCATTAATTTTAAAGAAAACAGACCTTAAACGCGGCGATTTTGTAACAGCAATTAGTTCACCGGAAGCGCTTGAGCTGACTTGCTTAATGAAAAGTCCTTGTACATATACCCTACTAAGATACAAATCCGAGGAAACACAGAACAGATGAATAAATAACAATAAAATTTCTCAACTATGCATTTACCAGATGTTTTCATCCACTCTAACAGCTTTGGAAGATACTGTCTCTCCATCTTGGACAACACCTGAAGAATCTCATTCTTAGCATCGTTAAAATTCATCGACTTAACATATAGAAACTTAATTTACGTCAAATAGAGTCTATGTAGCAAGCAAGCAGTGTGAGCAACACATGGGTCTACTGTATTACAGTAAAGAAAAGAGCATGTTTTTAAGGTAGAACTGTACGTTGCGTTAACATCAAACCTATGACAGGTGCTAAAAATAAAAGCAATATATTAGTAATTTAAATCGCATTATTTAGATTTTACTCACTCTTAAAGTTAAAAATGCAGTTATTTTGTTTAACAATTATAATCATTTTATCTACCGACGTGCCACCTTAATAATAGACTCATGTCTAATTTAAACACAATGTAATAAATATCTGTAAATACACAGGGAATAAAATGTAAATTATATGAATATAAATATGTTAATTTCACTGTTTAAATAAGCAGTATATTAAGACTAATCTAAATTATTCACTATGGTTAATATATTAATTTCCAACAAAAATACGGACTCTTATTTTCACGGACGTAGGAAAGTTGCGTCACGGGAAGTTGGGGGTTAGATGACGTTTGTGTAGTTGGTGTACCACTCGGCGAAAAACAGCTGCTGCGAGTTTAGGTAAGTAATATTCAATCGAAAAAGACCTCTTTATCGTAATAATTTGATCATTGAGCGTCGTAAATTGTCATTGATTTCGATTAAACATGAATCCAATCCTGTCTTTAATTAAATCGACCACGGTAATGCGGTTTACTACGGCTGCCTGGCCTGATTTCAGCATAGAGCTTTAACTGTTTACTCTTGCTAAACATACATATCTATGTACTATTCAACGATTATGGTTTTAGAATAGTTAAAGTTATTAATAAGCCTGGCGAAATGTATGGTTTAGTTACGGTTCATGGTTGTAAAATGATCCAGTTTCATCCAGATTGGATAGTAACGTTACATGGCTTGTACTGGTAACGGAAAACTCATCCGAGATATTATTTTTTGAAGTTTCCTGATGTGTTTTTGTTCATGAAGTTTGAAGGTTGAAGCCTTGAAGGTTGGAGTGGAGATAACAGTGACAGTTGGATTGTTTTGGGGGGAAACCCCACCACATTGGAAAGTCACATTCACAATAACAAGTAAGCAAAAGATGCTTTGGATCAACACGTTCTAATGTCATCACTCAAGTCCTTCTCATGTAATGTGCTCATGTAATTCAAAGCTGGTCGTTAATATCACAGGTTGTTAAACTGGGCTCCAATGAGGGCCATTATTTAGGTCTATGGAGATGTTTGAAGAAAAGCCATAAGAGTGTAAAAATAATTGATGTCCGTTGATGTAATACAAACAGTGAAATATTATTAACATAAAATCACATTACCATGGAACAAACAAATACAAAATATATGTAAAAAATACATACTTGTAATTGTGTTAAAATAGTTAATACCAACATATTAAATAATATTCAAGAGAATAGATTTTACTCAATTTAAAATAAATTTTAAAAGTAGGTTAAAACGAAAATCCCATTATAATAATAAAACATTATTGAAATGTGCATATAAATTAATAAATGCAGTTCTAAGTATAAAAAATTAACAATGTGACTTACAAACTAAATCATTTTCAAATGATTTTTTTTCTAATTGTATTAATTTATAATGTTTTAAAAGTATAAATTTTGTCTTTAAACAAAAAAAAACAGTTTTAAGGATGATCGTATTCATCATATTTTGGTCATCTAAAAGATTGATAACCTGTACAGATTAGGGCTGCACAATATATCGTTTCAGCATCGATATCGCAATGTGTGTATCTGCTATAGTCAGGATCTGCAATATTATGTTGGGATTAATAAAACGTGACCAAATCTAATAGTGTGAAATACATTTTAATGTATTTTTAATCCCTGTGACTGTAAGATTTCAAGCAAATTTAAACCATTTGGGCACAAGAAATGTTGTCACTTTAACAAAGGTTAATAGTTTATTTATACAATGAAGACTATACTGTGTTAATTTACATTTGATTATTGCGTTTCTGAACCTCAATGCTGTTGGACTCCACCGAAAACTATGAAGCACTGTTTATTTCATTTTTAGCATTGTTCTATCGTTTTCAACTGTGCTTTAGTTTATGTGGCATATTTTTGTATATTTTTTGAGCATGAACTCCCTAAAATTATAAATACTTTCCAAATGGAGTTACTCAAGTCATCTTGTGAAATTATATTCAAGTCGCAATATATATTGCAGAAAAACAAATTATCACAATGTCAGTTTTTTCCAATATAATGCAGCCCTAGTACAGATACTTTCTCTTTTGTTAATCTTTGCTCCTGTATGTAACAAAAAGTTTCTGTTGCAGGTTGGCAGCTGACTAACCGCAAAAATGGTTTTAGCTGATCTGGGGAGGAAAATAACCTCAGCTTTGAGGTCTCTCAGCAATGCCACCATCATCAATGAGGAGGTACAGATGCAATCTTAAAGTCACTCTTGATAAGCATTGCAGCCCATCATAAAATATTAATTTAACTACGATCTTCCTTAGGTATTAAATGCTATGCTCAAAGAAGTCTGTGCTGCCCTGCTGGAGGCTGATGTGAATATCAAGCTGGTGAAGCAGCTTAGAGAAAATGTCAAGTAAGTAGCGAAAGTTAGAAAAAAGTCATCGTATGATATTATTGACTGTCTCTAAAACCACTCTATAATCTCAGGGCAGCCATTGATCTGGAGGAGATGGCCTCCGGTCTGAACAAGAGAAGAATGATCCAACATGCCGTTTTCAAGGAACTTGTCAAGGTAAATGATGATTTACAATAATTGTCTGTTAATATTATTACATTATTCCTTAGGGCTGGGACAAACCAAGCTGACGCCAAACAACTAGCACTGATGAACACTAGATTCAAGCCCTGTCCACACGAACACGGGTATTTTCTAAACTGCACTTTTTTTTTTTTCTACGGGGTTTCACTGTTTGTTCACACAAAAATGGAGTGTTGGGTGACTGAAACTTTCTGAAAACTCCGGCCAGGGTGAAGATTTTCCAAAACTTAGGGTACAGTGTGATCGTGTGGACACTACAACCAGAGTTTTTGCCTCATGATGGTTTTCTCCTTTCTGATTGGACAAAAGGGCTGGGTTCACACCAAATGTGGAAGACCCAAATTTTGCACGTTTGCGGCAAACATATTGCGTTGTTCGACTGTGGGACGGTAATATGCCTCTGTTCTCATGTTTGCAATGACTTGTAAGCAATTTACTCGCGAAAATACTTCTAGTTCCCTGCATAAAAGTGTCATTATTGCCGCCTGTTGGCTCAATGTTCCCTTAAAAGCGGGGAAAACTGTTTATAAAAATACCTGTGTACATGTGGATATAGCTTTAGACCACTAGATCCAGGCTTCCAAGTAGGTTGATAAGTGTTACAGCTGTGGCTAATGAGAATGTGGACATACATATAACATTATTTTTGTGACGCAGAGCAACAAGTACTGTTTATTCATAACTGTAAGGGGTAGGTTTAGACTTGGGGTCGGTGTAGACGTTAATAAAACACAATAGGCTGAATAAAGATGAAGTAAATATCTCATAATCTACAGTCCAAAAACATTTCGACTGAAACAAGAACATGCGTTCTGCATCTGAATCGTTTACTTATGTCACTTCAGTTTTTGTTCTCGTGCTCTGAATCATTGCTAAATAACCAATCAGAGTCTTCAGACTCTTTAGCTGTTGAACGATTCTACATGCTGAATTGGACCAACTTGATTCGAGAGACGGGGTGGCACGGTGGCTCAGTGCTTAGCACTGTCATCTCTCAGCAAGAAGGTTGCTGGTTCGAGTCCCAGTTGGGTCAATTGGCATTTCTCTGTGGAGTTTGCATGTTCTCCCCATGTTTGCGTGGGTTTCCTCCGGGTGCTCTGGTTTGCCCCACAGTCCAAAGACATGCGCTATAGGTGAATTGAATAAACTAAATTGGCCGTATTGTATGGGTGCATGTGTTAATGGGAGTGTGTATGGGTGTTTCCCAATGCTGGGTTGTGGCTGGAAGGGCATCTGCTGCATAAAACATATGCTGGAATAGTTGGCAGTACATTCTGCTGTGGCAACTCCTGATAAATAAGGGACTAAGCCGAAGGAAAATTAATAAATGATTCGAGAGACAACGTCCATAAAAACTAGCCGGACCAACACTGACAGATGGCCCAATGCTCCCCAACAGCCGACTGTCAGCTTTGTCTGTCCTGGCCCTTTAAGGACTCCTGGTGTATTTAGATTCTCTAGTTAATCACATAGAAAACACAATTGCATGTTTTTGTTGCAGCTGGTCGATCCTGGAGTGAAAGCTTGGACTCCGACAAAAGGAAAGAACAACGTAATCATGTTTGTGGGTCTGCAGGGCAGTGGGAAAACCACAACATGTTCTAAGGTGAGCCATTATTGGGTATTTGCAGTGGCCTTTTTCCAGAAAATAAGTAGCAACTGACTATGTTGCCCTGGCTCAAAATTCATTCATTGAGAGAAAGTCCCATTGTAGTATGTCATTCAGAAATAATATAAAATGGCCTGCCAGTATTTTTAAAGAATGCAATACCATTATTGTCGCAATATAGTCACATATTCCAGGAATTACAGTTGTCATACAGGTGTAGATAAAAACTAAGAAATTAGAAAACTGACAGAATCTGTATTGTCTTTTTATTAGTTGGCATACTACTTCCAAAGAAAAGGATGGAAAACGTGTTTAATTTGTGCTGACACATTCAGAGCAGGTAAAGTTGGTACATGGTTATTTATATATTTGCATACTTTATGTACTTTTGTCAGAAAGTAATAATTATGTCTGCTTTTACAGGTGCCTTTGACCAACTCAAGCAAAATGCAACAAAAGCCAGAATACCCTTTTATGGCAGGTAATAAAGGCGCCGTTCTCCACTTTTACTATTGTATATTTAACTCCTCCCACTCAACCATTGATTCATGTTGGTGTGAATGAACAGTTACACAGAAATGGATCCAGTGATCATAGCTGCAGAGGGTGTGGAAAAATTCAAGACAGAAAACTTTGAAATAATCATCGTAGACACAAGTGGTAGACATAAACAGGAAGACTCACTTTTTGAAGAAATGCTTCAGGTGTCAAATGCTGTGGTAAGTCCTGTGTTTTAATGAAATATCAAACAGAAAGACTCATCTAAAGTGTGATGCTTCATAAGTCATGTTTGTCCCACAGCAACCTGACAATATAGTGTACGTGATGGACGCCTCCATTGGTCAGGCTTGCGAGGCTCAGGCTAAGGCCTTTAAAGACAAGGTAGATGTGGCTTCTGTTATTGTCACCAAACTGGACGGCCATGCCAAGGGTGGTGGTGCACTCAGTGCGTAAGTACAAACTTTCTGCTTCGTACTTTCAGCTCTTAAGTAAATAACTACAGGGGGTTGACTAAATTTGTGTTTACAGTGTGGCGGCCACAAAGAGTCCCATCATTTTTATCGGCACAGGCGAGCACATTGATGACTTTGAGCCTTTCAAAACTCAGCCCTTCATAAGCAAACTCCTTGGTAAGATATTGCTGAGCTGCTGGTTAGTTAAGGTCTTAAAGGTCCCGTGAAGTGCTTTGAAATGTGCATTTTTTTATTCTATGTTTTACGTAATCTTAATTGAAAAACGAAGAGAGGGCAGGACATATAGTAGCTCCTCCCCATAAAAAACAGCCAATAGCATTTTGTTATCATCTGCCAGTGAGAGTGGTTCAGCTCAAGTGTATAAAATGAGCAAATGAGAAGCGTCTTGGGGGGCGGGGCATGTCAGATACTAGAAAGCATTTGATTGGTCAAGATTTGATGAGAAACTGAAGTATGAAGTGATGTGAAAAAAAAAAAAGTTCCATTTAGGCTGAAATGACAACTACAAACTTGTTTATATCGGTATTATATGTTCTAAACGCGAATTTTGTCATTGTATTGTAACACACTAGGGGCGTACTCACACTACGGTATCCGAACCGTGCCCAGGAACATTTCCCGGTTCCTTTGACAAGTGTGAGTGCTTTGAATCAGGCTCAGGCACGGTTCAGTTGGTCGGCCCTTGCCCGGTTGGAAGAGGTGTGCCAGAGCGCGGTTCGGTTGGGGTTTGGCGCGGTATGCTTGTGGTGTGAGTGCAAAGCGCGCCTGAGCCCGAAACTAAAGACGTGACGTCACTTTTAAGGGACTGTTTCATATGGATTTATTAATTATTCTTACTGTTCAATGAACGCAAACTGTCATAGTTTATTAAAGACGCAAACCCCTCGCTGCACGACAGCTGCACCTTCAGCAAACCTCCTAATACGTGTAGCACAAGGACTTTTATGATTATTTATGAGTGTCAAAAGTGGTGGATCTGTTCGCCAAAATATTTGACTGCGTGTCACTGCATTCCAAACGACTAAAACGATATAACTAAAGCAGTCGCCAATGTACGGAGCGAGAGCGCTTCTCTTCCTGTTAAACTGAACAGTTGCATCATCGATGACGTAAGTGTGCTCAGGTTCGAAAAGCAAACGGCAGTATGAGTGCAGGCCATCGGGGGAGAGGGGAGGGGGGACAATCGCGCTTATGCATGGTTCAATGCAACTGTACCTAGTGTGAGCACGCCCTAGCTTATAGATATCATTGAAGACTAACATACTGATACTAACATCTAAAAAACAATATTTTTAATTTCACTGGACCTTTAAAACACACAAGGAATTGAGGAGTTGGAGTAAAACACAGTAAAATGGTGCATTTGTTCTCTAGGTATGGGAGACATTGAGGGACTGATTGACAAAGTGAATGAACTAAAGCTTGATGACAACGAGGAGCTAATTGACAAGCTCAAACACGGTAACTATAACACTATTTCTATGAGAACATGCATATGTGTTTTCAGTGCTGTTTATTTATTTTATTTATTTTTTTTTTTTTTTGGACAGTAGCGCTACATTAAGATACTTTTCAGCAACTTTTCACTATCAGATATGACGTTTTTTCTCTTTTAGGTCAGTTTACACTCAGGGACATGTATGAGCAGTTTCAGAACATCATGAAGATGGGACCCTTCGGTCAGATCATGGTAACTCAACATTAAAAAAAAAAATCCAACAGAAAGAAATTGATTTCACTGGGTAGTTTTCCATAATTTCTATTTTTCTTTGTATGTGTTTAGGGCATGATCCCAGGTTTTGGAACCGATTTCATGAGCAAAGGAAATGAGCAGGAGTCTATGGCCAGACTAAAGAAACTCATGACAATAATGGATAGTATGAATGACCAGGGTATGTGATTTGTTATATAATCAGAATAATACATAGATTTCCATGCCCTGTTTACATGTTGCATTAAGGTGCATTTTTGTTGATCTCAGCAATGTTAAAACAAGTCTAAAATGTTATGAGCCAGTTCACTTTCAGCCACCTTCAGAGAGAGTCGAAAGCACATTTTATCGCATTGCTTTTGTAGTGCTGATGATCTTGTTGTCAGGTACAAAAAAAATGACCTACTCTCAGGCTACGTTTACACGAAACACTTGAGCAACAACACTACCACGTACTCCGCCTTTGTCATGTATGTTTGTTGGCACTTGCCTTAAATCTACACTCCCTTAAAGACTATGCAAGTGCATTACATCATTGTTTTCAGAGACTTTTGTTTTCAGGTGTTTAGACGTACACGACAACAGCTGCGTTTTTAAAAATGTCCACTTTGAAACCCATTTTTAAATGTATGCATTTTTAGTCTCAAAAATTATGTTATGTAAACGGACGAGCAAAATGTATAAAGTTTCCCATTTTTGGCTGATAACGTTGTCATGAAATCAGCTCCTCTGTTTAATTGTATGTTATTAAAGGGCACATGCTAGATGGAATTTATACTTTTGAAATCTATAACTGTAAGTTCGATTTGAAGATAAAAAAAAATGTAAAAGGTATGGTGTTCTCTAAACAGTCCTGATATAAGCCCACAGCGTTTGGTGTAGTCCTGCAGAAATAAAAGCTGTTTTTTTTTGTATTTATGTTTAGTATTATTAATTGTGTGTATGTCCACACATAGCGAAATGACAATAAAGCTCAACTTGATTTGTGCAGGTTAGTTATGCAGAATTATAGTAAAAAAGATCAACAGAGCCTCAGAAAAATGGTTGACCATAGATAAAATGGCATAAACATGAACGCGCCTCCCTCATCTTCCTGTGATCAGATTGAGCAAAATGCATCTTAATGCCTGATGTAAATGAGGCCAATATTGGAAAGTTTGATCATTTCTGAACTTCACTGATTTAGCATATTGTGGTTTCTCAACTCAGAACTGGACAACAAAGATGGTGCCAAGCTCTTCAGCAAACAGCCGAACCGCATCCAGCGAGTGGCCCGGGGGTCTGGAGTGGCCACCAGGGATGTACAAGAGTTGCTCACCCAGTACACAAAGTTTGCCCAGATGGTCAAGAAGATGGGAGGCATTAAAGGCTTGTTTAAAGGTTGAGTGATTTGTATCCAGTGCTTGTGAACAAACTGAAATTGATGCATGCAAACTGTTTGTTTCATGATCTAATTAAATTATGGTGGTGTTGTTTTTAAAGGAGGGGATATGTCCAAGAACGTCAACCCATCACAGATGGCGAAACTGAACCAGCAGATGGCTAAAATGATGGATCCAAGAGTGCTTCATCACATGGGTATGCGCTCCATTGATACTCTAAGGGCTTTTTAACACCTGCCTAGCATTTGTTTCGGATCCTGGTGCATTTTCCTTCTATTTTTTTTTTACTTTGGTTTGTTTATCCTTATATGAACTAGAGAAATAATGGCATGAAAATTTCATATCAATTATAGTGGCCAAAATTATCATGGTTCTCAACACGATTACAGTTTTGTTAAAATCTGAAAATGTCTCAAAAATACAGTATATGTCAAACACACTTATTCCACAGTTTTGTATATGAAAATGAACAGACAACAACTAAAATTAGCAGATTTATACAATTTTGTGACAACCAACATACGCCTGGATTCCTGCATTTTGGATTTGTTTACTTTATGTTTGTACTATTTCATCTACATAGTTTTTGTTGTATTTTTATAGGTAATTCAAGGTATTTTTTGTTAAACCTGCACTTGGAAAATACTTTACAGGGATCCATGTTTACATTCTTTAGCAAAATCTAATTGTGATTTTTCTGACTGATTTGTGATTTTTTTTTTTTTTTTTTTTTTTTGAAGACAAGCTTCAGCTCAATAGTTTCCAGGACACTTTAAATGAACGGAGTACAACATACTTCAACTGTGTGTGTATAAAATATTGCAAAAGGTTGCAATGTAAACGCATGTTTATATAGTCCGTTAATATATACAGTGCCTATAGAAAATCATCATTCAAGTCAATTCATCTTTATTTCTATAGCGCTTTTACAATGTAGATTGTGTCGAATCTATCTATATCTATATCTATCTGTCGAAAATCTATACCTTTTCTCACATTACACCCTGCTTTCAGAAGACCTTCAGGATAAAGATTTAGAAGGGCACAGGTTAGGAGAAAGCTACAAAAACATTTCAAAGGCTGGAAAAATTGTGAATGTGTTTTGATTTCAGGCTGTATAATAAAGTAATTATTTCAAAGGGGTATGATGATTTTCTATAGGCACTGTATATATATATATAAACATGCACATACATTGCTAATCACAATGTTACAGGGTTTACAATGAGTTTTCAATATCGCAATCCTGGTTTTAATGATAATGAGAATTTAAAACTGTAATTCTAAATGTCAGAACATGGTATTACTGTGGTTTATCGTAATCGTGACAACACTAATATGAACATGGCAATCACGCTTCGATCTGCACCAACTGAAAACACACTTGTATAATAATTTATAATGTATTTTTGTCGTAAAGCCTTACTTACAGAGGTTTCTCTTGGTTTCTTGTAAGGTGGCATGGCTGGACTGCAGTCTATGATGAGGCAGTTTCAACAGGGAGCTGCTGGCAACATGAAAGGCATGATGGGATTTAACAACATGTGAACCTGCAAACAGAGGACACTAAAAGAATCGGATGGTTTTGGCAAGCAAAACCTGGGCCGATGTAGATGGTTTGATTTGTATGTCTTGTATGCCACAAGTAATTTAATTCATTAAAAGGTGTAAAACATTAAACAGAGGCACATTTACATGTAAAAGCCCAGTGTGTCTTCTCTGGAGCAGGATTGATAATGGGGGTCTGTTAGAAGAAATTATGCTTCCTGAGATCAAGTCCAGCTGTGTTCAAAATGACACGTGAGGTTGGAGAGTGATCCGCTTGGCAAATATATACACACACACACACAGAGACGTCTGGATCTGAGTGCTTTACGATACTGCCAGACTTATTGACAGCTGACCACTTTCGGTTATATGATTTTACCGTAATTGCTATGACCGTCTTCATAGCAAAAGATATTCATAAGTAGAAAATCATGGTTTATTGTATAATTGACTGTTTCTGATTTATTAATTTGCCATAGAGAAGCTTAAGCTTTGTATCAGAGATGAATACAGTAGTTGCAAAAGAGTATGTGGCAATATTTTGTCATAATATTATAATAAAGTTTATATGGCAACATTTTAACAACAGTTGTCTTTTTTTTTAAACTTTGATTTGTTTGTACTGAAATGATGTCTTAAAATATTGAATTTGTGTTATTTTTTACTAGAGTAAAGTGACTGTAGCATTTGCATTGTTTCTGATGTATGTTTGTAATCCAGGCTGTGCAAAGAAAGAGCTAGACAAATTTACACTGAGATTAGTTGGTAATCTTTGTTTTATCCCTGGTAAAATGATTGTAACTGGTTAAAAATATTTTAAAATCATTTTAGCTTTGCAAACATTGTGTGTAAGGATAATTTTTCACATTTTAAATTACTCTTTAACCAAGGAAATGAATTAAAGGTATGCATGTATTTGTTGTTAATTACGGCTTAATTTAATATACAATTTAAGGTTTACTAATTATTTAATTAAGGAAATTATTTTTTTCTAATCTTTAAAAAAAATACTTTACATGTAACGATTCCGAATTACTTAAAAAAATAACATATCCAAAATAAAATTTGTATACAAGTGTTAAAAAGACTCGTAAAATTTAAGTAAATGAAACTTTTCCGTAATATAACATGCAAATTAATATTTTAAAATCCACAAAATTAAACAATGCATCATTTGCATTTAGTTAAAGCGTTACTTTTCCAGCGGACAACAAAATGAGTGCGGGACTCTTGACGTGGCACCGACTCCATGTTGTGCTGCTACGTCATCAGCTCGGGCACTCGCTTCTGCTCGTGAGCGCGCTGTCACTGACTGGCAGTCTCTGAGGAGACACAAAATCAAGGATTCAGGTACGTCAAAACTCAACTTTCTCTCAACAGATATCGGCTAATGTACGCTGCATTAGTGATTCGGTCAATGATGAGGATTTTGAAACATTAGCTGCACCGTAGTTCAAGAAATCGAGGGTTTAAAGGGGATTTAGCTTTAAGTCAGTGTTGACTGGAAGCATCTTCTCTATCAACAAGCAGGTCATCGCAGCGGTTGTTTGCTAAAATGTTTGATGGGATCAGATCTTTATACAGTCATTATAGCACTTAAGTTGTTTTAATGTTGATATACGTAATTGTTTATTCTAAGCTACCGAACTAGCTTTCTGTGGCTAATTCTGGAGGGTGGGCTAACGCCCCCAGTGGATCGCTGTAATTCCAGTAAACTAAACTAAAAGTATTATTGACCAAACTAAAATAGCTTTCTGACCAAAGTTGGTATGTGTCAGTCTCAACAGACTTTTGTTTTAAAACAGTATTGCTTTTTCCTTGAGAGAAATAAATGAATAATGCTACATTTGCTATGAGCTATATAACGTAAGATATTTACTTGAAAACTTGGCAGGCTGTTGCATTGCTTGTTTGTTGTGAGACCAATTATTTCTCTGAATGTGTTGTATTTTACACACTTGACTGTTTTAATGTGTTTTATTTCATTGGTTTGTGTTTTTATCAACTGCACATGTGGCATTTTTGGTTCTCATCTGTAGCTTTAGTCTATGATAGGGACTTTCAATTAAATTCTTTAAATGAAATTCAGAAATGTGATTTTATTTACATAAAAAAGCATGTTATAGGCAAATAAAGTGTCTACTTTAATGTTTCAAATAACTTGTGAAAATAAAATGTCAAATGTCAAGATGAAATGATGTTCCTTCATTAATCAGTGCAACGTATATCTTTATGTAAACATGGAAAAAGTTATTTATTTTGAACTTTACTTTTTAAAATATATAAAAGAACAAGTGATCATTTCATTTGCTGACAAATGGCTAAGACCTAGTGGTTTTAAGAAGATAAAGACTGTTTAATGCATCATCACACTATTTCTGTTCAAAACAACAGTTTATTTATTTATTTATTGATTCATCAAAAATTTTGAAACATCCTGTTTATGATTCTATTCTTTATAAACTGTCTACAAGCTGTTACTCTCAACTTAAAGGGGTAGTTCACCCAAAAATAAAAATGTACTTACTATTTACTCACCCTTGAGTGGTTATAAACATTTATGAGTTTCTTTTCTTCTGTTGAACTCAAAAGAAGATATTTTGAAGAAAGCTGAAACCCTGTAACTACTGACATCCATAGTAGGAAAAACAAAGGCCCTGGATGTCAATGGTTACAGATTTTCAGCTTTCTTCAAAATATCTTCGTTTGTGTTCAGAAGAAAGAAACTCGTATAGGTTTGGACCAAATGAAGGGAGAGTAAATGATGACAGAATTTAAACTTTTTTTTTTTTTTTTGGTGAACTGTCCCTTTAATATGTTTATATCTACAACAGTCGCAATCAAATAAGTGAAATGTCTGCTCTGTGAAATGTCTTCTTACTTCAGTGTTTTCAGATCAGATCTTATATCTCTTATCTCATTCCAGCTTTTAATGATATGTGATGTGACATTATAGTTTGCCCTGTGTCCAAAGGGTAACACTGAATCAGACTGGGCTGGTCTGTTTCTGTATACACACACAGACACAGACAGATCATATTGCATGTGTTCAATACATCACTGCATGCATTTATCCACAACTTTTGTACAACTCACAGATTCCAGAGGGTGCGATGGCGACCTTCCAGGAGTTCATCCAGCAGAACGAGGACCGCGATGGCGTTCGTTTCAGCTGGAACGTTTGGCCGTCCAGTCGTCTGGAAGCCACACGTATGGTCGTGCCGGTGGCCTCGCTGTTCACCCCGCTGAAAGAGCGTCCGGATCTTCCCCCCATTCAGTACGAGCCGGTGCTGTGCAGTCGGGCCACGTGCCGAGCTGTGCTCAATCCTCTGTGGTAAGTCTGAGAGATCAGAGTCAGAGTCGACAGCATAATGAGTTCACAGATGGAGGATCTGCTCCTTATCCGTAGCAGTAATTTCCAAATAAACACATTTATTATGAAAGCTGGATACATTATACGTGATGCTCTAATATTATTGTGCTTCTGTTTTTTTTTTCTTTTCCCACTGTTTGAACAATCAGTCAAGTGGATTACAGAGCAAAACTCTGGGCATGCAACTTCTGTTATCAGAGAAATCAGGTAAAGTCATTGCTGTTCTCCAGAGTTACAGAGCTGAGATTAACGTTTAATTGGACAGCCAGATTAATCTGTCCACAACTTTTGTAAATTAAATTAAAAATCTAAATGTGATTGTTTAAAAAAATGTATTTAATCCAAAAATAATTTTATTTCCATAACTGTTATTTCCCATATTGTTACTGCCCAATGTGCAACTTAAGGCAATGAAGTCTATACATAACCGTGGACCACAAAAGCAGTAAAATTTTGGAAATTCAGATTTGTAAATACATGAAAGCTGAATTAATAGGTTTATCATTTGATAATATGGTATGGTTTGCCAGGATAGGACAATATTTGGCTGAGTTAATTACAGTTAATTCAAAATCTGAGGGTTTAAAAAAAGAAAAAAATCTAAATATTGAGAAAATTGCATATAAAATTGTTTAAATGAAGTGCTTCGGAATGCATATTACTAATCAAAAATTGAGTTTTGATGTATTTATGGAAGGTAATTTACAAAATATAGTTATATTTTGAACATGGTCTTTCCTTAATTTCTTTGCTTTACTGGAAAATGATCTTTACCAAATATTCTAGTGATTTCTGCCATATAAAGCTAAATTAGTAATTATGATTATATGATGTATTTTTGGCTATTGCGCAATGTATGCACATGCAACATAAGACTGGATTTGTGATCCAGGGTCACATATATATGTAGGCTCTACGCATTTAAAGTAATTATTAATTGTTAAAATTATATATATATTTCCCTGTGTTTTGTTATTCACCAGTGTTTTCACATTAGGTTTTTGAATTGCATTATTGGACCTACTGTATATCTCTGTTCATCAACTTTTAACACTGAACATTTAACAAGACTTTTATTGACATCTTTATTAGTTTAAAATAGTTTGCTGTATAACAAATCACATATATCTATGAAATAACAAGACCAACCAAGACGATATATTGTTTAAACTACTAAATATATAAATAGACTGTCGGATGTTTTCTGTGCATAAGTAATAAAAACTGTTGTTGCAGCCCTAGAAAAGCGCATTGCATTTTTAAAGTGTCCTTTTATTAATATTAAACAATATCCATGTCATCTTATAGTTCCCACCAACCTATGCTGGAATATCTGAAGTCAACCAACCCGCTGAGCTTCTTCCACAATTTTCCACTATTGAATATGTTGTGCAGGTAAAGCTTTTAATTACCCATTTTTTAAGGTATATAAATAGTGAACAATAGAATTACATAAATAACCGTTGTATGGTCCTAAATATGTATCTAAGGTGGTAAATAAACATACTAAACAGCTATCAGAAATACATTAGAAATTAATAAATTATTATAATTTAATTATCAAATTGATCTCATGTCTCAAATGTATAATATTTTAATTAACATGAAAGTTTAAAGTCTATTTTAGCGGATATAATGCTTACTGCTATTATATTTAAACTTTGATTGAATTATTGTGTTTTTATCGAATAGCGTGGTCCACAAATGCCCCTGAACTTCCTGTATGTGGTGGACACGTGCATGGAAGATGATGATCTGCAGGCGCTGAAAGAGTCGCTCCAGATGTCGCTCAGTCTGCTGCCTCCTACGGCTCTAGTGGGCCTCATTACATTTGGACGTATGGTTCAAGTTCATGAGCTGGGCTGTGAAGGCATCTCTAAGAGCTACGTCTTCAGAGGGACCAAAGACCTCAATGCTAAGCAGCTCCAGGTAGAGATTACTGCAAATGAAGCTAATTTTAAAAGGATCGTTCACCCAAAAATTAAAATGGACTCTCCCTCAAGTGGTTTCAGACCTTTATGAGTTTATTTATTCTGTCAAACACAAAAGATGATATTTTGAAAAAAGCTGGAAACTATTAACTATAGATTTCCGTAGTACAGTGGTCCCTCGTTAGTTACGTTCTAAAAATAGCCCACAATAGGTGAAATCCGCAAAGTAGTACGCTTTATTTTTTACAATTATTATAGATGTTTTAAGGCTGTAAAACCCCTCAGACAGGCATTAACATTTTCACACTTTCTTCTCTTGTTTAAACATTCGTAACTTCTACCTTCCTTTAGCATGGCCAGAAGTCCAACTTTTTGTGCGATGGTTAGCATCTTCCTCTGCCTTTTAGGTGCTACCGCATGTGCCTTTGACGGTGCAGAACATTTCGTCGACATTGAGGAGAAAACTTGCAAACATACAGTACAGCACAGAGTCACACTGCTAGCGATCGAAGATTTATGTAAATTTGGCAAGCTGAATGCATTCTGTACTGTACAGGAGACACGCATGGATGAGATTGATTGACAATGGTCTACAGCCAATCAGAACGCAGAACACAATGCGCTAATCAGGGCGCAGAACACAATGTGCTGTAAAAAAAAAAAAAGCATGTCAAATTGCACTAAAAAATCTGCGAGGCCACGAAAGGTGAACCACGTTATGGCGAGGGACCACTGTATTTGTATTTACTACTATGGAAGTCAATGGTGATGGAGTGGATTTTCTGATGAATGTCTTTATTGTTAATAAAGTTGAACGTTTAAGGTCCTAGATCATATGATGATCATATGACCTTAGTGACATTCATCAGAAAATCCACTCCTTTAAAATTCACTCCTTCAGTCCACTTCTCAAAATATCATCAAGTCAAATGGGCTTTAAACAACGAATGAAGGGTGAGTAAATTATGAGTAAGTTTTCGGTTTTGGGTGAACTGTCTTCCACATGTCTCTTAATTTACACTGATTTAATGGTGTAAATCTTGTGTACAGGAGATGCTTGGGTTAACTAAACCAGCTGCAGCACAGGCAGGCCGAGGTCCACAGCAGCCTCAGGTTGTTCCTCCATCAAACAGGTGAGCTAAACAAGCTTTTATTGCTGCCTCCCAACTTTAAAGTGGTTTTTTGAACATGTAAAGTTTTATGCAAAAGGTCTGCAAAGTTTACAAGTAATAAATAAAAAGAGTAGAGTTGTCTTCCGAAAGAATGAAACAATTCGCAACTGCATGAAATGAGTTATCAGTGATTCTAGCTTTACTTCATGCACAAACTACATAGGTTTGCAAACAATGTACATAATGGCAGCCAATGATCATAATACGCTTCCTGCAATGTCTACTTTGACCGTCAAACAGTGTAGCTGAGGTTGGTTCAAGTTATTTAATTTCAGGCTTTCTGCAGGTTTCACAAAGTCAAATTTAAGACTTTCTATTAAGACCATTATGAATGAAATTTCAGACTTTTACAAGACTTTTTTATATTATAATTAGTTATTTCTTAGCCACATATTTTAAGTAAATTGTCAAAACAAGCAAACCCTATTTTTCAACATAACTTATCTTAAAAAAAAAAAAAAATCTTTAGCTTTAATAATAAACTAAATGTACGCACAATAGTCTGTCCAGGTCAGTGTCTTCACCATATATGGACTGTAAATACACAGAGAACTTTTAAACAAACATTAATGTAAGGACGATAATTTAACCATATTGGTAAATTGAGTTTTGTTAAAAGGTCTATTGAGATTACATGGACAGAAGAAAACTAAGAGCTGTTTGCAATTATTTAAGACCTGCATGACACAAATTTCAGTGAATTAAAGACTTTTTAAGGCCTAAAATTCAGTTTTGGGGCGTCACGGTGGCGCAGTGGGTAGCACGTTCGCCTCACAGCAAGAAGGTCGCTGGTTCGAGCCTCGGCTGGGTCAGTTGGCGTTTCTGTGTGGAGTTTGCATGTTCTCCCCGTGTTCGCGTGGGTTTCCTCCGGGTGCTCCGGTTTCCCCCACAAGTCCAAAAACATGTGATATAGGTGAATTGGGTAGGCTAAATTGTCCGTAGTGTGTGTGTGTGGATGTTTCCCAGTGATGGGTTGCAGCTGGAAGGGCATCCGCTGCGTAAAACATATGCTGGATAAGTTGGCGGTTTATTCCGCTGTGGCGACCCCGGATTAATAAAGGGACTAAGCCGAAAAGAAAATGAATGAATGAATGAAATTCAGTTTTTGAAATGTAAGAGTTTTTAAGACACCCTGAATTGATACCTAAAAAATGTAATTGATGCCTAAAAAATCCTCTTTTGAGGTCTTTTGATGTTTCTGACATGTGCTGTAAGCTGTTGAGAGAGAAAAGAGCTGATGTGGCAATTAGATAACTTTTTAAATTTTTTTATATATATATATACCTTGGATAGATGCAAACTTAATGTAGACCTTTAAAATGGCATTATAGGAGCACTTTAAATCTTCAGAGCATATAGCTCAATGATTTCTTTGCATATTCAAGTTAATATATGCAAGAATTAAATTTATTGCTGTGGTTGTGTTGTAATGTTTTTATTTTTTTATATATGTGTGCTCAGGTTTCTCCAGCCGGTACAGAAGATAGATATGAATCTGACAGATTTGCTGGGTGAGCTGCAGAGAGACCCCTGGCCCGTCACTCAAGGAAAGCGTCCACTGAGATCACTCGGAGTGGCTCTTTCTATTGCTGTTGGGCTGTTAGAGGTGAGGTTATTCACAAATCAAGATTTATGTTCTTTTCTTTAAAGGTCTACTGGGATTATGACACATTTGCTGACAGCTGCAGCTTCACAAAACCAACTTTGTTTTTAGGGATGCAACGAAAAGAAAATTCTGGATGCACCTGGCCAAAAACCAAAACCGCTTTGCAATAATTATGTATTATTTTATTAAATTATATAAAGTAATTTTGTAAGACTTTTTCAAATTTAACTCAGTAACTTTAATAATACTGATTAAAAAAACAACAACACACAAGCCAATAAAATAACCACATTTTATTGACGGTAAAATTCGCGCAGCATAGTCTTTTTTCGGGGGCGATAATTTTCAGCAGCCAGAAATTTGGTGCATCCATATGTTTTCCACACTGTGGTCTTATAATAAATTTATCAAACCTATAAAAAAACACACATCGAGGTATGAGAATGTGACCAAATCTAAGGCTTCAGAATAGTTTTACACACTCCAAGCACACTCTCAAACATCCTGGGATGCATTTTAAACATTATTGAAGAAACTATCATGTATAATTGCTTATCATTAACTGTCATTCAAACATTTATATTTTGTGACGCGAAACAGTTTCAATTGCTCACACATTGATCATTTTTGCTATGTGCTGTTTAAAGGGATAGTTCACCCAAAACTGAATATTCTGTCATCATTTGAGCTTCTTTATTCTGTTGAACACTAAAGAAGATATTTTGAAGAAAGCTGGAAACCTGTAACCATTGACTTCCATAATATTTGTTTAGCCTAATATGGAAGTCAATGGTTACAGGTTTCCAGCTTTCTTCAAAACATCTTTAGTGTTCAACAGAATAAAGAATCTCATAAAGGTTTGGAAACACTTGATGGATTTTAAATGTTTGGGTGAACTATCACTTTAATTGTTTCCTTTTTATGTACCTGTTGTCTCTTGTAGTGCACTTTCCCCAACACTGGCGCCCGTATCATGGCTTTCATCGGTGGACCCGCCACTCAGGGTCCTGGCATGGTGGTAGGAGATGAGCTGAAAACACCTATTAGATCCTGGCATGACATCGAGAAAGACAATGCCAAGTTTATGAAGAAAGCCACTAAAGTGAGTCTTCCCATACTTGTAGTCTATGACTGGGTTAGATAAAGTACCAGCATCCTGGTGTTAGCATTGATTTCAGACATCATGTCGAGTCAGTCCATTTTTAACTATGTGACATTTCAGAGCACAGTAAAACACAGTACAAAATAATTTAGAAAAATTCCAGCAATTTTTTTATTCATAGAACATTGTCCAAAAAAGGTAAATTAGCTAGTCTTCAAAATTGGTTATCATAACTCTTGCTGACGTTTAAGCATTTGACACATTCAAGGTGTCTTATATTGCAGTCCTGCTTTTCCATGGGAATCAAACCCACGACCTTAATGTTAACAGAGTCATTCTCTGCACTTTGAGCTGCAGGAATACAATCTTGAAGTTGTTGTACACATTTAAAATAATATTTATTGCCTTGTAGCACTACGAAGCCTTGGCCAATCGTGCAGCCGCCAACGGACACATCATTGATATTTATGCGTGCGCTCTGGATCAGACAGGATTACTGGAAATGAAGTGCTGCACCAACTATACAGGGTAAGTGACTCTATTTGAAGTGACATTTACATTTGAACATATGCATTTATAAATGTATCACTGCATATCGTCCTGTGTATGTGACAAATACAATTTGATATATTTTTAAAATTAGAATTTATTTATTTGGCAGGTTTTTAATTTTCTTTTTAAATTGTTTACGTTAAGAGATCGAACAAGACTTTGGTGCATATTAAAACATGTTGAAATCTAGACATTTTTGTTCTCAGTAGTTTCATATGAAATCTTTAAAACTTTATTTTAATTTTAAAGTTAGTGGATGAAATAAATAGACCTGAGTGCTTACTCCAAGCTAAAGTACATAATTTTACAATACATGATATAAACATAAGGATGCAAATTTCGACTGATTAAAAACAGCATTATTGGTTTTTGAATGAAAGAGAAAAAGTTAAAAACTATGAGCCAAAAAGACATCCCACAATTGATAAGTATGTGGAAATGTCTCCTCTAACAGAAAACAAGCATATTCTGTTCACAACAGAAAACAAATACACATTGTAATATATCCACCAGGATTTTATCACTTTTTACTCATTTATTATGTTTACTTTGCAGGATTTCTATTCTTTTGTACAAAAAAGTCTCTCTTATTGGGTGTTTTTTATTAAAGGATAATTGTACTGAATTTATACTTGAATATCTTTCTGCTTCTCTGTAACTGGCAGGGGTTACATGGTCATGGCGGACTCTTTCAACACATCTTTATTCAAGCAAACTTTCCAGAGAGTTTTCACCAAGGACGTTCAGGGCTGCTTTAAAATGGCATTAGCAGGGACTCTGGAGATTAAGGTGGCTTGTCTTTCTTTTCACCAAATATTTTAAAAGACAGGTTTACTGGTTAATTAACTCATTATTGTGGGTGATTTCAGACTTCTAGAGAGATCAAAATTTCTGGTGCAATCGGCCCATGCGTCTCCCTGAACGCTAAAGGACCCTGCGTGTCAGAAAATGTAAGTAAATCATCTGTTTTAAATCAAATAGGCTGTACAAAGTTGACATCCAGACATTCATTTTGACTTCTGCTTGTAGGAAATGGGAACTGGTGGCACAAGTCAGTGGAAAATTTGTGGACTGGACCCAAATACCACCCTCGGATTCTACTTTGAGGTCGTGAATCAGGTAGATATAAGTAAAAAGGCTTGCATTGCTTTTTTATTCATTTAAGAGAGAATATAATATTTGACTTACAAACCAGTATGCAAAAAACATGAAAATGCAAATGACTATATGCACCTTAAATGCAGGTGGTCCACTAGGTGGCAAACTTTCTTCATACAATACATTCTTTTACTGCATTTCAGTTTAAAGCATTACTTCACTGCAGTAGCTTTAACCTTTCATTGCTTTAAGTGATTTACATATGATAAAATTGCAAATAATTCAAATGTTGCGCAATATATTGAGGAAGGTGTGAGTTTTCAGAGAATGATTTGGGGTTGGTCTCCTCTTTATCCACTTGTTAAGTCATGACATACTGTTTCCGGGTCCAAGCCGCTACTCATTTGAATTGAGAAAATATTCGTTAATGACCACTTTAAAGTCATATCACACATTAAAGTGAATTTTATATAAAATCAACGTGTACACTACAGTCTCTGAACATGCTGCATAACAGACGCCAATATTTTAACAATATATAAAAATATTCGATTATTAAAATATTAACAGGGTGTCTGCGGGGTCTTAAAAAGTCTTAAATTTCAAAAACAAAATTTTAGAGCCTTAAAAAGTCTTAAATTCACTGAAATATTGTGTTGTATGTCTTAAATCATTTTAAACAGGTCTTAATTTCCCTATGTCCAAGTAAAGCTACCCAATCTGGCCAACACCCAATCACCTATAATCCATCTCAAAATTTCTGTTTTTTATATTTAAGTTTTTATTGCAGATAGGATATAAGAGATACAATTCACAACAGCTGTTAGGCGTTTTTATAGCAAATTCTCTAAAATAAATTCCCTGATCAGGGAAAGAAAACTAAAGCAACAAATCCCTTTACATTATCTACCATTAATACAAAAACTATTTCCAGAAGTTATTTCCAGAAGTCCATTTTCTTAGTGTTTAGCCCTGTATAAGTCTAAAATTTCATTCATAATGGTCTTAAAAAGTCTTAAATTTGACTTGAAGAAACCTGCAGAAACCCTGATTAATAATCACTTTCTGGCCATCTGATATTAGGCATGGATATACATATTGTGATCGTGATTTTTCGAAAGTATTAAAGTGCTTTGTAAATGTTTATTATTACCATTTGTTGAGCCACATTGTACAGTTTGATAGAGCGCTTGGACCCGGTAACTGCTTTGCGCGACGTCACACTTAAGCGGTGAGAATGCATGGTCTTAATTGCCATCATATGTTTCAGAGGATTCCTTTTTTCTTAGGTTGGTGTGAGCTTTTAAGTTTAAAAAGCTATATACAGGAATAATGGAATGCATCCCATCAGATTGGGACATTCAAACAATGTGAAATCATTCAAATTATGCAAAGTTGCTATTAAAGTAAGACATTAAAGGGATAGTTCACCCAAAATGTTAAATTCTGTCATGATTTACACACCCTTCACTTGTTCAAAACCTATTTGAGTATCTTTCTTCTGTTAAACACAAAAGAAGATATTTTGAAAAATGTTTTTTGCTGGGACCCATTGATTTCCATTGGATTTCCCAACAATTTTTTATTTTATATATTTTATTTTATTTACAGTATTTTATTTCACAATCAAAAAGCTTTGAGCATTCGTTTAGAAGAAGAATGAATCACCATTTCTGTTCGAGTCACAAAAGAAAGCAGTGCATCATCTTTTGATACAGTAGTCTTTTTTTTTTTCCCCAATTTTAATTTACTACAGAATATTGCACAGGCTTTCTTCTGTCTGTAAGTCGGTTTTACATCATAAGTGCTGAAATCGCCTCAGGTTACCTCCGCCAACCCAGTGTCCTCTTGTGTTGGGGTGAAACCATGCCGTAGATGCTTCCTTAAGTCATGATTATCTCTGCACTATTCAAACCAGTAAAGGTCAGTAAGGGTCGCGCTCAGACCAGCGTGAGGTCCTGTTGCGGTTGGTTGTTTGTTTGTTGTGCCAGAGGAACACTGGGGGCCGGTGAAGAAGAGCTGTTGCTTTCGCTGCGTGGCTGTATGGTTGTGCACTGAGAGAGGGAGCTTTTACGAGGATACTCAAACATCTGCTGGATTTTATTCAGGCTTTTGCGCAGCGCTGCTCTGTACCTCCTGAGAGATACAAACAAGGTCATGGTAAACCTCCCACATACTCGCAAGCTCTTAGAATCTAAATAACAACCACATATCAATACAGTGATTCATAGCTCTCTACATGTTCTCTTTCTAGACGTGGCCCAAATTGGCCGTTGAGTATCAGCACCTTCCTTTTTTTTAATCCTGTTCACATTCAGTTCCTGCCACTTTGTATTTACCAAACAGTATTAAATGTGGCAGGTATTAATATGGGCTGCCACATCGAATGGTTAAACAGCAAGGAAAGACTTAATCAACAATAAAAAGGTAATGTCTATCCATGATTACACTTCCCAGAATAGAGAGCTCATTATCTGGGAGAATGTATCTCATAGATTTTCCTGTCTGTCTTCCATCATCCATACAGTTGTTTACCCTTGAAATTCAAGAATGGATTGGTTTATATAATAATTAGGGTTGTTCATTTAATGCATTAATTACATTAATTAATCCCCCCCCCCCCCCCCCCACATTAAAGCACATTGCCCACCCATTTTGTCCTGCAGTGCCAGGGGTTCTCATATAATTGTTTAATTTCATTATTGATGAGTAAAATTAGAATTAGGGCTGCACGATATTGGAAAAATCTAACTTTGCGATATATATATTGCATATTGTATCTTAATATCTCTTAATATCTTAATATCTCTATTTGGAAAGAATTTATAATGATAGGTTGGTTGAGATGATTTTGCAGTGGGAGTGCCTCTCTATAAAATCTAATAAAAAAATCTATAAACTTTTTGGGGACCCCGGACACATTTTCATTGTGGTCTGTGCTATTTGCAGTGCATTTCTGTATTTGCATGTGTTGTGAGTATACTCATGCACATGTTTTGTCAGAGATTGATTAATTAATGTTTACTATGTGCATCTCCATAAAATCTAATAAACAATCTTTACATTTTTTGGGGTCCCCCGACGCATTTTCGTTGTGGTCTGTGCTATTTGCAGTGCATTTCTGTATTTGCATGTGTTGTGAGCATTTTCATACATAACTATCTATAAATACAATCAAGAAAACGATACAATTAAAATAAAGTGTTTTATCGTTTCCCAAGTCTAACAGTTTTTAAGTACAGTAACTGAATGATAAAAATAAAAATAATTCAATAAAATTTATCGTAGTTAAGGTCATAAATGGTACAATTTCTTATGCCTGAATGCTTTAAAAATCATTATACAATCACAGGCATCAAAAACACGTGCAAATGATAAATTGTGATACAAACTCAACATTGCATATCCTGCGATGTGCCTAATGCAAATGATCACATTGCGATGTCGATGCTGAAACGATATATTGTGCAGCCCGAATTAGAATAATCAAAGCATGACTCTGGTATTCTGTGATTGATTGCTTCATATTCAGTGCAACAAGTCTCATTGCACTGTTCGATACAGACTTAATGGTAGCTCAAAACTCCTAACCCCTGCATGCCAAATAGCCTTACATCTTTCAGTTGCATAAAGCTACCCATTATGCTAATGTAAAGTTAAAGATGGTTATAATAATAAATAATAGCCAAAACGTGAGTTCCGAAGCATTGGAATCGATTCTATAAAGGGAATCGACTCCTTTTCAATTTAAAAGAATTAATTGATAATTTAACTCTCTGTGGCTAATAATGATCAAAAGTCACTTGCTTATAATGATCAGATATTTTTCCATAAAGGTGAACCGATATGGATGGTTCACCTCAATGAATTGGTTCTAATAATCAGTTCACTTATACTATAAATTCAAACCGCTTGTAATGGGATGTCATGCTGCAATATCCAAATAATAGACTATATAAACATGTATTGCTTATACTTAACTTTAATTAATTAAATTGAATGGTATTTGTTTAAGTTTTACCCTAATTTTATAGCTAATGCACACATATAGACATTGATACACAAATAGTTTTATTTCTTTGTTTCTATATGGCATGCTTTTACATTACATGGTGCAACAGAATTATAGTCCACAACAGATGGTCTTGAGCTCCAATCTGATGCATAAAAAATAACAGATTCATGTTTTTTATTTTAAATAAAATTATAATATATTTTTCTTTTGAATAGTGCTGAAGGTCTGCCGTTGTTATAAAAACCTCCACGCACATCTGATTAACAGATAAAATGTGTGCTCCTATTTTGGTGTTGTGATGCTATGGTTATTTCGGTGCACTGTTTGCTGTTTCTATTTGACAGCTGTTAGTGCAGCATGCATGCAGTAAAATAAAAGTTATGTGCTTGCAATTACTTACTACTGCTGGGATTTGAATATAAAGAATCACAATAACTGTGAATTGATTCTCTGAATCAAATCCATCAATTCCAGAATTAGCAATCATAATCGAAATGGATTCCAGCAAAATTTGTAATCGAATAGCTCTAATTCCTATCAGAGTCCTACATTAGCCACGCATAAATCCATTTTTGATTCACAAACTATACATGCTTTCGGTGTATTTTTGACGAACGCTTCATCATGTTTGTCGAAATTACTGTCCTGTGAACTTTTCATAGACCCATACAGGAGGAGCTTGTGTAAATTAAAATATTAACAATACATTAAATATTAATCTCTACCTCTCTAGGCTAATGGTTCTCTCTACCTCTCTAGACTACTGGTTGCATTGAATATTTTGTCATAGTCAGTACTACACTGTTAAAAATATTTGATAGTTTTCTGTATATTGTGATTCATGTTTTTTTTCACTTATTTTTGCTTTTGAATCGCATTATGGGAGCCTGATCCTTCCTCCAAAAGCTTTTGATGTTGAAAAGTTTGAAACTTTTATTAACATTTTTAATAGTTTGAAGTCATATCATCTGGGTTGGTGTTGTACATTATGGTACAAAAACCTGGTAATAAACTGCCAGTACATTTTCTGTTATTTTACAGACTTACAGATCTCTATATATTATTTCTTATACAATATATTATCTCAAACTACTAAAATGTCAATAAAAGGCACTCTGTTCAAACTGCAGAGCTGAATTTTCAACATCAAAAGTGGAGAGAGCAGTGATGAAACTCCCATAATGCAATTCACAACCGTAAATAAACAGAAAACACTTGTGAATCACAAAGTACGAAACCTGTAAATTAAGAGATTTTTACAGTGTATATGTGTTATAACCTTCCTGCCCCATAACATACTATAACACCTGCCTTTCCACCCTAATTCCACGTTGCATGCTTTCTAAGGATCAAAATGGTGTACTTCGTTGCTTACATTTGAGTCATGGAGTTGATCCATGGGTTGAGAGCTGAAGTGAAGAGTACAAGCCATGTGGCAACAGCCGAGGCAGGCTGCGGGCTCTCTATTCCCGTCAGTGTCTCATAGAAACAGATAACGATATATGGCAGCCAGCAAATGAGCAGGCACACTGTCAACAACACACACAAATCACATGATGCGGTTAAAGATTTTTTTGGACAAGCTTATTTCATTAGCTCAAGAGCAATATTGACCTGCGCTGTGTGATATATTTAGCTAATTACTTTCTCCATAACCTCAACCCTTGTGTTTTTTTTTCTGTCATTAAAGACATACATTTTAAATAATTAAGTTGCCAATCAATTCAAATAGATTCTAAATTTAATTAATTAACATTGAGCTAAATAATGATTCCACATTATTTTAAAGATCTGTCCAAGACTTCTGTCTGTAATATGATTTATATGTACCAGCTAAAATCTTCTACTTATTGTTTATTATTCTCATAATATAGAACACGTCAAAACTTTGAAATGGCAAATCTATACAAGTATGTTACACTAATAAAAATGTATCTAGTATTCATGAATTGAAATGTTGGTTTATTGTAAACAGCACCCAAGTAATTTAATGGACACTTGTTGGCTGCATTTCTTTCCTCTCTGGTCCAACTCTTCCATTAAAGAAATTAAGGTTTTGTTTTGAAAAGAAATTCATACATAGGCAATTTATGTTTCTTTGCAAATCTAATTGGCGGTATTAAAGCACGGGTCTTTATATAGATTTTTAAGGTCATGAAACATAATAGGGTTACTAGCAGTTATCAATAACAATACAGTTTCAAGAAAGTCCATTGAATGCTGCAGTTGCTTCTGTTAGGCTGCAATAAGATTCAATTACTAGAGCTTTTTCCTCTTCTTCTGAGAGAAAGCTCTAGTAATCACACATTTTGTACAAGTTCTTCTAGTTTCAGAAGATACTTCAGTGTCTCAATTGTCATATTTCTCAATGTTTACTAAATATGAGCTTTTTTCATCAAACAGGATGAATTATCAGGACTCTATTAAACTACAGTTCAAAAATCTGATCGCAGCAAAGAGCTTTATTATGTTACAAAATAGGACTGCACAATATATCGTTTCAGCATCGATATTGCAATGTGCTCGTCCGCAATAGTCACATCACAAAGATATGCCATGTCCAGTCTGAATTATAATTGACCAAGCTACAGAATTGTATTTGATCAGTGTATTTATATGTAAATTATATTTCTTACATTTCTTGCTTAGAATTGTTGTATTGTTTCTAGTCCAAATATCTACATTTCAAAGCAAAAACAAGAATATTTCACTCACCCCACTGGCAGATAATTTCCTTAAAACTCTTAATTTTCACTTATTTCTTCTGACGGTGAAAACTAAACAATATTTTTACTTGGTCTACGATTTTTTTTAAATAAATATTTGGACTAGAAACAAGTAAGAAAAGCATTTTTTTGCATTGTAATTTATTACATTTCTGTACCTGAATACTGTTAGAGTCCCCAGAAAACAATCAAATAGAGCTATTCAAACACTCTTCTGAAACTGTATTCATATCGTAATATTTATCGCAGAAAAATAAAATATCGCAATATCAGATTTGTCCAATATTGTGCAGCCATATTACAAAATATAGATTTTTTACAAATTATAATAATAAAAAAATATATAATTTTTATTCATCACAAATCGCAAAAACATGTCACAGCTCCCACAAAACTATTAAGCAAATGATAATAAGAAAATTCAATTGAATTTATATCTGTTGAATCATGTGACACAGAGATCACAGGAATAAATTACAGTTTAAAAACACACTGGGTATTTTAAATTGTAATAATATATCACAAAATGACTGTTTTACCCTACATTTAATAAAAGAATTGCAGCCTTGGCAAGCGTAAGAAATCTTTCAAAATTAAAAATATCAAATGGCTGTGTATACTGATACTGAATTTATTCTATGTTTATATTAAGCAGGAAGCAAATCTCCAATATGTCATGGTAAAATAAACCACAAAGATAAGCACTTAATGAACATCCAAAACACTGAGGCAGATCAAACACCATAAAACAGCTTTATGTCCCCTTCGTTAATTATGCTTACCTATGGTTGTCACCATTACTATGGAGCTTCTGAAGTAATTATTGGCTGGCACATAGAAACAATGGTCTTCGTTGCAAACAAATGTCCCTCGTCGTACCTGATTTCTGGCTATATACACTATATATCCATACATGGAGCACATCAGTACAATGGGAATGATTATTCCCAACACCATGAAGAGCATGTTGAAGGCAATGCTTGATGGTTTGAAGCTGGGAACGCAAAGAAACTTTGTTTCGCTGTAGGCATAACTACCAAAACCAAAAAGAGGCAGGGATGCGTTCAGGATGCTGTAAACCCACACCATCGCAAGGATGATTTTGGCCCTGTACGCTGTGAAAATGGCAGGGTAACTGAGGGCGAAGCAGATCTCGGTGAACTTGTCAACAGTTGCCCAGGTAAGCGAATGAATCGAGGCGAGCTGAAGTGCCAAAAACAGAAATGCGCTGCCTTGGCAGGTGGCGCTCTTGCTAGGGTAGCTCTTCACTTTGAAAAGACTGTTATGGATACCGAAAGGGATGGTGGAGACACCCAAAGCCAGATCGCATACACAGAAGCTCAACGTGAGAACCCAGGTGTCCGTTTGAAGGGTTTGGTTGAGTAAAATCACCAACAGCAATAGCAAGTTGCCAAATACGGAGCAGATACTGGAACCGATCATCAACACCGCATACAACACCGCCGTCCACTGCATGTTTACATTTACATTTGACATTTACAGACACAAATGCTCAATCGACGACAGACAATCACACTGGAAGCTGTGTGAAAGAGGACGTCACATTATGTTTGCCAAACCACCAGGGAAGGTGTTGCTGTATGGGAGGAGTGAACCTCATGCTGATCCTTAGGAGTCGAGGATCTACTGCACTTCACTAAGCACTGATGTCTTTGGGGAGTGTTAGTCAAGCCCCCCTCCATCTTTACTAGCAGCCGGTTTGCAAACTGCAAACATACTGTCTTGAGAGGCAAAGATATGTGAACAGCTACAATCACACGTAGTGGGGTAAATAAAGCATCTAACATTTAAAGAGTGTGTTTCTGTGGACACAAAGGCACATTGGGGAGGCTAGAGTTGTGCTGCTCGGCAAACACCACACTTGAGATTCAATATCCTCTCTGTCGCCGAATTTTATGAGCCATTTCGTACTCTAGTGCGTTTTATTTATATATATATATATATATATATATATATATATATATATATATAT
>CAIGQV010017386.1:24827335-24856803 GCA_903798115.1 Danio jaintianensis | reverse complement strand
ATATATATATATATATATATATATATATATATATATATATAATTGGCAAGAAAAATGACTCTAATGCGGTCTAAGCCATAATCATTAATTAAGGCTTCAGTGCTTTTACTCAGAGCTTAAGCCTTTCTTCCAGTTATATCAGTTATATCCTGTTACATGAGTCCTTTCATACAGGTATTAAGCATTTTTGGATAATAGGTTTTTGTTTTGGCGGTGATGCATAAGGTAGATTTGCTATACCTCATATTAGTTGTTTAGTAATAAAAACCTATTAGTTAGATCATTATTGTAATGAGTTTATAGATGTATTGAGCATTTATGGTCTGTGATTTAATTTAATTTACATGGTAAAGTTTTGTTTCATAAATGATTAAACTTTTTTTTTTTTTTTACAATTGTGTAAGATTTACTCTGATCCTTTTCTGGAAATAATTTCTATCCAATTTTAATGTGTAGAGACATTTTAAAATATGTATTTTATTGTAAAAGAAATGTAATTTATTGCTGTAATAGCAAAGCTACATTTTCATCAGCTATTATCCCAATCTTCAGTGTAGCATAATGTTTCACAAATGACTGTAATGTTTTTTTTGTAAGTGTGATTTTTATGCATGTTGTAAGAATATATGTCACAGTGTACACCTAAAAATAGGTGGATAGAAACATAGCAGTTTAGAAATATTTAGTTCTATATTTATAATATTTATTCTTTAAAAAAATTGTCTTTTATTGTCATTTCATTGGTTCATCTTTAATATTCTTTAAACTGAACAAAATATTAAACATCTTTGTTTTCTTTTTCCACAGCACAATGCTCCTATCCCACAAGGTGGACGTGGAGCAATACAGTACGTAACGCAGTATCAGCATTCTAGCGGACAGAGGCGCATCAGAGTGACCACCATTGCAAGAAAGTAAGTGTTTATATTTTTTATTTAAGCAAAGGCGTGAGATATTATAATTTTATGTTGTAATTTTAAATAAAATGCTGTTCTGTTGAAATTGGCATTCATCAAATAATTCTAGAAAAACATCATGGTTTCCAGAAAAAACATAAGTATGGAGCTTAAAATATGCCGAAACAATCTAAATGATGTTAATTTGAATTATCAACAATTTTAATTTAATAAAACTGAATATTATTGACCTTATTCTTTACGTACGAGCGGGCGCAGCCATTGGAATCTTTATGGCTCATTCGCTTCCATTGATTTTTAGACATTAAAACTGGCTCATTCTGCTGCTTTATGTTGCAATCTGATATTTTCTTATTATATTATTCTACTTTTTGTGTATAGTTATGAACACACTTGTTTGTAGAGTTTGACCGTTTTCTGCCGTTTATTATTCCTAGTCATTTCTCTCATAGGCCACTGAAAACGGGCGCACTTCCGCATTGAAGAATAAGGTCAATATGCTATTGAAAATTGTTTTGAATTTGAATTTCTAAACTTGAATATTGAACATCTGTTAATATTGACTTTGATAAAGGTGTAAGAGTTTGTGTCTTGTGAAATAACCCATCAGAGGTTACTGTATGTCAGCATCATCTCTTTATCCCTCAAAACACTGAAAACGTAAATAAGTTTGATTAACCAATGAGATGTAATTGAATTAAATATATGAATTTGGTTCACTGAAGTATGTATATATATATATATTACACAAACTACTGAAAATAGTTGACCCCCGATAGTCAGTTTGCAGACGAATTGTGTCCTCCTGAGCCAGTCCTCCACCAGTAAATTCACGCAGCTCTGTGATTGGCCAAAATGCTTGGTTTGATTTTCGGTGATCCTCTACTCTTCCCTGTTGATCACCCCTGACCTACTTTCTGCACTGAATCTGAATTTCACTATCTGAATTTCTGGTTTTGAATTTTAGAATATTGAATTTGATGTTCTGAATTTCTTTATCTTGAAAACTTGAAACTGTATTTTTACAAACTGGATATCTGCAGTCTTTGAATTCAGAACAAAAAAAATCTGAAGTTTGAAAATACGTCTATAAAAATCTGACTTAAAAAAATTCAGTTGTCTTAAATTTCAGATGTTCAATATTCAAGTCAAGAAAATCGAATTCAAATTAATAAATTCAAAAAAAATTTTAATGGCATATAATATTCAGTTTTATTAAATTACAATTGTTAATGATTCAAATGAACATTCATTTCATGAACATTCATGAAGATTCAGATTGTTTCGGCATATTTTAAGCTCCATAAATAAGCAGCTCAACAATTTTCAACATTAATAATAAAAAACGTATGTGGAATAATGTTGAAGTTTCGGATCACAGATACAAACGACATTTTAAACATTCATTTTAGATCAAAGGTATGTGGTCATCTTATCAAACCCAACATTTTGAAACTTAACACAAGGCCTGATATTTCTTTTGTGAACCACTAAGTGTCCATTTGTTCACAAACTAGTAGTGATACGTTCAGTAACAGAAACTGGGCGAAAAAAAACCCCAAAAACCTTGGGCACAACATTGAGACTGTAACTTGTTCTTAGTTTGATCCTCTTCTTTACATAAGTGCCTCCAAGTTTGGACTCTGTATGTCTTCCATTTGTTGTCTTCAACAATCCCATCCAGTTTCCATGACAACCCGAAGACGACTTTCCACTTTTAGAATATCGCATTTGTTTGTCTGAATCTCGATAGAGTAAATTCAATCTTCGACAAAGACGAATGTGCCTCTTATAGCTTTTAAAAGTACTGAAAGTGTCTGAAAGAACATTTCAGAGCTCTCTGGCTCTGTGCTGTTGCTTTTTTGAATATGCTTTGAAAGATTCTTTCCATCATCCAGACAGTGAGTCAGATTGAGGACTCAAAAGCTTGTGTTCGAAGGTCATTTGTGCTATAATGTGTTCTCCTCTTCAGCTGGGCTGATGCTCAGTCTCAGATCCAGAGCATTGCTGCATCTTTTGACCAAGAGGCCGCTGCTATCCTAATGGCCCGTCTGGCTGTGTACAAGGCAGAGACGGAGGAGGGCCCAGATGTTTTGCGCTGGTTGGACAGACAGCTCATCCGCTTGGTGAGTCTTTCAGCCTTTCTTCTTTTAAAGGGGTCATGAACCGCTTTTTTATTTTTTTGCTTCATTTAAATGTTATCAAGATTTTTTTTTACATCAAAAACATTGTATTTTACAAGTAATATAGTCAGCAGCATGATGGCTCAGTGGTAAGCAATGTCGCCTCACAGCAAGAAGGTCGTTGGTTTGAGTCCTGGGTGGGCCAGTTGGCATTTCTGTGTAGAGTTTGCATGTTGTCTCGGTGTTGGCGTGGGTTTCCATATGGGGGTGCTCCGGTTTCCCCCACAGTTTAAAGACATGAGTGTGTGTGAATGAGAGTGTGTATGGGTGTTTCCCAGTATTGGGTTGCGGCTGGAAGGGCATTCGCTGTCTAAAACATATGCCAGAATAGTGGGCGGTTCATTCCGCTGTGGCGACCCCTGATAAATCAGAGACTAAGCTGAAGGAGAATGTATGAATGAATAAATGACTGAAGTAATATAGTCTATTTTTGGCCCTATTTTGACCGCCCCATCAGAAGATTTGAATAGGGATTGTAGACTCGAAACTAAATGCCCACTTGTATGACTGGCTAGAGTTTTGCATATTTAAAAATGTTTAGAGATTAGGTTAAAAGGACGGCTGTGTGCTCTCGTTATAAACTTTTTGCATGTGACAGCCTACATCTTTTATTAATGGACGCAGCTGTGAGTTAGGTTAAATATACGCCTGAAATACTGAGTATAAACTGTTAAAACAGACAAAGAACTTCTGAATATGTAATAAATTACAGTTAATAATATTTGGGTGGTGCAAATTTTTTTCAAATTTGGATTTGGTACTGTTGGATCCAGTATAGTTGGCACATCAAGCATTGTCTTTTGGTTTCAATCTTACTTAAAATCCAGTGTTAAATTGTGCCTTGTTTATAAATTAATCCACAGTGAAATGAAGTGGAAAAAAGCACCAAGTTCTTAATGTGGTATGGTGGTATGTTACCTTCATTAAACTTATAAAATAAAGTTTATCCACTCTTTTCTAATTTTGGGATCAAATGGAAGGCAATGCTACCACAGTTTGGCACATATTGTGTTTTTCTGAGCATCTTTATAGTTTGTTTTTGTGTAGACATGCATTTGCCTCTCATTTTTTAATTCTGCAGCATGAATCAGTGGGCGGAGTTTAGACACACTGTTACATAACAAATTGGCAGATTCCACAATCTGTTGTGTTGCCAGACTGGCAGAAAGTTTTGAGCTCTAAAACTTACTGTATGTTTTACTCTTATATGTAAAAACATACAGTTGAAGTCAAAATTATTAACCCTCCTGTGAATTAATTTTAAATTTTTTCAAATATTTCAAATGTTTAACAGAGCAAGACATTTTTGACAGTATTTCATATAATATTTTTTCTTCTGGAGAAAGGCTTATTTGTTTTATTTCTGCTAGAATAAAAGCAGTTTTTATTTTTATTTTTAAACCATTTTAAAGGTCAATATTATTAGCCCCCTTAAGCAATATTTTGTTTCGATTGTCCACAGAACAAACCACTGTTATACAATGACTTGCCTAATTACCCTAACTTGCCTAATTAACCTAGTTAAGCCTTTAAATGTCACTTTAAGCGGAATAGTTCAGGGTTCATACGGTCATGGAAAACCTGGAAAAGTCATGGAATTTTGACATAGCATTTTCCAGGCCTGCAAAAGTTTTGGAAAATCAGAAAAACCCACAAAGTTTTTGAAAAGTCATGGAAAACAGATATCTGTATTCTTTAATATAGGTTAGTTGTCTTTTCTTTGTTTCTGTCCTTGGCCAATCACATACTCTCACATTATTAGTGCGGTGTAAGCATTATCTAAATCTATTTTACATAGATATAAATATAAGCTGAAACTAAATCGATTGTTGTGTGTTTTACGATATGCTGTAATAAATTTGAACATGTTTTTTACCATGCATATGTAGACATTGCATGAAACATTAGGTTACGAAAATTTACTTGAAAGTCTTGGAAGAATCATGGAAAAGTCATGGAATTTTAGTAGTAAAAATGTGCATGAACCCTGTAGTATCTTGAAAAATATCTAGTAAAATATTAGAAATTAGTGATTAAAACTATTATATTTAGAAATGTGTGGAAAAATCTTTGCGTTAAACAGAAATTGGGGGAAAAATATACAGAGGGGCTAATAATTCTGACTTCAACTGAATGTCAAGGAAATTAATCACTACCTTAGCATGTAGCACTACAGTAGATGCACAGCAATTTTCCTATATATTTTTTCAATTTACAGTGCCAGAAGTTTGGAGATTATCATAAAGAAGATCCCAACTCGTTCCGTTTCTCCGAGACGTTCTCGCTGTATCCTCAGGTACCCTTTTGTCTCCCACTCTGAGACGGCACTGAATCTCACTCTAAAGCAGTGTGAAAAGGAGGTGTTGATGTTGTTTTTGGCAGTTTATGTTCCATCTGAGGAGGTCGCCGTTCCTGCAAGTGTTCAACAACAGTCCTGATGAAAGCACCTATTACAGGCATCAGTTCATGAGGCAGGACCTGACCCAGTCTCTGATAATGGTACAGCCCATTCTGTATGCATACTCCTTCAACGGGCCGCCAGAGGTAAGCATGCAAACCTTCCAACACATTTATTGTTTGCATGATTTGACTGACTGTTGAGGGTTTCTATTAAAGTGTAAGTTAACCTAGAAATGAACATTCTGTTAGTTACTCACCCTCATGTCCAAACCCCTGAGACCTTTATTCATCTTCTGAACACAAATGAAGATATTAGGTGAAATCTGAGAGTTCCTGACTCATTCAAAGTCCAGAAAAGTACCAAAAAACATCCTCAAAGTGAATGTGCGTTAAACAAAGCCAATATTTTTAGTTTTATATACTCACTAAAGTAGGTTGATAATATTCTGATTTAACCACTGAAGGCATATGGTCTGTTTTGAGGATGTTTTTGTACCTTTCTGAAACGTTGCTGTGTATGCAAGATAAGTGAATGCTCAAATTTCCCCTGAAATATCTTAATTTGTGTTACAAAGACTGGAGTTTGAGGGTGCTTTCACACCTAGACATTTGTTTCGGAACCTGGCACGTTTGCCCGCGTAGCGTGGTTCGATTAGGCGTATGTGAAACCCGCAATCGTGCCGTGCCAAATCAGTCGGTCTGAGACCGCCTGAATGAGGTCTGAATGAGTCTTGGACCGATTGAATCTAACTCTGGAACGGTTTGGTTGTAGTGAGAAAGCAATACGATTCAACGAACTAACAAACTATATCACAGTGGCTATATCACAGTGTATTATGGATATGTAATAGGTATATATATGGCTATAAGAAGAGAGAATGATGAGCAGGGCGAGATATCATTCCTACCGGTAAAAGTGTGTTTTATGTCGAATACGAAAGTGAAAGCATGCAGTCTAACTGAACTATTAAAATTATATATAATATCATTAACCTTCTGGATTACTCAACTTCTGATACATAATCGATATATTTTTTACAACCCTTGACAATTGAATTGAGGCTCTGTATGAGAAATTCTTACCTCTGATTTATATTTGGTGATGACTGCGTCTGTGGGTGTCACTATTCAAACTGAAAGTGCACCTTTTCACCTAAAATGTCTCATTTCTCATCGTCATAATAATGACGTATAACTGCTGAGCGGAATCTCGGAAAATAAACCAAACTCTGACCAATGTGAGGAGCGTTTACTCGCACTTGACTTTTTTCATTATTTTTGGTCTGTTTAGAAACTTTGCCGTGTGAAAGCCAACCGCACCAAGAACAAAAACCAACATTGTAACAATTTTAATCCCGTTTCGGAACAAAAGAAATCTATCTACAGGTGTGAAAGCACCCTGAAACAACATGAAGATGAGTTACTAATAACATAATTTTTGGGTGAGCTAACACTTTTTAATGGAAGATGCTGTGATCACTTAGGGGAAATTGTGAAATATATTTATTGTTTATACATTTTGGGAAATATTCTTTTAGTTTTAAATAATAGTTTTCCAGTTTCATCTATTCTCAAATTTTTCATTGTGGATTTGACACTATTCAGTTACACTGAGTACGTTTACATGGACACCAATAATCAGATTTTAATACGATTAAGACAATACTCTGATTAAGAGGCTACCATGTAAACAGCGAATATGCCGATCGAAGTGCAGTGCAGACATGTAAACAACTTAATCAAACTATTACCGTCATGTAGGACTTTTCGCTGTGTTTGGCAACAGGATATTCCATACACACAAGGCTGTTTGACACTATTCTCTGCACCTACCGAGTCAGAGAAGGACCACAGACACCTGCATCACCAAATGTGGAGGTTTTTTCTCCCATACAGCGTGCAGTATCAAGTCCCATTAAAACAACACTCTTCCAGCAGTTCAAATACTCACATCCAATACCTCAGTTTGTCATGGGGGGCATGCATGAAATGTTCCTGAATGAAAATGAAAGTGCCAAACTGCAGTTCAAGTCGACAAATTAAAAATGAAATACCTGAAATTACATGAAACTCCGGAGGAAACGTGGATATCGTGATGACGCAATGACATTAATCGAATTATGTGCTATAACATGTAAAACGGGATCATGAAAGGAACATTGAAAAAGCAACTCATGTAAACACCTTCATCATATTATTGTCTTATTCAGATTAAGTCAAATCATTCGATTACTGATGTCCATGTAAACGTAGTCATTGACCAGTGTTGAATTATATGCTGTTGATTTTTAGTCAGTGTTAGTGCATATGTTCATAAGCAATGCTTTTTTTGTTAATGGTGGGGGAAGAGTTGTCTCAAATGACTTTTTAATTTAAAAGATTTTTTTTAATGCCATGGAAGCATCAAACATAAGAAAAGAAATAAATGTCAAATGATGAAAAATTATGTTAATGGAAGGAAAGAGTTGAGTTAAAGGACTAAACTTTTTTTAATGCCGTGGAACCATTGTCAAATGACAAAAACATTCCATTAAGAGCAGGGAAAGTGTTAATGAGTATTGGACAGTACATCCTGTGCCATGACTTATGACACTGAATCTAAATTGCATTGTCATGATAACTGTGCACATGATGTCCCCTGAGTCAACAGATTAAAATTTGCTATGTTTAATTAGTGCTCTGATCTTTTGTTTCTTATTACCATTCAAAGCTCAGACTATCATTGGCTATTATTGTGTTTAAACCTATTTTACCAAAAAGCCTGAAAGTTGCATTTATTTTCTCTTACATTTTGTGAGTGAGAAAGCTTCTTCATAAATAGGTTGTATAAACTTCTTTAGTTGCACTGAGTGAATTAAACAACATCAGGATGATGATACGACAAGCAACTCACACTGACTTGTATTATTCTAATCTGCTTTAATAGAGGGCTTAGTGTTTTTCCCCTGACACTAAGACCAGAAGCAGCTGAGCTTTCAGGAAAGATGTTTATCAAAGCATCTAATTGACAGTAACAGTCCAGTAAATGGTTTTGTTTCTTGTTGTTGTAGCCTGTGTTGCTGGACAGCAGCAGTATCTTGCCTGACCGCATCCTCCTCATGGACACTTTCTTCCAGATTCTGATTTACCACGGAGAGGTAAGATTGAGGGGAAAAAATAGCATGCATTCTGCTTTCCTGCTGTGATTTATTTCCCCTGTGACTAGATAGATGTTGGTTTAGCGCCAAGTCTTTTTCATGTTTTCAATAATTAAGAATACAGTCTGCTTTCTCAGTCTCGGTACGAGAACTGTTCAATAATCTGTGCGCATGAAATCCGAGCCAGTAAACTGAAACAAGTTTAAACTTGGCTGTGTTTCAGAGGACGAACATTTTCTGATGAAACACTTGTAGGTGTCTCGCTGAAGTACATGCTAATGAAGTGAAATTTGAAACAAATGGAGTGAGATGTTCCCATAGTCACAGCTCAGCAAATACACTTGCACCAGTAAACAAGCCGAGTTTTCAGATTTGGCTTGTTGTTGTTGTTGTTGTTGTTGTTGTGTGAGTTGTGACAGATGCACTGTGTTTTCCCCTCATGTAGACTGTGTCTCAGTGGCGTAAAGCCGGGTACCAGGACATGCCCGAGTATGAGAACTTCCACCACCTGCTTCAGGCTCCCATCGATGATGCTCAAGAGCTTCTACATACTCGTTTCCCCATGCCACGCTACATCGACACTGAGCACGGCGGCAGTCAGGTACAAACAACATTAAGAATGCCACTGGAAATATACAGTTGAAGTCAAAATTATGTCTTTTAACTTTTTTTAATCAATATTTAGTCAATATTATCAGCCCCCTTAAGCAATATTTTTTTTCGATTGTCCACAGAACAAACCACTGTTATACAATGACGTGCCTAATCAACCTAGTTAAGCCTTTAAATGTGACTAAGCTGAATACTCGTATCTTGAAAAATATCTAGTGAAATATGATGTACTGTCATCATAGCAAAGATAAAAGAAATCAGTTATTAGAAATGAGTGATTAAAACTATTATGTTTAGAAATGTGTTAAAAAAATCTTCTTTCTGTTAAACAGAAATTGGGGAAATAAATATATGGGGGGGCTAATAATTCAGACTTCAACTGTATGTGTAGATTCTAATTTCTAGATTCTAAGATTTAGATTCTAATTGACCTTTTTAACAGAGAATTACATCATTGAATTATATCAGAGGGGCCTAACTTCATGATTTCTGTAGGCATATAGTTTATTGAACCTGGAGCGCTATCTTAAATAAACTTAATATAAGTAATAAGTCCTGCCTTCTAAATAAAGAGCCAACTTTAAATTTGTAACAGTTTTTAATAGAAGCTCCGGCTGCCATGAGACAACCACTTAACAGTGTCATACATGCATTGGCTGGTCCAGCCTGAAATGTAAGTTTATTTATGGGGCAGATGATGTGAGATTTTGTTGCTGACTTGAAATATGTTATTTAAAGGTTAGTAAGGCAAGCAGTTTTTGAGACTTAAGGATTTATTTTTTCATTTAAATGACTGTCTAGAGATTTAATAAGGCCTCTGAGCAAACAGATTTTTCAATGATGCCATGGGAGAGGATTTGTGCATAGATATACTAGATGTCGCCTGGCCTATTGTTGTCTATTGGAAGGAATGCGTCAATAGAGCCGCCATTTTAGTACAGGGTAGCGCTCCTTTGAAATGAATGCGGGACCAAGGTGCAGTGGAGGACTGTGGCCATCCAGAGCCAGAGATATACACATATATACATATATCTATGATCGGGAATTTTCCCCCGTGGTCAGTACGCAAAAAAAATGTATAAAAAAAATTCATTACGAAAATTATAATTTTACCTCACTTTTGTACATCGATGGATAAGTGACCGCACGGGCATTGCTGATAAATAGTGTGTGTTTGTGTGCATGGAAATGTATTATCCTCCCTCCCTGTTAAATTTGATCAAATCCGTGTCCTGAAACACATCCCCCTCTCCTGCTTTCACTTCTCATTCTAACGGAGGGAGCGATTCGTTTGTGAATGAATCCCCGTTATGAACGACTCGTTCACTCAGCCGACAACAATACAAGTTTCTGGCACCGCAGCGTCTCGTTGTCATATTTCATTTACATTGTTTGCTGATTTTATTCAACAAAACCAGCATAAGCCTAGAATTCAGTGCAAGTTGGTGCTACTTTGCCTTATGATCGGTGCAGTAAGAGACTGTATTATCATCAATAACGTTACTTGTTGAGCACAAAAGTTTGTAACATGTAAAAAACGAAATCTTGCCTATGAAATGTTCTGCCTTTGTGCTTTGTTTTCTTTGTTTGCTCGTTACTACACCCGTAAGCAGCGCTAAAGTCCAGCATCTTCACATTGGCACACTGTCTTGACTAGTGCTGTTGAATGATGTTTGTCCTGGGAGCACTGTACAAATATGGCGGCGCTATTGACGCATGCTGAGGGTCCGTATGCGATATCTAGTGTATATATCTATGGGATTTGTGAACAGCAGTGAAGCAATGCGATTAAAACTGTAAAAACAATACAAATTCTCAATTAGTAATAACCTATTATTTACTCAAGTGTCGTATTGAATAATTGTCATATGTGCAGTAGTGCAATATTCAGGAAAACAGCAATCCAAACCTAAAACCTTTTAACCTAAAACATACAGATTGTAGTGGAAACTGCCTTTCACGTCATATCATTCGCTTTAGTTTCCTGCTCACTCCATGTAAACCATGATACATGAGTCTGTTCATTCAGTAGTATTTGTGTGACGCACTGACTGCTCTTGTGATGATGATATAGAGCGAACACAAGTGGTCACAAGAGGCTCATTTGAATGCATTAGTACTAGGTGGAAATGCTATCATGATTTGGCCGAGCACTTTTGATCAACGCATGTACTGTATAACCCAAGTGGAAACTGAGCCGGTTGAAAATCGATTCAAATATGTGACTATTCAAACCGGTAGAAATGTTGAATGAATTGTGATACATATTTTTGAACAGAGGGGGCGCTGTGTTTACAGGCGCAAACTCGCTTTACCTGCACGTCAGCAGCGAGCAAGAGGTGGGGCGGCAGACTAAAATGACAGCGGTGAGGTGCGCCAGACAAAACACAAACTGTGTGCAAATACTGCAAAAAGACGTTTACTTAAACTAACAGAACAACAAATATGATGCAGCACAGTGAAAAACGACTGTCACAGACTTCTATATGCAAAAAGCTATTAATAGGCCAATCCACGCTGACCGGAGGATTGGCAGCTCCGCTTGCTCTGACGAGTGCTAACGTTACGGACATCACACGGTGCATCAGTGTTTTCATAGCGAAAGTGTGAAGATGTTTTTCAGACTGAAAGAGAAAGCTGTGCTGTTACAGATCCAGGTATTAGATTGTTCCTTTTTTACCCTCTCTTTTTCAATTTAGTTTATGCATAATTTAATAATTTGCTTATTATATCATATATTATACATTATAATCAGTATTTTATGCCAGTGGCCAGTCCCTTGGAGCAGAGGGCCTATTGACCACCTCTGTACACACTGCTTTCTGGTTTAGGAAAGGCTTACCTCTCCATACCAGCCATCTCAATCCCCAGTGAAAGAGTTTTTTTTTTTATCAGCAGGGGACATTGTAAATGTGCAAAGATCTCAGCTTATATCAGAAAACATAGATATGCTGATATTTCTCTTAAAAAATGTCAAATCCCAGCACAGTCACAGTTTTAGTTTGCATTGTTCATTTTTGATTTGGAATTCGTTTTGAATTTGTAATGTAGCTACACAGTCAAAGGTTTAGTTTGTTTATATTAAAGAGTCTTCTTTAGTTTGTATTATTCACTTTTTTATTTGGATTTTGTTTTAAAATTCCAATTTAGTTATTGCAGAAAAGATTTGATTTTGTAAAAAAAAATAAGTGCAGCATTTGAGAAAAAAATGAAAGGGCTCTTGTTCACCTTCAATTAGTCTCAAATAACTTTGTTAAAAAAATCGTGACTGAATCGTGAGAATAGTATCGTGAATCGTATCGAATCGTGAGTCAGGTGAATTGTTACATCCCTAGCATTAATGGACAAACAAGCAGACTACATTGTAAGACTTCTAAAATGTAGTTTGGGTCATTCTAAAATCACTTAGCCAAAGTCCATCATCAAAGTGGCTCACTATTATTACCTCCAGAACTGTCTTGTGCTCCTACACTCCCAAAGAGTTATCTCAAAAGTCTCTGCGCATTGACCGCGGGTTTCATCTTTGTCTTTTGAAGTGGATTCCCTTACTGCAGCAAATTACATTTTTCTTTAGAAAAATTTACTCCAGTTTATCAGGAAGTGTTGATTTTGTTTCCATCTAATGAGTCAAAGAAATCAATGCTTTATTTGCAAATATTTTATGCAACATTCCAGTTGTATTTAATTTGCACCATTGAATGGAAACATCAGTTAAAGCAATACACCACAAGCTATTGTTTCAAAACCTGCTCCATCTTAAGTCAGCTCCCTTATAAGCTGTCGTCCTCTCTCCAGTATGCATATAAAACAAATGAGGCTGGACTCACAGTTGGTTTAATAAAATCTGACTTTGTCATGTTGCTAAGTGATAATCTCATGAGCAAGAATTAATTTCTAAGGGGATCCTTTTAACTTTGCTCCAGAACCCTCTTAGTAACATTGGTGGATTACTGTGTTTTTTTTATGACATCTATGGCAACCGTTATGACATAAAATATGCCCAAAAATGACATTTAGTAATTGTAATTATAAGAAACAAACAAACAAGCAATTCTTGTGCCAAGTAATACAGATTATTAGCCTGACTGAGGTTTATGTTTGCCAAGAAGCATAACAAATCAAATATCATTCTTAGTATTGCAGCCAACATTTAAGTGCACTTGGCCCTTGAGTATGGTATTCAGTTGATGTGTGGTTGTGTGTATGTGAGTGACAAGGTTATTACAGTTTTGCATATTTAAATGAGTTTTTATTTCAATGCTATTTGTAAATTTCAGTTTAGTTTTAGTTTGCTTCAATTAAATGTTTTTTGTTAGTTTCACTTAATTTTTTTATTTGTGATCACATTTCTATTTAGTTTTTAAATATTTCGTTTTAGTTCTAGTAATTCTAGTTTAACAGAGGTTACTGTGCATTCACACCGAAGCCGATGAAGTTCGCATTGAAAATGAATGACTTCCGGCTACTTTGACGCTCTCGCCGCTTACGGTGTGAACGCACAGTTAACAGGTCATGTCCAGTCAACCAAAGCAAAGTCATGTTTGCACAGCTTGTATAACTCGCTTAGTAATAAAAATAAAAGAGTTGTTTGAACTGAAAACTATACAAATGCAGCTTAAATGAAATAAAGTAAAAATGATGAGGAATTAAGACAAGCAGACATTCATTCATTCATTCATTTTCTTTTCGGCTTAGTCCCTTTATTAATCTGGGGTCACCACAGCGGGATGAACCGCCAACTTACCCAGCATATGCCCTTCCAGCTGCAACCCATCACTGGGAAACATTCATACATACTCATTCACACACATACGATACGGACAATTTTAGCTTACCCAATTCACCTATACCGCATGTCTTTGGACTTGTGGGGGAAACCGGAGGAAACCCACGCGAACACGGGGAGAACATGCAAACTCCACACAGAAATGCCAACTGACCCAGCCGAGGCTCGAACCAGCGACCTTCTTGCTGTGAGGCGAACGTGCTACCCACTGCGCCACCGCGTCGCCTACAAGCAGACATATTTATATTAAAGATCATACATGCGTAGTTTACATTTTTTGTCAACTGAAGAAAAGTTTTACGTGTTTTATTTTTAAATAGAAAAGATGTTTTTTTTTTACTTAATCACGCTCTGTAAAAGCACCATCTACAGGTACTTCTCTAAACAGCCACAGGTCTGATTTTCTGCCACGGAATGAGTGCTTATTAATTCAAAAAGTGAATTTAATATAAAATTTGTACTTTTTCAGTTAGTTTTTCAGTGACTGTTGTTGGTTTTATTTAAGTTTAGTTGTTCCATTTATTGTGATTATTATATATTTTTTTAGTTAATGTTTTTTGGACCAACAGTCTAACCAACTAACTTTAGTCTAGGGCTGGGCGATAAATCGTTTTTATCTGTTAACTCAAGTGTGAGGTTTACATTGATTTGTTTGAATGAATATCGGTTTTTACCCTAACATGTGACTCTTCCTGTAGTTCCCCCCGCATTTGCCATAGAAACACACAAACAACATGGCAGCAAGCAGAGAACTCCGAGAAATGTTGCACTCTTTAAAATGAACATGAACACGGACAGTAGCCTAATGTGGGTAATTTAACACAAAATAAACATGAATAAACCTCTGTTCATTGAAAATAAATAAATAAATAAAATGAATAATCTTGAAAAATGTCCCCTTTTTAACAATCGTTATGAGTTTACTTTCACTGTAATTGTATAAAATGGTTTAATCGATATTATTATTATTATTATTATTATTATAAAAGTCTTGTATGCAATTATGAATAGAGTTTGTTAAATTGGATCTTTAAATTACATATTTTTTTTACTTAGCATTTTTATATCCTATTATTAATTATAATTATGATAAGGTTATATAGGGTAATAACCTTCAACTCCAAGCATTTTTTGTGGGAGGAAAAAATCGATCTAAATTGTAAATCAATTTTTTTTTTAAAAGGCCATATCGCCCAGCCTTACTTTAGTCTTAGTTTTTGTTTAGTAAAATAACTTTAATGCATGGGTGCACACTATTTTACAACCAAATTTCACAGCCAGATCTAACCATTTGTAACCATAACAAACAAAAAAAAAAAAATCAGAGAGAGTCGTATTTGTTTAACGCATAATTCTGCATGAGTCAGTGCAAATATTTCTAAACTGCTCCACAAAATCAGCTCTCTGTTCTCAAGCCTTGATTAATGACGGCTCAAATGAAATATGCAACTTTGAAAGCTGTTGTTCCGACAGCTCTTCTGTCAGTTTATACGCTTCGGTGACTCGCCCTCGAGATTTTTAAATGCCGCTTGTGAATAAATGACTGTAATGGGTCATCAAGGCTTGGCTGCCGTTTTGCATATTAACTGTTTTGAAGATGCATCAAGATTTATTTCTTCTCTCCCTCCAGGCTCGTTTCCTCCTCTCCAAAGTCAATCCTTCTCAGACTCACAACAACATGTATGCATGGGGTCAGGTGAGTGCTGTATATCTCACCGGCACAAGCACATTTCCCTCTGCCAGCCATATTGATTAGTCTGCTGTAACAAGTTGTTGTTATACAGCTCCATAAACACGTCTGGGCTTGTTCTAATATTGTATTACCCACACCGCCGCTGATTGAATCACATTTCCTCTGTTTGTGTAGGAGTCTGGCGCACCCATTCTGACAGACGACGTGAGTCTTCAGGTGTTTATGGATCATCTGAAAAAGCTGGCGGTCTCCAGCGCCGCATAAAAGCTTTCTCTCATCAGTAACACACAGCCAGCAGGGTCACATTGGCACTGCCCTCAGTTTTTTCCCATTTACATCATGCATAAATGGAGCACAGATTTCGTAAGAGAGATTGAATCAATCGTGAAGGAGCGTATGATTCGTTAATGATGAATTGCGAGGCTGTGTTTGTCATAACACTACGTCAGGGCAACATGTTTGTTACTGTTTTAATCAGAACATACTGATTTAGCTGTGTAATGAGGGTTAGTTCACACTAAATGAAAATGTACTCGTCCTCAAGTGGTTATAAACCTTTCTGTTGAACACTAAAGAAGATATTTTGAAGAAAGCTGAAAACTTGTAACCATTGACTCTTCTATAGTAGGAAAAATAAATACTATGGGAGTCAATGGTTACAGGTTTTCAGCATTTTTCTAAATATCTTCTTTTGTGTTTTACAGAAGAAAGAAACTTATAAAAGTTTGAAACAAGAAAAGGGTGAGGTAAATGATGACAGAATTTTCATTTTTGGGTGAACTATCCACTATTTAAAGAAATAGTTTACACAAAAAAATGATTATTTAGTAGATATTTTCACACTGAATGAAAATTTACTCACTATTTACTCATCCTCAAGTGGTTATGAATCGGGGTTTCTTTCTACTGTTGAACACTAAAGAACATATTTTGAAGAAAGCTGAAAACCTGTAACCATTGACTCTTCTGTAGTAGGCAAAACAAATACAATGGGAGTCAATGTTTTCAGCATTTTTCAAAATATCTTCTTTTGTGTTTTACAGAAGAAAGAAACTCATAAAGGTTTGAAACAAGTAAATGATGACAGAATTTTCATTTTTGGGTGAGGTATCCACCATTTAAAGAAATAGTTTAAACAAAAAATGATTATTTAGTTGATATTTTCACACTGAATAAAAATTTACTCATCCTCAAGTGGTTATAAATCAGAGTTTCTTTCTACTGTTGAACGCCGAAGAAGATATTTTGAAGAAAACCTGAAACCATTGACTTCCATAGTGGGACAAAACAAATACTATGGAAGTCAATGGTTACAGGTTTTCAGCATTTTCCAAAGTATCTTCTTTTGTGTTTTACAGAAGAAAGAAACAAGTAAAGGGTGAGGTAAATGATGACAGAATATTTCTTTTTGGGTGAACTATCCCATTTAAAGAAATAGTTTACACAAAAAAATGATTATTTAGTTGATATTTACTAACCCTCGTGCTATTCCAAATTGTACACAAACTGATATTTCTTAATAATCGCATATAAAAATATTTTATATTCAGTTTTTGGAAGTCATATAACTGTTGATTTGCCTCCAAAAATGGAAAACTGGCACATTGCATTTGCAAAAGTGTTTTTGTTGTTTTTCTGCAACTTTTCTGAATGAACTAGACATGCATTTTCTAAATTACAACTTACAAAGCTATCATTCGGCTTCAAAAACCTGGGATTTATTGCACATTTATTGCTTTTGAGCTTCTTTTATATAGCGAAAGCCAAAAATTGTTCTTCAAAAGCTGTTCAAAAGTGTTCTATAGAAACAATAATTGCAGCATATGAATTTAGAACAACACGAGGGCGAGTAAATAATGACAAAAAATCTTTTTCTTTTTTGGCTGAATTGTTGCTTTGAATCCGATGTTTATGCGTATAAAGCTCTGTGATGAGACCTCATGTTGAACGGAGGGAGGAAACTAGCTGTTTTTTTTAAGCACACCTGCAGCAGATACTTTTGTTTGCCTATAGTGGAGGAAGGTGAAAGCAGTGCCATTGTAGCCAATTAAGCATGAGAGCTGGAACGCCGCCTCTAGCCAGCAGCGCAGAACAATGGCTTTATTTTTAGATGCTGTCTCTCGTCTTTGCTGCTGTTTGTTTCAGATTCTCAATTCCGAACACAGACTTGCGGAATTTGTAAGCTGCCTTTCTGTCTGTCGCTCTGATATTTATGAGGCATTTCTAGCAGTATTGTATGTTTTGTTTCTAATAAAACCGGCTTCGTGATCCCAGCTGGTCTGCAGAGTTCTGAAACTATTTTTTCTTTGTCACTCTCGTCTTTCAAGTCGGCATTCGGCAAATCTCAAAGGACGCAAAAGCCACCTGTGCCTCGCTTTCTGTTTTTTTCGGTTAAAGGAATAGTTGAAAAAACTGTCATTGTTTTTTCATCCTCGTGTCAATGCACTCAGCGTGACTGACTGCTTTTCTATCATCTCTCCTCTATGCTAAGTTTGATTGACCTGAGGGGTGAAATATTCCTCAGAGTGCAACTGTTGGAATTTGGGTTGTTTTGTGAAGTAATTCACTGCATTGAAACATCATGAAATGCCATAATGCAGTTCATGTCAAACACAAACAATCCAACATCCCATTTCACCATTGTTGTGGCTGTTTATACTGATGGCCACATGGGAGCAGCAATTAACAAGACAGCACTGCTCCAACTACAATTATTTAAAGGGATAGTTCACCAATAATGAACATTTATTCACCATCTACTCTTTCTGAAGTGGTTTCAAAGCTTTGAGTTTCCTTTTTCCAGTTGAACACAAAAGAAGATATTTTGAAGAAGTTAGAAACGTTTTTCCTACTATGGAAGTCAGGTCTTCAACATTTTTCACAATATCTTCTTTTGTGTTCAACAGAAAAAGGAAACTCCAACAGGGTTGTGATAAGTAAATGATGACAGAATTTTCAGTTTTAGGTGAACTATCCCTTTAAGAAGTCAAAAGTTCTTTAAAATGCCTCTGGAATTTTTCTGGAAAGCAATGACTAGTTCTTGCCTTTAAGTGTTCATTATTTCAGAACGCTCCATGTTATTCCAGGTAAGGTTTCTCATTTGTCTCTCTATCAATAGTTTTATGGATTGTGCTGTCAAATAGGCATGCCAGAGTTTTCATGCTTATTAAACTAATAAATTCAATATTTCATTAGGCCGGTATGAAAGGGATATTACTTATACCCCCTGAGAATAATGTAGTGTATAATCTGTCATCTACAGTCGGATCCTATTATGCATTATGAAACGGTTTCGCAGTGGATTGAAAGCTTGTGAAGTAACTATACCTGTAAATTACTTTCAATTTTCTTGCACTTTTATTTACCTCTGTTAACTCATTCTAAAATTGCATAAGACGTGGAAAACTTTGAAATATTCAAAGCACATGAAATATGGCAATTAAATTACTCTGGAAGGGCGACATGAAAATGTTGCTTGTACATGACACAAAGTATTTATCTATAATGTACTTTTAAAAAAAAAACTTTTTGATGTTGTACAATGAGGATATTCAGGCGGCATGGTGGCTCAGTGGTTAGCATTGTTGCCTCACAGCAAGAAGGTCGCTGGTTCGAGCCCCGGCTGGGCCAGTTGGCATTTTTGTGTGAAGTTTGCATGTTCCGTGTTGGCGTGGGTTTCCTCCGGGTGCTCCAGTTTCCCCCACAGTTCAAAGACATGCGCTTAAGGTGAATTGAATAAACTATATTGGCCGTAGTGTATGTGTGTATGGATGGGTTGCAGATGGAAGGGCATCCGCTGTTTAAAACATATGCTGGATAAGTTGGCGGTTCATTCCGCTGTGGAGACCCCTGATGAATAAAGGGACTAAGCCGAATGAAAAGTGAATGAATGAATTACTCTGGAAGTCAAGACTGCCAAAGAAAAAAAAGATAGAAATTGTTTCACTTCCAACTGAACTGTGGTGCTTCTCAGCTGAAATACAAAAGCAACGTGGATCAAAGACATGTCAAGGAACAAAATTTGAAGACATGATGTCCCAAGAAGTACAGAATGCTTAAGAATACTTGTTTACTTCCCATCAATAATGATGTTGCCCATTACAAATCAACACAAGTCAAACTAAATGCATTACTGTTTCGGTCTGGACTAGGGCTGCACAATATATTGATATCGCAGTGTGTGAATCCGCAATAGCCACATCGCAGGATCTACAATGTGGAGTTAGGATTATAGTTGACCAGGTGCAACAGTTCAGAACACATGGAAATTGTGGAGTCATTTTCAGTTTCACTGTAATAAATTGAAAGTTTATCAGTTGCGTGTGTTTTCAAGGCCAGTGACTGTAAGCATTTTAAGCAAGTTTAATGCATTTGGGACACAAGGAATTATTTCATAAAACATTTTGTAGCTTTAACAAAGATTTATTTTGTTTAATTATTTATACAGTGAAGACTATACAACTTTTAATGTGCATTTGATTATTTTATTTCTGTACCTGAATACTGTTAGGACTCCTTTATTTATACAATTGCTCTACTTTATTTACCTGTGCTGGTAATTAGTTCATTAGATTTTCTGCAGATGCACTCCTCTACAAAATCATCCCGATCAATATAAATGTATTCATTATTTCCAAATAGAGCTATTCAGTATTTGGTGAAATATCGCAATATAAATCGCGGAAAATAAAAATATTGCAATGCAAGTTTTTTCCCACTATCAAACAGCCCTGGTCTGGACCAAGTGAACCAAACTATTAGTGTGAAGTCACAGTAAGCTGTCAACTGAAAAAAAAAAAAAAAAAAGATTCTGCCCAAAAGTGTTTGGAAGGAGTGTCTTAATTCATTTCTCAAGGTATGCTGATGCACCGATAAAATTGTTTTTAGAAGATACAGATTTTAGCAACAATTTAACAATTTAGCAACCATTTAACACTGAACTGTCCAACATTTTATAGGAGGCACAATTTAAGATAAAAAATTGACAATATGACCATGTTCAAAAGTGATTTTTGCCATTCAACAACATTAACTTTTAACAATAACTTCTATTTGATGTATATAGAACATTTTTAATAAATAAAAGTGCTGTTGCTATATGTAAATTACACATCTTGCTGCTCCAGAAAAATATTGACTCACTAAAGTGCAGTTCTCAAAGACATTTTAGCACAAACTAAACAATGGTTTTGTGTCAACGTCTGAGCATGATGCACACCAGCTGCTTTCCTGATGCACATCATATAAAAAAAATCTGCAAGTATTTAATCCTTTTGCTCTGAGAATAACATTGAATTATCATTACCTCCATTTAATTATTAACCATCAGTATTGGCCTTTTTCATATTTTTGCCAAGATGTCGATAGCTTTAAATGAATCCAATACCAGCAAACGATAAATATACCTAAATATATTCCTACATTTTACAAGTACTGCAACATCTAAGCAATTTTTAGACATTTATTCATTTTCCTTCGGCTTAGTCCCTTATTTATCAGGGGTCGCCACAGTGGAATGAACCGCCAACTATTCTGGTATATGTTTTACGGAGCGGATGCCCTTCCAGCTGCAACCCAGTACTGGGAAACACCCATACACACTCATTCACACACGCACTCATACACTACGACCAATTTAGTTCATCCAATTCACCTATAGCGCATGTGTTCGGACTGTGGGGGAAACCGGAGCACCCGGAGGAAACCCACACCAACACGGGGAGAACATGTAAACTCCACACAGAAATGCCAACTGACCCAGCCGGAACTGGAACCAGCGACCTTCTTGCTGTAAAGTGACAGTGCTAACCACTGAGCCACTGTGCCGCCCAATTTGGAGACAATGAGAATAAAAAAAAATTCATAATCTTGTCAGTTTGATTGACTTAATCTTAAAAAACAATCATTTACTTAAATCACTACCAAGAAAATATCAAATCTTAAGTTTGTTTTGACAAATTAAGACGTATGTCTATATCAAAATCACATCTGGAAGTCTGCCTCAACCCAATCTCTTATAACATCCTCTGGAGTGCTTGATAATTATTTTATCTCCTGCCAGAAATGCTCCAGTAATTATTGCGAAAGATCTGCTGCATTTTAGTGTAAAATCTGCACTTTAATTATGCATAGATTTGATCAAATCTCCATGGCTCATTGGAAGAAAATCAGTGCTACAGATTTTGGGTCAACGTGTTTCACTTTTCCACTTCATTAGCCATGATAGATCCGGCTAATTAACCCACACAGTTCTGGCCTCGTGCAGATGGGTGGAAATTCGCTCATTATGGCAAATGAAGGAACAGCCTTGCTGATTGACATTCTCAAAATCTGTCTCTAGACTGGAGTGTGTGTTTATTAAACGAACAAACTCAGGTCGAGTCATTGAGGAACATGTGAATGATCACTTCACATCGATTACAAGCAGACGATTGAAACGGCTGCCTAAATAAATGAACCCAGATTTTATTTTTAGACGTTTGTCCTTTGGGGATATAAAGTGTTTCAGCCAGGTTTTTAATAAGCAGCTATTTTGTCCTTGTAATCAGGACAACTGTCTGTCTTTTAAGCGTATAGTGAACGATTTATCTGTGACTCCAGCAGTACAGTAATGTCACAAAAGAGAGCAGCACAGAAAACGTGTGCTTTACAAATGAATCCAGAGGACATCCTGAACCACTCTCACCATACACTGCCAAGGATAAAGTGCTTTCTGTTGGGTTAGTTTTGAAAAATGTACAAAAGTGGCTGTTTTTAAGAGTTTGTATCACTGCATTGTGGAAAAATGTCTGTAAAATGTATGACTTTTTTTTTTTATATATATTTCCCAAGTGATGTTTAACGGAGAGATTTTTTTCAACATCACATTTGTATACAAAATCGTTTTTAAAAATAATTTCTTGAGGGGGCTAATAATTATACCTTAAATATAATTTAAAACAACAACAGCCAAACTAAAAAATAGGACTCTCTAGAAGAAACACTTGGGAAATATTTGAAAAAGGATTAACATTTCACTGGAGGGCTAATCATTTTGCCTTCATCTGTATGTGATGTGTCATAATAACCACAAATGCCAAACTCCATCATAATAACAAACACATGACCCTAAAAAGATTCATATGTATTAATATAAAAATCTAATTTCAAAACTGTTAAGAAAAAAATCTAATGTTCCCACATAGAAATCTGATACATGGCAATATATGTAAATTACATACATGACATACAGTACAAGTTCATATTTGCATTTTACATATATAAAATGTTTCAAAATATTGCAAAAATGTCTGTTTTTTATGCTATTTTTAAAAATAAAATCCCCAAAAATATATAAATAAAGAAAATAATAATAATAATTTTTACACAAATGATAACCAAAAAATGTATTAATTAAATAATTACAAATTATTTATTGAAAATGTAAAAATTATTTTTAAAATAAAAATGTTCATTTACATGTATTTTTTTTCAAACATTGAAACTACACGTGTCTGTCTATATATATATATATATATATATATATATATATATATATATATATGAACATTTGTGCATATATGGCCATATACAAACAAGTATATAACTATATCTATATATATTTGAAATTATAAGTACCTATTCATTGATCAAGTAATTGGAAAAATATATATGTAAATGCCATTTTACCATATTTCATAATACATGTCGCATATATTACATTTTATATCTGTAAAATGCAAAAATGAGCTTGTATGTCATGTAATTTGCATATATTGCCACATATACATGGGTTAGCTGTCAAATAGTATTTGATACATATAAACACACTTGCTGCCATGATGCTACAGGTGTTGCTATGCTGTTGCTATGCTAAGATGTTTTGAGTGTTTGTTACAGAGTTGCTTTGGTGGTGATCATAATAGGAATTGACATTATACACAGTAGATGGATGCCGTTATGATTCACCAATGCAAATGAGATTATAAATAACAGATGTACAGACTCACAGTACAACCAACTGGAAGGTCTCTTTATGTCTGAACCTATAAAAAGTGAGATAGAAGGTTGTTTGGGTTTAGCAAGCTATTTTGTTTATGTCCTTAAATGTGTATGTTAGTAAGCACCACTAATAGGCACATTTCTCACTGGCAAGGTAATAACCACGCTGTTCTTGAAGCATTTAAAAGTATAGTTTTCCAATAAGAGAGACAGCTACACTGTTAACGATTTTTGTAAATGACAGTATTTAGCTGTAATATGAACTGCATTTTACTGTAGGACAGTTATGCAGCATTTTGAAGTTGCAATGTGAAAATTACTGTATATTTTACAGTAAACATATACAATACTGTACATACATATAGAGCAAAATAAATGCTGCTGTAAATGTAAATACAGTATTTTTGTTGTAATTAATTTACAGTTAGTTACTGGCGAACTGCTGCCAGTAAGTGACATTAGACTCCTCAGGAAATTGTTAACAGTGTATGTTACCATCCACCTATTTTTATATGCACTTTGGAATATAGCATAAAGAAATGTTTGATGGAAACACCAAGATGCGCATAAATATGCATAATAAAAAACTTATGCCCACAACTGAGTAGGATAAATGTTCTATCCGATAAGAAAAAATGCGCATTAACTACGATGGAAACACTTTTACTGAATAAATTCCAGTCAGTGTTGCCAGATTGGGCGGTTTTGAATTTGATTGTGCGGGTAAAAAATGGCATAGGCAGGTTGACAAAATTTGGGCGGTTTTGAAACGTACATTTTATATGCAACTTATTTAACAAAACATAACTGTGTGCTCCTACTCCATTCAGTTAGTAGTGACCAGTGCATAGCGCAAGCCGTGTGGGCACACCCGCAAGATGAGGTGAAGGAAATATCAAAATCTGACTCCCCTTCACATGCATGTGCATCACACAGCGCCTGCAGTTAAACTCACTGCGGTTTATCATGACACTTTTATCGATAATTTTTTTCCGCAATTGACAGCAAGAACAAACATAGAAGCGTTGTCTGATTGACGAGCAGCACCTAATTATGTGCCAAATGGGACGAATTTATATCCCATTTAAAAAGTAAAACTAATACTCTAAAAGTAATACTCTAATAGGTAGTGTAATCTACACAACAATAAGTGCAGTGTGTGGGTGGGTGAGAGGGGGCAGTGTTTCGATGTGATTAAGTTATGTTGTGGTTCTGTGACTGCTAATGTTGGTTTGCTTTATGGTTAAAAAATTATGACAGTTAAAGTAACTAGGTTAATTTTGATTTAAATAAATTAAAATTAAATAAAATATGTTTTATTGTATTTATGTATTATATTATATTTTTGTGCATTTGGGCGGGTTTTGGACGGCTTTTTGGCTGGAAAAAGTCAGCTTTATCTGGCAACACTGATTCCAGTATGCGTATTAAAAAATGTCGTCTTCTGAGACGCAAGAAATTTATTATACAAGAAAAAGACTCACGCAGCTCCTACCACAGCAAATTACGTTTTTTCTTTTTGATATTTGGCGCCAGTTTATCAGGAAGTGACTATTTTGTTCTCTTTGACTCATTGGATGGAAACGATGCTTTATTCGCAAATCTTTTATGCGATACTACAGGTTTGCGCGTAAATTTAATTTGCATCTTTGGATGGAAACATAGCTACTGTTGCCAAACGCTTGGTTATCCAATCAACTTCTTTCTATCTATCCATCCATCCATCCATCCTTCCTTCCTTCCCAATAACTGCACTGGTCTGCTATCAGTGGCTTAAGCCTCCAGTATTAGGTCTAAAATGGGGCTGCACGGTGGCGCAGTGGGTAGCACGTTCGCCTCACAGCAAGAAGGTCGCTGGTTCGAGCCTCGGCTGGGTCAGTTGGCGTTTCTGTGTGGAGTTTGCATGTTCTCCCCGTGTTGGCGTGGGTTTCCTCCGGATGCTCCGGTTTCCCCCACAAGTCCAAAAACATGTGGTATAGGTGAATTGGGTAAGCTAAATTGTCCATGGTGTATGTGTGTGAATGAGTGTGTGTGGATGTTTCCCAGTGATGGGTTGCAGCTGGAAGGGCATCCGCTGCGTAAAACATATGCTGGATAAGTTGGCGGTTCATTCCGCTGTGGCGACCCTAGATTAATAAAGGGACTAAGCCGAAAAGAAAATGAATGAATGAATATTAGGTCTAAAATGACTACACACAAGAGCATTTTAAGGACAAAAAACCTGAAATACAAGGTGTGAATAATGTCTTGAGATGTGGTAACTATTGTGTAGGTGGAATAACTGACTAATAGTTAAACTATTAAAGGGATAGTTCACCCGAAAATGAAAATTCTACCATCATTTACTCACCCTTCACTTGTTCCAAACCTTTGTGCTTTTCTTTACTCTGTTGAACTCAAAGGAAGACATTTTGAAGAATTTTTATTTTTATTTTTGGGTGAACTATGCCTTTTATAAATAATGCACACCTCAAGCATTACCACCATATAGTAATAATTCAACTGCCTGCCGTTTATTCCTCTGCAAAGTGTTCTTTCAATGAAAAAGGTTAAATTTAAGCTTTGGAGTCTTTTATTTAAGTTTAATTGTGGGTATTTAATATGATAAAAAAAAAGTAATGTTACCTAGGCAACTCTTCAACCCAGGTTATTTTTTCACCATATAATTATCTGAGATAATTTTAATCCAGCACTGACAGACTTTACTTTCATGCTGTCCCTTCGAAACCGGAAAATTTGTCAAACTAAATTCACATTTAAAACACTAATCGTTTATAATCAGAGAATTATGATAAAAAATAAAGTACAAAATCTGAGAATGAAACACAGTGAACTGAGCAATTACTTGTGTAGTCAAAACCCTCGGCTTCACTCTTACGTGACCATGGCTTTACATTATTACATGACCGTTACAGCTTTATGACAAGACTATAATAGTAAAAAAAGATTCATGTAATAAAAAAAAATGTCAAAGTGTATACAATATAAGAATGTAACATGATGCCAGTTGTGATGTACGACTTTTTACCAAGTCTATACAAAGCCTATGCCACAATTTCTTGTTACGAATGAAAACCAAATGACCGGCTATGATGTTTTAGTGGAAGCTATGGTTACATTATTTTTAAACTATCAAAACTACATTATGAGGAACAATTTTATGCTGACAATCTTCAAGTTCAACTCTAGTTCATATTGTTTCCAATGCTGTTTATCAATTAAAATGATGAAAGGCCAAATAAAATTGCATCATTATGTAGAGGTGCCATTTCTTTACAGTTATAAGTGCCCTTTAATAGCTGGCATGTATATATAATTTCATATTTGCAGGTTGTTTCTTTGTTCTGTGTTGCCAAGTAACTAAATGTCTATTCACTTGAGTACAGCACATTTCCCTTAGTCCTCTGCATGTCAGTAATTCTCAAATCTCAGCATACAATCTCTGAAGACGCTCTCCACGCTGGTGCTTTCTGCTCATTCAGGCCAAGTTCCAGATGTCCAGACACAAGTGTTCCAGTGAATGAGCATGATTTCTTCAATATACTGGCCTTCAGTCTCACTGAACTCTCATCCTGGGCCATCACCGATTAATCGCTTGCCTGTGTGACTGGTTGAGTTTCATTTCATTTCATTTTGAGATCCATTTATTTTCCTCTGCATGTGCACCAGACACCTTCTTATAGGCAGCCCATACTTCTTGGAAAATATTGTGCGATTCTCAGTGTGCTCCACACAGGTGAATTGGCTTAAAAAAACACCTGTAGGACACACTTTCTTCTTTACGTATGCTCAGAGGGAAAATAAACAAATAAATAAATGCCTTAAACTTATCTTAGCATTTCTTTACTGCAACTACTAAGGATTTGAAGTGCTTCTTTTATCCTCACTTGTAAGTCACTTTGGATAAACGTGTCAATGCGTCTGCTCTAGGGATGCACTAAAATAAAATTCTTGGCCGAAACACCAAAAGAAATTATGCCAATTATTAGCACCATTCCATTTATGGCTATGACTGTGTACTAATCTTACTATAATCAAGGCATTGCAATTGCATAAATTAATATTAAAGTTTCAAAATAAAATAAAAAGTAAATTTTGTTAATTTTGTGGTTACTATAGTTTCACTACAAAAACCATAGTAAAACTATGGTTACTATAGTAAAAACATGGTTAATTTTTGTAAGGGTGACAGTTAAGAAGTTCGTTGCAACGCTCTTAATGAAATCCCTTAACTCAGGAATTATTTCCACCCTTTAGCTAAATTACTTAAGGACTTTCATGCAAGCATTGATCTCTCTCTTCTGCGGGGTGCACTACTCCCTCTCTCCATGAGTTCTCTGCATCCATCGCGGTCTGGATAAAAACTATCATTTCGCATGCGCGCTGCTTTATTTTCACATCCAAGTAATGATCTTTATATATTGCGGATCGAGTACAGTTGTGATGAAGTGCAGAGGAACCGAATAGATGGAATAGACACCAAGCGCCGTTCAGACAAGCATGTGCAGGCCGCGGTTTCTGTTTGCGTCATCACAACATACAGTTTCGGCCGTGTTGTTTCGGTGATAAAAACATTTAGGCCGTAAACCGAAAATGGACTTTTGGGCTATTTTCGGCCGAAAATTTCGGTGGCTGAATATTCGGGGCAAATCTGACAGTGCGATATTTTGTCTTTCTTCGATATATATTGCGATGTGAATACAATTTCCCCAGATGACTTAAACGGCTTTATTCGGAAAGAATTCTTCATTTTAGGTTGATTGGGTTGATTTAATATCAAATAATAATCTAGCAAATAAATTATATTATTGTAATTAATTATTATAGCAAAGATAAAAGTGAATTATAGTTTTCTGGAAAGATTCTCGACATTCGCTGGCCCGACATGATCAGTAACACCGACCTATGGGGAAGGACCTTTCTTACCTCCAATAGAAGCAGAACTCTGGAAGAGAAGATGGGGTTGGATAGGGCACACTCTACGCAAACCACCAACTAGCATCACCAGACAGGCTCTCAGATGGAACCCACAAGGGAAGCGGAAGAGAGGCCATCCAAGAAACACCTGGTAACGCGACCTCGAGGCAGACATCACAAGGATGGTTACACCTGGAGACAAGTAGAAAGAATGGCCCAGGACAGATACCTCTGGAGATCAACCTTTGGCGGCCCATACCGCGGAAGGGGTGGAGGGCATAAGTAAGTAAGTAATAGTTTTCTATAGAGTCTAACAGTATTCAGATACAGATATTAAATAATCAACACTGCATTGTCTTCATTGTATATAATGTAATCTTTATTAAATAATTATATGGGATAATTATGGGATAATTCACCCAAAAATGAAACTTTACCCACTATTTTCATTTCACCCTTCACTTGTTTCAAACATTTATGAGTTATTAAAATATCTTCTTATTGTGTTCAACATAAAAAAATAAACTCATAAACGTTTGAAACAAATGAAGGGTGAAATGAAAATAGTGGGTAAAGTTTCATTTTTAAGTGAAACGCATGCAGATGATAAACTTTTATTCCATTATGATTAAACTATGCATTGATTATAATTGACTATATAATCAACTATAATCCCAACTCAACATTGCATATCCTGCGATGTGACTCTAGCAGATGCACACATTGCGATATCGATGATAAAATGATATATCGTGCAGCCCTAAACCTGGCTACTTCGAAGGGTACGACTGATGGACACTCCATGATTTGTGCAGGAAAGTTCCATTCGGAAGATCTCATCCC
>CAIGQV010017386.1:24791098-24827325 GCA_903798115.1 Danio jaintianensis | reverse complement strand
CACTCCAGAGGGTAAACCCTTAAAAGGGATTAGGACATCGGGATGAGCCCTTTAAAATGGAAAGGGAAAACTTCCTTGCGCAAAGGATCATGGACTGTACACGCCTTTTTGCTACCAATGTGATTGACTGATTAGATATTTGTGTAAAATGCAAATGAAGAGGTGTACCTAGTACTAAAGTAATTTTTTTGAATAATTAATTGGAAAATTATGTAATATGAATATAGTTCATATGAATGTGCCATACACGTATATGAATCAGGAAGTTTTAAGTCACTAACTATGTCTCAAGAATACTGTGAATTTAAGCATACATTTTGTCTGCTGGGGGATATGTGATTTCAGATGCATCTTATGTGTTGGTAAAGACATTAAAGAATGACATTATATCTGGATATTCTAGATAAAATGCTACTTTGTTACTGCATCGCAGGCTCATCTCTTGTGAAAAAAAATCTTAATAGATCTTTAGAACAGACAGAAAAATGGGTCTATGTTGACATACTGAAGTTCCATACTGAAGTTCCATCTGTTAACATTAGTTAACAAACTAACAATGAAAAATAGTCTAAAGCATTTATCAGTCTTAATAGATATCATCATTTTCTACATTGTCAAAATCAAAAGTATATTCATTCATTTTCTTTTCGGCTTAGCCCCTTTATTAATCAGGGGTCGCCACAGCGGAATGAACTGCCAACTTTTATGTTTTATGCAACAGATGCCCTTCCAGCTGCAACCCATCACTGGGAAACACCCATACACTCTCATTCACACACATACACTACGGACAATTTAGCTTACTCAATTCACCTATAGCACATGTCTTTGGACTTGTGGGGGAAACCGGAGCACCCGGAAGAAACGCACGCGAACACGGGGAGAACATGCATACTCTACACAGAAATGCCAACTGACCCAGCCGAGGCTCGAACCAGCGACCTTCTTGCTGTGAGGCCACAGCGCTACCCACCGCGCCGCCCAAATCAAAAGTATATCTACTATTAAAAGTTTTATCTGTATATTATTTTTAATGGACCCAAGTTAACATGAATGAATAGTAAATGGTTACACTAATAATTGACATTAACAAAGATTAATTTATTTAAGATTAATTAAAGGCAAATAAAGCATGACCATGTTTCAGTAGTTAATGCATTCACTAATGTTATCCAATGAGACCTTATTGTAAAGTGTTAAAAATGTACTTTTTAAATAATTTAATCTAATTGAACTGTTAAATTGGAGGCCTATAAAAAAGCGCACACCCTCCGAGCATCTTATTTGAGTTGTGCTGATTTTTCTTTCATGGCAACTAGAAATGTGGCTAAATATAGTTCAGTATATTTTGATTAGCCACCAGGCACTAATTCATCATATCTGCATCAACACTCACAAAACCTGCAACAATAATAATAAGGATCTGAAATGGTGCTTTTGTCTGTGTGTGTGTGTGTGCTGTTAATTATTTATGTTGCCATATGGAGTGCTGTGAGCGAAAAGTGGTTTTCATCCTGTTTATCTATATCTGTACCTGCGGCGCTTATTACTTTGACTGAACAGCAAATAATCTCCTGATATAAAGACGATGCCTGCGGGGGATTTGATTTAAAAGCTGCAACAATAAGGAACTACCTTCAATAAACACGCAGCCAAGCATGATTTAGAAGTATGTGAATGTTTTACTTCAGCATGATCCCTTCTACCACAAAACCCTGGATGGTGTTCAGAACTCAATATAGCATGCCATTTTATTACTAGTTTGACTTTTAAAAAAATGTATACAGTTGAAGTCAGAATTATTAGCCCTCCTGAATTATTAGCCCCCCTCTATATTTTTTCCCCAATTTCTGTTTAATGGAAAGAAGATTTTTTTTTTCAACACATTTCTAAGCATAATAGTTTTAATAACTGATTTCTTTTATCTTTGCTATGATGACAGTGCATAATATTTTACTAGATGATTTTCAAGACACTAGTATTCAGCTTAAAGTGACATTTAAAGGCTTATAGGCAAGTTAGGGTAATTAGGCAAGTCATTGTATAACAGTGGTTTGTTCTGTAGACAATCAAAGGGAGCTAATGCTTAAAGGGGGCTAATAATATTGACCATAAAATGGTTTTAAAAAAATAAATAATTGCTTTTATTCTAGCTGAAATAAAACAAAAAAACTTTCTCCAGAAGAAAAAATATTACAGCAAATAAAAATCTTTACAGGAAAAATGAAAAATGTCTTGCACTGTAAAACATCATTTGGGAAATATTTGAAAAAGAAAAGAAATTCACAGGAGGGAAATTTTGAATTTTTATATATAATAATTATATATATTTAGTTTTAGATATTGTCATTTTTATTCACACTTTTTTTCAAAACATGTCTATATAATTGTATTGATTTTTATTAAACATTTTTTCTATTTATTTATGATCTTTATTTCAACTGACAAACAAAATGAAGCCTAATTTACGTTAGTAGTATGCATAAAATAGAAGTTCAGTTTTATACTTCAAATTTTAGATTTAATTCGATATGTTACTTGCCATTTCTTTGTAAATAATTGTGAATTTTATTAGCAATTACAAAGTGATTATCTTTCTAGATTATTTTAGCATCTATTAACAATATTTAAACGTGTTAAATGTTCAATTAATCATGAGTTATTAGATATTTATAATATTTTAAGTAATTTTGTGATTGTTTTTTTACTTGATTACATGTAATATGATTCTTTTATTACATGCAATTTGCTAAAAATCATAGATGGTATTTTAGAAAATGGATGCATTTATTTTTGGGAAAGCTCCTTAAGGAAGACTTCATGTCTATCTGCTCAGAAACCTGTTTAAAATACATAAATATGTTTATTGCTGCAGGAGTATTTGAAGCACAGGATGTAAAATGTCTTCAGAAAAGGGAGAGCATATGTTTTATTTGCATTTAAAAAGACATGATAAACTGCATGTTTTTACTTCTATGCATAAAAAAAGCATTTGCATGATAGTATACAATTAATAAACCATGAACACCTGAGACTATTTACGTCTTTTGAAATGAATGTAAAAGCATACCTTTAGGACATTCATTTTCCTCTACTACTCAGGCATTCTTATATTGAGATATCATTTAACTGTGGAGCTAATAATGCAAAAAAAATCTGGGTAGCATATTTCTGGAGTTATAAGTGAAGTGCATTGCATAAAGAAACACTTTTATTCTGTGCACAGTATGAACAGTACGAATGCTCTCCAAATATGCCATGCAGACACAAATAATTGTGGAAGTGCTTGTCAGTTTCGATCATGAGCTGCCACGAAAGTGGATGATTAGTCAGGAATTGCTTTTCCACATCGAGAGCTTTTAAAATGCATTGAGAATCACCACGATTTAAAGGTCAGCACTTCAGGATGACTATCTGAGGGGAAGATTTCTCACTAGAAAAGAGTTAATCTTCCATTTTACTCGCTTTTTGAGTGCATATTGGGCTGTCAAAAAAAAAAAATCGAATGACTTTCTAATGAGTTCCTCTTCATTGAGATGTAGAAATTGGATTGTTACGACCCACGCTGCGCTCGGCCAGATGGGACACAACAAGAGAAGATTAAAGAAAACAAATCAAATATTAAGCAAACTCAGCACAGATCAATGTGTTGCATCTATTGAGTCGTCGAATAGGGCTTCTATAAATCAAAAATCAAAAGAATAAAAGCAAATCAAAAGAAATGGCCATCCAGAAAGTGGTGAAATTACATTACAGCAGAGAGGAGAAGACAGTAAATTATGAAGAGAAATCACTATTGACTGTATTGCAAGAGACTGAACGGCAAAACAGCTCCAACATTCATTTCATTTGCTCCTTCTAATTGTCTCAGTGACTATATACGAGATGCTGCTCGCTGCAGAGCCATTTGGGCTCCAACGAGGGGGAGCTTGAGCTCTAGCTCCTCCTCCTATAAGCTGTTTTAATGCGTTCCCTCACCCCACCCCTAACCCCAACCCCCAGTGACATCACTAGTAGAAGAAGTGCAGCAAGGAGGAGCTAGAGCTCAAGCTCCCCCTTGCTGGAGCTCAGCTCTGCCCATGTGGCTCTGCAGTGAGTACCACTTGGTATATAACAGTGTTTCCCAACCCTGTTCCTGAAGGCACACCAACAGTACACATTTTCAACCTCTTACTAATCAAACACACCTGAATCAACTCATCAGAACATTAGAAGATACTCAAAAACCTGAAGATAATGGGTCAGACAAGGGAGACATCCAAAATGTTGGTGTGCCTCCAGGAACAGAGTTGGGAAACACTGCTATATATACAACATGTTGTATATAGACTTTAAGATAATTAGAATGAGCAAATGAAATGAATGTTGGAAAATGTGCAAAGCTGCTAATAATGCTCATTAAATAGAAACTGGAGATCCAAACAATAATAAAGACTGGAGTAATGGCTGCTAAAATCAGCTTTGCATCACAGGAATAAATTATAATATTAAATTCAAATGTCAAAATGTCACTGTTTTTACTGTAGTATTAATTCAGTAAATGTAGATTGTACTGTTCTCAACAGTAATGATGAAGAGATGATGCCAACCATTGAGGACGTAGAGGACAACACATACACTTGATACACAAATACACTTCATTAAACAAATACACATAGACATCACCTATATGCTATAAAATTGCAGGTTAACTATGTCTGCATATAATAACTTATATTTGATTGTAATGCAATAATGTGCACCTTTTGTAAAGCTGCTTTGAAATGATAATTATTGTAAAAAACGCTATACATATAAACTTGAATAAATGAATAATGTACCTAGAAATATGAATTACTTTCTAGCTATATTCCAGTAGAAACTACCTCAAATTAAAACAATCCATTTTGTAAGAAAGAATAGGTGTTATATTTTTTAGTTTTAACTAAAAGAATGAACTTCTGCATATGATTTTCTTTTAGCTTAGCATATGGGATGACAGGCATGAAAAAAATGCATGTAACTTTAGATAAATGAGGTTATTAAGCGATTTTATATTCATTTATTATTATTATTTTCGGCAACATTTTACCTCAGCCTTTAATTGTAAGTTTATTTTGTTTGTTTTTGAGTCAGAGATGAAAAAAGGTTATCAAGTATCAAAACAATAAATATTTAATACTTAATTTACTTCATACAAAATATAATGGGTATCATACCTTGATTTACAGAAGATACCCACTAAAACTCAGTGTAACAATTTGTATTAGGCATATGTCGGTATCAGATTTTCTTCACAATTTTCCACGATATATGGTACTACCACGACACTGACCTAAGCTGAAAAAAATGATACTTTAAAGGTGTAATAAATACAAAAAAAACGTTTGTATTGCTTCATTGTGTATGTTCAGAGTGAATAAATGTTTAAAAAAAAATATTACAGATGAATTATAAAATACAAAAGTATACACTTTACACTAAAGTCTCATTAGAAAATGTTATTAATGCATTAAAATGAACATTGAGAATTAAACACATTTGTTACAATTATGATGTATTTGATGTTATTAACTCCATTTAATAAAACATTATGACTTATTTTAATGAGTTAATAGTAGGGCCAGACAGAATCTGCAGACAGATTTCAGCTGAGAATATTGTAAATAAATCTGCGGATTTATGCGGAATGATTTTGGGAGTATCATAGCTAAAAACTTAATATATGAAATTAAAAAATAATACCTTTTTAACTTTTATTTAATATTTACAATGCAAATCCAATTAGATCCATTTATTTGGTAAACAAAGCAAGTCTCTCATATAATATATCTACTAAAAGACAGAAAATATTACTTTACAAACTGTATTGTAAATAAATCATTTTCATATTAGTCAATAATATTACTGAAATTAATAAAAAAACTGAATGAATATAAATTTACACACATTTAAACAAGTAAATAAATAGATTCAATGATCTGGGCAATCTGTGAATTTCTGCACACACTGATTCCGTGTGGACCTAGTTATTAGGCATTAACTAAGAAATTAATATCACCTAAGACTAATAAATTAGTTTGTAGTTTTTATCATAAGGTTAGTTAAATTCACTATTGTTAAGAAATAAAGCCTTATTGTACAGAAATTGGGTTTCCATCCTAACGTGCAGCCAATCTTTTCAAAGTTCACAAAAAAAAAGGAAAGAAACCACAAATGCGAATTAGGTGTGTTTCCATCAAATTGTTAGTGTGGCTGACTGTGGTATTGGTAACCTGGCAACCAACAGCATTTGCTATGAGTTTATTTAGCAAACATCTTTCCATTTCCCTTTATTCACATTAACCCTTTTTTCGTCCAAAACCACAATGTTTGTTAACATTGAGTGTAATGTTAACAAACAATAGAACTACAAATAGAGCATATGCAATTCAATATCGTATGCCAGATTAACATGAAAATATTGTGTACTGAATTAATTCATGTTAAAATTATTATATTTGAAAAAATAAATAAATAAAATAGCCTATTATGTAGAGGTGTGAACCTACACTGGTCTCACTGGTTACGATTATCATGCCATCGATTCGGTTCAATTCGATATCTCGGTGCATCACGGTGCATTGACGATGCTTTCTATACATAATTAGATTTTTTCTTCACAACACAAGAAAAAATTGTATTAAAATCTATAAATATATTAATATTTACATATTATTTGTAATACAATTTTGTCCTTTAATACAAGCAGTAAGATATATGAACTGTACCTTTAATCTTACTTGCTCAAAGAAAACACTCTTTTTGAATATTTTAGACAAAACTTCAAAACACGCACAGAAGACAACATGAGCATTTATAGCAAATAAACTAATGTAAATATTATAATATTATCCCGCTTTCTTTTTTTTTGTATGATTGGTCATTGTCTTCACCCGCTCACCAGAAAGGGCTGCGATTGGCTTTAAAAATGAAAGCGCTGTTCATCGATGAGTGACGCTGGAAGAACAGCCGCGGTAACAGTCTATATGCGCATAATACGCGGTTATCCCAGGTAATCCGTAATAGACGCAGTGGAGAAAAATCGCTGAAAACTCGTGTCTGGATCCACGAGTATCGCTTTAACAGCCGAGAGAAGAGAAAAAGTTACCTCACGAACACGCCAGCGGGTCAAATGTCCAAAGTGTGTGTGTGAGAGAGGCAGAGATGGAGTTTTACAGCATTTCTAGCTAGTAGTGAAATAGCGGCTCGTGCTGTACCTTCTTCAGTGTCAGTGAAAGACTGTCCAGCAAACTCACAATCAGTGAATTGTGCACAATTATCTGCTTTTTAAGTGGTTAGGAGCGTTTTATTTACTCACCCTCGCCTCATTCGCCATAGTATTCTACCGCGACATAGCGCATATGAGATAAATGACGTCAGTACGTAATAACCGGTTATGATCTATTACTGAACCGATACCGAATTGTCCGCATCTGCATCGCGGTGCATCGAAGAAACAATTAATTTTGACACCCCTACTATTATGTCTTCAGGGCACACTGAAAAAAATGATTCAAAGATGATTCCTTGGATGTACAAAAATTTTTTAAGTTAATGGTTGTAAACAATTTATTTGGGCTGAATTTAAACAAACACATTAAGTTGAACATTACCAAATTTAATTACTTTGTTTAAATTCAACACATTTAAATTGTTTGCAACAATTTGGCAGACAGCATTTTTTTTCTGTGCATTTGGAGCTGTGAACTCCACTGCCACTACAACATTAGATACAATTTCTAAAAATGGCACTCTAAAAGTTTAAAAACAGTGAAAAAGCGATATGCATTGCGATATGAAATATATTTCACCAGATGGATTGAATAACTCTTTTTTTGAAGAATTTACCATTATAGAATGTTTGGGGTGATTTTATAGTGGAGTGCATGTGCATACATTATTAAAGTTCACTTTAAACTGGATTATTGTGGGGGGGAGCATACAAATAAGAGAAACATTTTATATTTGTCTGGTAAGTCTGGTAAGTAAAAATGCTTTAAACTCACTTGATGTGTTTAACAGAAAAAACTAAACAAATGCAATTAATAAACTTAAAATCCACAATAGTTAAACTTTGCCATTAATCTACAAGCTCCTGGTCAACAATGAGCCATACTTGACATTGCAGATCCAGCGATGTGACTACTGCGGATGCGCATATTGCGATATCGATGCTGAAACGATATATTGTGCAGCCTTAATTTAAAATTTTAACCATGTTAAAATTATTACTATAATTTCAGTAAGTAGGGCGGCACGGTGGCTCAGTGGTTAGCACTGTCGCCTAACAGCAAGAAGGTCGCTGGTTCGAGCCCCGGCTGGGTCAGTTGGCATTTCTGTGTGGAGTTTGCATATTCTCCACGTGTTGGCGTGGGTTTCCTCCGGGTGCTCCGGTTTCCCCCACAAGTCCAAAGACATGCGCTATAGGTGAATTGAATAAGCTAAATTGGCCGTAGTGTGTGTGTGAGAATGTGAGAGTGTATGGGTGTTTCCCAGTAATGGGTTGCGGCTGGAAGGGCATCCACTGCGTAAACCATATGCTGGATAAGTTGGGGGTTCATTCCGCTGTGGCAACCCCTGATAAACAAAGGGACTAAGCTGAAGGAAAGTGAATGAATTTCAGTAAGTACAGGTCAGTATAAGTATGCTGTTGCTCTGAATTACAACAAAACATTATTTCATCAGCATTTTAACATTTTATTTCATAAAGGTTATTAAAGCAGACTTGCGTTTAATATGCTTTTTTTAGGTCTATAAAATGAATTTTGGAAATTTAATTTGATGCACACACTAAAAAGGGACATCTCATCTTTAACCCAAATTATGAATACTTCACAAAAAACCCCTAAAAAATCATTAAAAGAAACATAAAAGCAGTGTTGGCTTTTTAAAGCGATGCTTACCCTGGCTTTGTTTAAATGACAGCACATGTGAAGGCCTCTCGGCAGGTTATTCTGACATTAGGCAGAGTTAATGATGTGTGAACTGTCAGTGATTGTGCCCTCAGTCCAGCGGCGCCGCTCTTCCACCATCCTTTAACAGTAGTATAGGTCATTTTAATCACAAGATGTGGCGCTCCACTAACAGCCTCACATTTCACACCTCACACAGAATACACTTACAGCTTTATATAGACTCGCGGTCTGCCTGCGCTCCAGCATCTCAACACTTGTGTGCGTTTTTTGCCTTAAAAGCAAAACTGTACTTTTTTATATTTGCAGCAAAGTTGTTATAGTGTTGCATTATAAAGTACACATGACATCAAAACTAACCATATTGATTTTGTTAGCTCACATTGCTTGTTTTGGTAAATAATTCATCATCTGTGCATGTCATTAAGAAAAAAAAATGTTTGCCCTTGTAATCTAAAATTGAAATCTGAAAATTCACTTCCTGTTGGTTTTCAGTTAAATTAACAGATTAGGTCTGTCTGAAGTATTGGGCTGGCCAACACACTTAACCACACCACTCCAACTGTCAGTTTTGACAACAAACAGAAATGGCGAGGAGCAGGAGGTGTCTGTTAATAACTCTCCCAAAACCCTTTCCGAATGAAAGGCCTACTTTACAGTTATCAGTTCGCAGTAGAAAAAAAAAACAAGCCACGCCCACTGTTTTCTCATTTAATATTTAGTTTCTCTATAGGAACTGCGTCACAATACAAAATAAAAAAGGTTGCAGCTTCCGGTTCATGCGGACTTAAATTAGTTTTTATTTCAATACTGTTTTTAAATTTGCTATACATTACAGTTTAATTTTAGTTTGTTTGATTAATGGTTTTGTTAGTTTTAGTTTTGATTTTGTGAACACATTTCTATTTAGTTTCTCATATATTTATATATAATATATTTGAAACACTTCAGTGTCGACCAAAGCAAAAAAGAACACATTTTAAGATTACATAGAAAAGATGTTTGTGTATATATTCAAGTAACATTTCTGGGGGCTCGTCCGGGATAATTTAACCCATTTTAAAACAATAAAAAATGTTTCAAACCCCTGATGTTATTTTAGGGGAATGGGGTTTGACATTTAATGTACAATTAAAAGAAATTTATACAAACAGTGAATGAAGTGCAAAAGACAACCAAAGCAGATATACCAAAACTGTGACTTTTACTTTTACAAATCCCAAGGTCAACAAAAACAACAAATTAATCAAAAATAAAGAAAAAGAAGGTAAGCAAAAATATACTATTTACAATATGTACAATATGATTGGGACAAACACAAGACGGGGGAAAACAAGAGAGCTGGCAGAAGCGACGTGGGCGGCGCTAAAGAAAAGAAAATAACAAAATTCAAACAAAGTCTTAACTCCCAGGAAGCATCTAACTAACTAAATATATGAAAACAAGATAATAAACACACGAAGAGTCTTCTGAGTCCTAACTATCCTACACTGTCTATCCAAAGCAATAAACACAGCAACAGAAACAAAGGGAAAAAAAGGGTCTGGTGAGTGGTCTGGCGTGCGCTTTTATGCCAGGTGGTCTTGGCCTACTGGAAGGAAATGATTGACAGATGTATTGACCAATAAACGGACCCTGAGAAAAATGAAAGCAGACACGGGAAAACAAAGCGAGAGAGAGAGAGAGAAAAAAAAAACACAAACAGGGCACAAACAACAGAAGCACGTAACATTGACTGATGCGTTTGGCTGTAAGAGCGCCATCAACAGGTACTTCTATAAACTGAAAAAACTAACTGAAATAAAATAATAGTTAGCAAAAATTATAAAATCGCTTTCATAACGAGTGCTTATTAATTCTGAAAACAATTACTTTTGCTAATTATAATTTTATTTCAGTTCGTTTTTCAGTGATTGTTAGTCCTTTCATTTATTTTTTATTTTATTTTAGTTTAAAAAAACTTTTTTGCCAACAGTTTTAGTCCTAGTTTTCATTTACTAAAATAAACTCGATATGCAGTTAGACCTAGCTGGTGGAACAGCAGTGAATTAGAGGTGTTTTACAGTAATATCTTAATGGTTTTTGTTGAGTAATAATGGCTCTGCTGAAGCTAAATGACTCTGATGACTGGCTGCTCTTCAGCACTGATGATTACTAGTCATTTTAGCACACTTCCATTTTCCATTTTCTAACTACCTGGGACAAAGCGACACTGTAACCAAAAATAAAGACTTTTTTCTGGAATGGAAAAAAGAGTCTATCACATCTATTCTATCACATCTGATACTAGGTGATAGATGTTAAAACAATAGTCTAAAATTGCATATTTATCATCTCTGGATTTGTAATGAGCAGTACTCTCTCATATATATTATATATGACCCTGGACCACAAAACCAGCCAAATGTGTTAATTTTGAGAAAATGAGATTTATATGTCATCCGAACAATGAATAGGATAGGACAATATTTGATACATAGGAAAATCTGGAATCTGAGAGTTTTATAAAAATCTATTTACCCAGAAAATATTTAGGCTTTAAATTTGTCCACATTAAGTGCTTAGCAATGCATATTAATAATCAAAGTTTGAATTTTAAGGTATGATATTTACAGAACATGAGCTTTTCTTACTGTAATATTCTAATGATTTTGACAAAAAAGAAAAATCTATTATTTTGACCCATACATCTATTGATGGCTATAGCCAAAAATATACCTGTGCAACATAAGACTGGCATTGTGGTTCAGGGTCATGTACTGTATAAGAAATACCAGGGCTCGTTGTTTCAAGGGCATATCATAAATTATTTTTGTTGTTATTAAATTAAATATAATAATAATAAGGCAAGTTTATTTATATAGCACATTTCATACAGCACGTTCGCCTCACAGCAAGAAGGTCGCTGGTTCGAGCCTCGGCTGGGTCAGTTGGCGTTTCTGTGTCGAGTTTGCATGTTCTCCCCATGTTCGCGTGGGTTTCCTCCGGGTGCTCCGGTTTCCCCCACAAGTCCAAAGACATGCGCTATAGGTGAATTGGGTAGGCTAAATTGTCCGTAGTGTATGTGTGTGAATGAGTGTGTATGGATGTTTCCCAGTGATGGGTTGCAGCTGAAAGGGCATCCGCTGTGTAAAACATATGCTGGATAAGTTGGCGGTTCATTCCGCTGTGGCGACCCCAGATTAATAAAGGGGCTAAACCGGAAAGAAAATGAATGAATGAATGGATATACAGAAAACAGACAGATTTTCAGATAAACATGGGCATGTGAAATGGGCGTCACGGAGGCGCAGTGGGTAGCACGATCGCCTCACAGCAAGAAGGTCGCTGGTTCGAGCCCCGGCTGGGTCAGTTGGCATTTCTGTGTGGAGTTTGCATGTTCTCCCCATGTTCGCGTGGGTTTCCTCTGGGTGCTCCGGTTTCCCCCACAGTGAATTTAATAAGCTAAATTGGCCGTTTCCCAGTGTTGGGTTGCGGCTGGAAGGGCATCCGCTGCGTAAAACATATGCTGGATAAGTTGGCGGTTCATTCCGCTGTGGCGACCCCTGCTTAATAAAGGGACTAAGCCGAAAAGAAAATGAAGAAATGAATACATAAAATAGTTTTTGTTATAAAGTAAAGCTCAAAGAAATGTTTGATGACCATTATAAATATTACTTTAGCAACCAACTACTAAACTATTGCTACTAAAACAACTAATTCGTACTTATTAATATACAGCCATATTGCACTGCTACTCGTGATATCATGTTATTCCCAGATAACAACCGATGAAAATAATATCACCGTTTCATCCAGGTACTTCAAGTTATCTTGACCATTAGTGTATGCATTTATAAACATATTTATATACTTATATTTCACACCGCTGTTTTTGACTGTTTGGTGCCATTTAGTGACTGAAAAATAAGTTAGTGTAGGCTGCATTCAGCCATTTTTGTTCCTATAAAAGATTTACGTTTAATTAAAGAGTTAGTAAATTATTACAGCTCAGATCAATGTTTTGTGTCTAATTGTTTAGTTTTGTGGCAAGTAGCCATGTAATAAGTGGGATAATGTAAATCTAGGCAGTTGTTTTCACAGAATAACGCCCTACAGTCTTATACAACAAGATAAGCCCTACAGAGCAAGGAATTTTTGACAGTATTTCCTATAATATTGTTTCTTCTGGAGAATGTCTTATTTGTTTTATTTCGGCTAGAATAAAATCAGTTTTTATTTTTTTAAAACCATTTTAAGGTCAATATTATTAGCCCCCTTAAGCAAAAATTTTTTTCGACTGTCTACAGAACAAACCATCGTTATACAATGACTTGCCTAATTACCTTAACTTACGTAATTAACCTAGTTAAGCCTTTAAATGTCACTTTAAGCTGAATACTAGTATCTTGAAAAATATGTAGTAAATATTATGTACTGTCATTATGACAAAGATAAAAGAAATCAGTTATTAGAAATGAGTTATTAAAACTATTATGTTTAGAAATGTGTGGAAAAAAAAATCTTCTGTCCGTTAAACAGAGAGTGGGGGGAAAATATACAGGGGGTCTAATAATTCTGACTTTACTTGTATACAGTATATAAACACAGACATTAAAAATATATTCATAATTCAGTTTTTTGACAACATGCACCAAATTACTTAATGAACTGTTACTGAACATTAATGCTGGAAAATAGTCAATCTCTCTCTCTCCCTCAAAAAAAACCCTCCTTTACCTGTCTAATTTGCATTAAGAGTAAAAAGTGTGACAAATAGCCTCAGTCTCCACTCATTTAAAGCATAGAGGAAGTCTTCAAAGGTGTGTGTGTGTTGAAAGGTGTGTTTCAATATTGCACAAGCATGAGGGAAACTATAAAACTGCACGCAGCTCTGAAACCTTTCCGCAAAGCACAAATTAATCAACGCTGCATTAATCTCTGCTCCCAGCGCTCTGTGTTATAGTCGCTATACTTGTGATGAGGTTTCACTCTTTCCTGCTGGAAGGAAGCCATACGGAGAATGTGTCCTTCCTCAAACTGACTGCGAGAGGAATTTTACATAACGTGCCAGTCAGATTGGAGAAAATGAACTGTTTCCTTTGGGCTCCATGACAGATTCTGTCCAACAACTTGGGTTCCTGTCTTTCCTTTAAGAGATGGGGCAGGACAATGTTGTCACTTCCTTTAATTTCGGAATGTTTCGAGGCAGAAACATCAATCACTCGGGACTTAATGACACATAGTGCTGGAATTCTCAGCGTTTGATCTGTCCATAATCCTTCCCAATAGGCAGTGCAAAGACTCTACGGATGAGAGCTGATACATTATTCATGCCATTGCCCTTAAAATGTGGGGAAATGAATAGAGTGCCACACAAAGTTTAGACTAAAGGTTGAAGTTAATTTGTTTTGTGGGATCCCAGGTGGATTCTCTGTTGCTGTTGTTGATCCGGCTAGTTGAAATTAAAGTTTGATCCGTAGAAACCCAAAGGGCAATGCATTCTGTATACTCGAGGCATGAATGTTTACCTCCTAACCTGTGTCTGTAAGAGCAATCATCTCTTTCTATTGGGCTCAAGGGAGAATGGAGCAATATCAAAGCACGGCCAGATTGAAAATGAGAATCAGGAATCTGCCAACAGACAATTTATATGAGGGGATCATATCAATGATAAAAACAAAACATGGCACAGTTGAACATTTTATTTGAATTATGTAACAGAATTAACCCCCAGGGGAGATATTATCCTTTTAAAATTTTTACCCTCCCCCCTTTCAAATAAAATAAAATAAAAAATAAAGAAATAACAAAAAATTTAATGAAATAAAAAATCAATTAAATAAAAAATCAATTAAATAAAATTTTTTATTAAATTAAAAAAATTAATAAAACAAAACAAATGAAAAGTATATGCTGTTCATTTATTAGGGATGAGTCTCGATTTAAATGTCCAGATTTGATTTCATTCTAATTTGCAAGATGTCATTTCAATTTAATTCACAGATATTGACAATTCATAAAATAAAATAGATTTAATAAAAATGCTATTGATATTTCTAAGAATGAACAATGGACGTCAGTTTACAAATGGTGAAGTAATAAATAAAATGACAAGCCGCAGACCTGTGTGACATAACCAGCATTTAAGATCATGTCAATATAAGGTGGAAAGACTGAGCCCTTATTATCAGATCACTGAAAATGCATGATAACACTAGGAGGAAATAGGAGACTTCAAAAAGAAACACACTATATAAAAATACACAATAAAATTAGTCAATAAGACTTGCATGAGTTAAATTCCATGAAACCAAATAAAAATGTCAGACACCATCAACTAAAAACCCGCCCCAGCACCAAATCTCTCAAATCAATTAATGTTGAATCGAGCTAGACATCAGTGACATCAGACGGCATTGGTTCTTGCACATCTGAAAGGAATAAAAACATATCTGATGACTAAAAATCACTGATATGAAATCTGAAGTGCACTTTTGACAGTTTTTGAAATAAGAAATGCTGTCTAACATTAAGATGAACTAAAAACGTATTGCATTATCATTGACATTATTGTGATTAGGGGTGTGAACCTACACTGGTCTCACGGTTTGGTTCGGTTACGATTATCATGTCATATCTCAGAGCATCACAGTGCGTTGACGATGCTTTCCATACACAATTTTATATTTTACTTCACAACACAAGAATACAATTTTGTATTCTCAAGAATGCAATTTTAATATAAGCAGTCAGATATATGAACTGTACCTTTAATTTTACCTGCTCAAAGAAACCCCTCTTTTTGAATGTATCAAACAAAACTCGAGTAATCCTGCTTGCTTTCTGAGCGTTCTCGAGCGAGTTCTTAAAAGCCTATGATTGGTCACTATGTTCATACGCTCAACAGAAAGTGCTGCGATTGGCTCTAACGACCAGCGCTGTTCACCGAGCAATGACGCGGACACTGAAGAACAGGCACAAATATCACAGGTGATACATGATAGACGCTGTAAAAAAAACTCGCTCTGCAGACACGTGTGTGTCTGGATCCACAAGTATCGCTGTAACAGCTGAGAGAGGAGGGGAAACATTAGCTCACGCCAACAGGTCCACAGTGAGAGAGAGAGAGAAGCAGAGTTGGAGTTTACAGCTTTTATTTCGGTAAAGTAAGGATACAGCTGCGGATACGCAGTTCCATATAGCATCATTTTTGTGACACTGTATAACAATAATTCATATTTTTACAGTACTGTGACGGTTGGGTTTAGGGTTGGGGTAGGGGTAAACATTAAAAAAAAAACATTATTGGGTAATTTAATAAATAATTAATACTCAATACAACTACTGTTTTTACATTACTGTGACAGTTGGGTTTAGGGTTAGGGTGGGGGTAGATGTTAATAAAATACAATTAATGGGAAATTTAATAAATAATATAAATAATTCTCGTTAACTTCTGGTCGCAGTCGTATCTGATTTAGTAACAACCTTTAATTTCCTCCCTAGCAATGAAATAGTGGCTTCTGGGTTCTGCTGTATCTTCAGTGTCAGTGAAAGCAGTGAATTGTGCACAGTTGTCTGCTTTTTAAGTAGTTTTAATTATTCAGGCTCGTCTTCCTCACCATAGTAAGCTACTGCGACATATGAGATAAATGTCAGTACGTAATAACTGGTTATTATCTATTACTGAACCGATACCGAATCTTCCGTGTCTGCATCGCGGTCCATCGAAGAAGCTATTATTTTTGACACCCCTAGTGATTATTATATTGATTATTGACATGATTTTAAAAGCATTATACATATTTTTGCCTTTTAATTGAGATGTTACATCAAGTTGCACATGTCTAGCTTACCTCTCAAAACATTTTCTTTATTCCAATTTAGATGAAAGAAAGATCAATGCCTGCAATGTGGTTTAAGAGCACACTGAAGGCAAAAGCGAACGTTTTTCGAGTGTGCGCTGTTATCATGGGCTAATACATCACCTCCACCTTTTCTGTGTCTGTTGCCATAGTAAACCCATTCTTCCATCAACCAAAACACATGCAAAACACAGACCCTTTCCACTTTTACCGTGAGCTTCAGCCGTCTCTATGGCAATGTCTGTTAGAAAGCACCTTTGATACTTTGAGTTATGTGTAGCAACTGCTGGAAACAATGGCTGTGTTTAACATTCTAATCAGCAGAAATGGAGCAATGAGCAGTCACAAAGACGGCTCCCATATCTCACGCAAACACAAAGCCTCTGCAAACACTACAGCGTAAATTCCTGATTTAACTTACTGACACAGTCGCCACACACAGACGGAAAAAATTGCAACATCTCATCTGGCTTTCAGAATAAGCTCAGAGCGGAAAGCTGTAGTTTCTTACTTATTAAACTTAAGGTTCTACCAAAATACTTTCCAAGTAAAGCAGAGAAGCTCTAAAATTGGCAGGTCGTAATTAAACATTACTTGGCACATTTTGGAGTTAAGTGAAAAAAAACGTCTATGTTCCTAAGCTAATTCAAATTCTGTAAATAAAGATTTTAAGATGCAGATTTACGAAACAAGTCACGTGAGACCACAAAATGCCATAAAAGTCCACATTAGAGAAGATGTGTGTTGTAAAGAGCAGGTAATATGGCATTTTAAAGTTTTCTAATATTGTGTTGGAGTCCCCTACAATGGATTTTTATGTATCTAAGGTAAGAAAAAACATTAGCAAAATTTTTTTTTTATTATTCTTATTTTTATTTATTTATTCATTGTTCTGTCATTTATTTTCAGTGTAAAATTATTACTTATGTTTAAATGGCAAAAACTTTTTTCACTTTTTAAGGGAAAAACAGAGAGCAGTGTGCATGAGGACTTGAACATGCGCAACATGCAGATATATGTCTGCCGTGAACCAGATGTGGTGGGCATCATCATTGACGGAATCCCAGTGCTTACTGATCTTGGAAATCTGGCCAGGGCATGTTGCCTGCTTCTGGGGATGACATATGCTCTGAACTTGCAGTATCCACCACAACTCTGCAAAACATTTGAGGTGTTCCAAACACTTTTTGTGGGACTTGACACACTGCGCCCAAAGCCTTCCTCCAGATTCATGACACTCAAAAACAAACTTCTGAGTTAGTTGGTCAACTGCCAGCCTCACACTAAATGGCAATCTTGTGTTTTTATTGAGTTTTCCAGAAGATTGTTGTGAATGTTTAATTGTTAATAGGCTGCGGCTCAGAGATTCTGTTTCTCTGCTTCATTACTCTTGTTCGATGGGCAGTTTAACTTAGAACAATGTGGTAGTCAAGCACAGACTTCTTCAGTTCCTGAATAAGTGTCCGGCTTCTGGGCACTTGATGTGCTGAAGTTTGTTTTGTTATGTCAAATGCTGAGGTCAGAAGCCCTTTATTTTATTTTATTTCAATTTCAAATGTTTTATTGCAATCAAGCACAGATTGTGCTTCAAACATGTTCTGTTATTAGTTTATCATGTTTTAATATATGTTACATGAAAATGTACTGTACTGTGCACACAAGTCAGTCCGTTTATGTAAATTGCTCAGGTCAAGAGTCACTGTACTTTTAATGTCAGTGTTAAGAGGACACACATTGCACTTTAAAGGTGTTCTATGTTGCACTTAAAAATTAGGTTTCTGTAATTTTTTAATGTTAAAATGTTTACAATATTAACATTAAAATTGATTACAGAAACTGTGCATCCAATTGTTTGTATATGGCAGCTTTTATAGAGTAATAAATGTGGAAACTAATATCTCTCTTCCTTTATTAATTAAAGTTATGGCAATGCTAACTAATTATTTCAATTGGACTGAAGAAATGTTTTTTCTAAATTGAGTAATAGAGAAAATGATTTAACTAAAATCAAAAAGTTTAATTTTCTATTTTAAATGTTACTTATTTTAACTAAGTATGATTTGGTCAATTTAATGATCTTTGTCACAATGGTTAAACTCAAATATTTTGCTTTATATTGTAGACTCTACTTAATTTTTTAGCATACAGTAAAATAAATAATATTGATTTTTACCTAATCAAAATAACAAGTTCACTAAACTTACAAAAAGTAGTTGGAAAATGTTGCCTTAATTTTTTTTGAGTAGAATCTAAGTAACAGTTTTTACAGTGTACTAAAGACTGCGTTCAAAGGATCCAGTGGTTTTTTTTTCTGTTTGCCACAGACCATTTCTCTTTGACTCATGCGGTGAAAAACGTCATTAAAATTGTGACTCGAGTTCAGAGGTCTTTCTGGTGTTGTACGTTTCTGTGTGCAGCCACTGTGATTGACTTATTATTTACTGCTGCAGCTGCAAATCATTTCTTTCATCACTGGAAATAGATAGACATAGATGTCGTATAACGCCAGGTCAATTTTTGAGGATGTTATGTGAAAAAATCTACATGAAGGTTCGTTCAGGCATTTTTATTTCCCTATATAGCACACTGTTTTCACCTGTGTTTTTGTCCAGCCGTTCACAAGTGGACATTAAACACAGGTTACGTTTTGAGCCTATAAAATGCATTTGAGTGAATTGCTAATTTAATCATTCAATAGCATGGCAAAAATAAAAATAGCACACTGTTGCCATCAGATATTGCCACAGTACTGTTTAGTCTAGTGATGGTGTTTTATCAAAGCGTAACATCTTATTTGAGAAACCCTGAGTCAGTGTCTATAAATAATCGGGCAGATAAATGATCACACAGTCTGGATCTGAGGGATGCTGCACATTCCTAGTTGCCAGTGTTTTATAGCATTCGATGAGTTAGCTTAGTAAAGAGTTTAATTACAATTCCAATACATGGAAATTCTATCATTATTAGCCCACTATTTCATTTAATAATTTAAACACATACATTATCGTTCAGAAATATGGGGTCAGTGAGATTTTCCATAGCTTTTGAAATAAATCTCTAATGATGATCAACAAAGGTTGCATTTATTTGGCCAAAATAGTGATATTAAAACAATTGAAAATAACAGTTTGGTATAACTGAGTCACATAGACTCAGTCTCTCTATATTTATGATCAGTGTTGGGGAAAGTTACTTTTGAAAGTAATGCATTAAAATATTGAGTTACTCCCTTTTGTACTTTTGTATTTTTGTAAAATTACTGTCCATTGAGACTACAATTCCCTTTTCTTCCATGTGTTCAAAATAATGAAAATACTACCGTCACAGAAATGTAAGGCTCTGCCATCATGGTTTCTGTCTGTTCCCGCTGGGAGCTCATTCTCTCATTGAGTGTGATTCAACATGATTACACTCATTTTAATTCAGCAATTTATTTTTTAAAAGCAAATTAAATAATCTAAAAAGTAACTCGCATTACATTTAAAAAAAAAATAACTTAAATATTATTACTTAATTTTTTTAAGTAATGCGTTACTTTACTCGTTACTTAGAAAAGTAATATTATTATGTAACTCGCGTTACTTGTAATGCGTTACCCGTTTATGATGTATACTTATGTGTTTGAGTAAAAAAAATTTTTGTGTGTTGTACTCTGTAAACTACTGTTTTCTTCCAAAAAAAATAAATAAATTATTAAATGAAATATTTCAGACGCATTTATTTTCATTTTCAGACAACCCAACACCAACAACTTCGGAACAGTTAAGAAATCAATATTTGGCAGAATAACCATGTTTTTTCAATAACAACAAATAAAAATGTCTTACTCTCACAAATTTTCAATAAAAAAAATGACTATATTTTTATTTGAAATTTGGAAGCAATGCTATCAGATCTTTATAAAATAAAACAAAGATCAACATTTTACTCAAACCCATGCCTAATAAATCCGGACAAACTTATTAAATTTTTTATTTATTTATTTACAAAGCAGAAGATCCTTCAGAAATCTTCATATTCAAAAAGCTTATTTGTTTAGTTGCTTATTAACAAACGTTTCTTATTATTATCAAAGTTGAAAACAGTAGGCTGGCATAGTGGCTCAGTGGTTAGCACTGTTCCTCACAGCAAGAAGGTTGCAGGTTCGAGCCCCGGCTGGGCCACTTGTCATTTCTGTGTGGAGTTTGCATGTTCTCCCCGTGTTGGCGTGGGTTTCCTCTGGGTGCTCTGGTTTCCCCTACAGTCCAAAGACATGCGGTACAGGTGAATTGGATGAACTAAATTGGCCGTAGTGTATGAGTGTGTGTGAATGCGAGAGTGTATGGGTGTTTCCCAGTACTGGGTTCCGGCTCGAAGGGCATCCGCTGCGTAAAACTTATGTCGGAATAGTTGGCAGTTCATTCCGCTGTGGTGACCCCTGATAAATCAGGTACAAAGCTGAAGGAAAATCAATGAATGAATGAAGGAAGTTGAAAACAGTTGCGCTGCTTAATATTTTAGTAAAATTGATGACAGATTTGTTCAGGATTCTCTGATCAATATAAAATGTTTAAAAGACAGCATTTATTTGAAATACAAATATTTGTTTTGATTTACATTTTTGTATTAATCTGTCCTTGCTTAATAAAAGACACCATTGACCCAAAAAATAAAAAATGTTGTAACCCATAAATGACAGTTATGATAAAAGTTTTTGACAAGTTCATGGGAGCAACGAGCAATAATTTAACAGTGGCACCCTGTTATATAAAATATCATCAATATTAATAACAATCTTTCAGGCTGTAGTCACTTTATTCTACTGTACCTGACAGTGAATTACAGTAAAAGAGAAAGAAGGCATAGCAAAGAAACAAGCAATAGTATCAGTAATGCTTGCCTTAGCAACTAATTAATTTAAATTAATACATTTATTTATTTTAGTTCAGACTTCAACACAAAAGCAGCTCAATCTATTTTTTATTTTTTTATATGTGCTCCATGACCAATTATTTTGGGAGAGACTATGTAGGCGGTTAACCAGGCAACAGAAATTTCACACTTGCCAAATGTGATTACGATCAGTTGTGTGCTGCTAACATCACCGAGTGAGCATTAATCTATAGCATGTGTGTGTCTTGTGTGGAGTTGAATGCAGTTGAACGGTTTTATTCTGAGTGTGTGGGTGTGAGTGTATGTGTAAATGTGTGGGTGTGAAGGACAGGAGGTGCAGAGTTCATTGCTAGGTTGACAAACCGTAGCAAGACAGGGGGAAGGGTGTGTATACTAATGCACTGAACGCTTCGGTGAAGAAGCAGTGTTTCAGGAAGAAGCACCAAAAGACATGATGTTTTTCTTCAGAAGTGCTGATTAAGTTGTATTTACTGAACTGGGAAGTGTAAATAGGGGTTAAAGATCTGGAGAGAAAATCATATTATTGTTGGCATCCATGACTTGTGGCGGTAGTACGGTACTAAATGTATCATTGTTAAAAATGACCAAAATTTCCTTAATACGTAGCCCTATATACATTTCTGGAGATCTGGAGATTCTAGAGATGTAGTCAGAGGTACGTATGGCTGCATTTTGTCTTAAATAAATGCTACGGGGCGGTATAACGACATTCCTTTTTGCTGTTACCAGTTTTTCCAGTGGCTCACCGCGTACGTTGGCGCACTTGTGACGTGGAGCGGAGTTGACTGCGATGACGGGGTTGGAGTCTGGTAAAGAACAGTTCCAGAAAGCATGTAAGACGAAAACAAAAGCCAAAAAATAAAATAAACAAGTAAATAACATGGTGACAATGGGGTAAAATCTGAAAACGTGGTAAAAATCAAGCTGCCGCGAGGGCTTTTCTTTTTCAGGATTGCTTTTGAAAACACTGTCGGTTGGGTTTAAATGAGGAGGAGGGTGGGTCAGTTAGTCAATCAGTCGACAGCGGCCTCTGGTGGATTTACGTGAGAAGAACAGGGGCGAATGGCACTCCTGAGAGAAATTTGAGATCTCAAAAAGCATACACAGCGGCCTCTAGTGGATTCGCGAAAAACAAAAACTGCAAAAAAATGTACCTCCTGGGACGTATTTGGCGCTCTCCAGAAATGTATATAGGGGTACATTTTCAGAATAAGCCTGAAAACTGAAATTAAAATAATGCTAACATGTATTAAAAAGCAAATACAAATGGCAAAGTCTATAGGAGTGGTGTTATTATTAACTAAAAATAATTGTAGTTAATAAAAACTATATTAAAAAATTATTTTATTAATTAAAAATTGAAAGTCCTAAAAAATGTGGCAACTAACTTAAATTTTAGTAAGTTCATTCATTCATTTTCTTTTCGGCTTAGTCCCTTTATTAATCTGGGGTCGCCACAGCGGGATGAACCGCCAACTTATCCAGCATATGTTTTACGCAGCGGATGCCCTTCCAGCTGCAACCTATCACTGGGAAACATTCATACACACTCATTCACACACACACACCATGGACAATTTTAGCTTACCCAATTCACCTATACCGCATGTCTTTGGACTGTGGGGGAAACCGGAGCACCCGGAGGAAACCCACGCGAACACGGGGAGAACATGCAAACTCCACACAGAAATGCCAACTGACCCAGCCGAGGCTCGAACCAGCGACCTTCTTACTGTGAGGCGAACGTGCTACCCACTGCGCCACCGCGTCGCCCTTTAGTAAGTTTAAAAACCTAAATAAAATGAGGAAAATCTTTAAAAAAAAATTAAATAACAAAATGTCATTTATTACTAAAACTGCTAAATTTAAGTAAATTATATAAATGTATAGAAAATGTATGTAAATATTCATAAAATAACTGTCCCTTTACCATACCATATAAAGACAATGTTGCATGAAGGTCACACAAATGCATTTATGTGATAATAAATCATAATAGATCATAAACACAAATTCCTCCAGCTCTCTAAATTAAATTCCTTGGAAACCATAAACTCGCTACAGTTAGGCTAATGAACTCTTTCACTTGGTTAAATTGAATTATTTATTGCAATTGCTGTCTATTTAAAGAGATGTGCTGAGCACTACAGTGATTTTTACTAGAGCTGTTTCTGCTTCATGGCAGTACCATGGTCAGATCACAGTAACACATGGTCTCTTGTGGCTTTCTGCTTTATTATAATCCTCACAAAACTGTTTAGAGCTGAAGGGTTGTGCTTGTTTGTGTCATTAATGTGCAAGAGAACTGTTCTTTACACCTAATAAAAAAAATTGTTCCCAAACCTAAACAAGTAGATTAAAACGAGAGACTATAGAGACAGAGTCTTAATCTTGTGGCTTTATAAAACTCTCTGAGGACAGGTGAGTTATTTGCCACTGCTAGAATGCAATTAGGACAGCAGAGCTTAGTTATAATTTCCAATCACTACTGAACTATATTCCAAATATAGTGTGGGGTTAATGAAGTAATGAAAGCCTGGGCAACAAACACACACTTCAGTTAATTACACACATTTAATATGAACGACCTGAAGGGAGGACCATCATTTTACAACAACACCAAAGTGCTGTGCAATATGACGGTATATATTGTATGGGCAAAATATAAAGTCTATCATTTCATGTTATGCTCTATCGTTTATTCTGTGGTGTCACAAAATGCATTATTCATTCATTTATTTTCCTTCAGCTTAGTCCCTTATTTATTAGTGGTCGCCACAGTGGAATGAACCGCCAACTATTCCTGCATATGTTTTACGCAGTGGATGCCCGTCCAGCCGCAACCCAATGCTGGGAAACACCCATACACTCACACATACACACACACACACACACACTCATACACTACGGCCAATTTTGTTTACCCAATTCACCTATAGTCCATGTCTTTGGACTTGTGGGGAAACCGGAGCACTGGGAGGAAACCCACGCCAATACAAAGAGAACATGCAAACTCCACACAGAAATGCCAACTGGCCCAGCCGGGACTCGAACCTGCGACCTTCTTGCTGAGAGGTGACAGTGCTAACCACTGAGCCACCGTGCCACCCCAAAATTCATTATTTACATTAATATTTTTTCTTAATTATTAGAAGATCAATTTTACAGGGATGCAGACATGAAAAACACCATTTTGAAAAATACACAATCTTGTACAATCTTGAAAGTACAATGTTTACATTTTGCATTTTATTTGGTGGGGCGGCGTGGTGGCGCAGTGGGTAGCACTGTCGCCTCACAGCATGAAGGTGGCTGGTTCGAGCCTCGGCTGGGTCAGTTGACATTTCTGTGTGGAGTTTGCACGTTCTCCCCGTGTTCACGTGGGTTTCCTCCGGGTGCTCCGGTTTCCCCCACAAGTCCAAAGACATGCGGGATAGGTGAATAGGGTAAGCTAAATTGTCCATAATGTGTATGTGTGTGAATGGGAGTGTATGGGTGTTTCCCAGTAATGGGTTGCAGCTGGAAGGGCATCCGCTGCGTAAAACATATGCTGAATAAGTTGGCAGTTCTTTCCGCTGTGGCGACCCCAGATTAATAAAGGGACTAAGCCGAAAAGAAAATGAATGAATGAATGAATGAATTTTATTTGGTGATATTTTTTATTTTTATGTTGGACCTGTAAACATTAGTTTTTAGTGCTGGACAACAATTAATCACATCCAAAATAAAAGTTTGTTTTGAGGTAATTTAAGTATGTATACTGTGTATGTATATATAAATACACACATGCATGCATATATTTGGGAAAATGTTTATTTATATTTAGATATAAAATATGTCTTTTCATATGATATATGAAAATATGTGTATATGATACAAATTATATATACAGTAAATGTAAATATCTATGCAACAAAATAGTTTTGTATAGTTATATTTCTGTGTATCTTTGTTTATCACATATACATAAAAAATACATATATATATACAGTATAATAAACACACCTATATTATGTCAAAACAATAAACAAACTTTTATTTTGCATGCAATTAATTGCGATTAATCTTTCATCTTTCTTAATTCATCTTTGCCCTGCACTATTAGTTTTTGAAAAGTGTTTTATATTTCATTCATATTTATTTTATATTTCTACATTATAATAAAACATGTGCTCTGAAGTTCTAAATAAAGTGAGAAATATGATCATATGAATGGGTACTTTTCTGAGTATATACTTTAAAATGTAAAAAAAAAAAAGTGGTCTATATACAAGCTATTGTATATAGACAATTTTTGACTAATTATTGACAGAAATCATACTATATTGTGATATATTGTAATCAGGATATGAGATGACATCGTGATATGATATTTTTGTCATATCGACCAGCCCTACAGCATCGGTATGTCTATCATTTCCTTCTGAAGACCATTTTGGCAGACTGCTAACTGTGTGAAAGAACACCTTATGTTAATTGTATTCATAGAGGTGCCACTTTTTTCGTATTTCAGTAGGAACAAGGCCTGGATGTTCATGTCTTTGATTGTGCGGTGCATGACAGAAACTGTCAAATGCAGGCTTATGATTCTACAACGTCAGTGATGATGGCTGAACATGAGCCTACTGAGACTAGATGTTTTTAAAGTCACCTTGCAGCCGGGTTGCCAGATTTAAGGCCCAAAGCACTCTCAGGTGCCATTTACAATAATGGGTTTTCCTTTTCAAATACATCTTTGTTACGTTTATGCTTAGCGTTCACATAACTCAGACATCTTCGACCTGTGAAAACAGAGCGCTTTGAAAATGCTGAGGACAATGTTTTAGTTTGGAAACACTGGTGTTCATTTCAAGCCCTGTCCACATGAACATGGGAACTTTCATAACTGCATTCTTTCTATGTGGTTTGTCTACACAAAAACACAGTATCAGATAACAAACCGAAACTTTTTGATAACTATGGCCAGGGTGAAGATTTTTTTTTAAACCCCGGGTTTTTTAATTCTGCATTTAGTGTGAACCCAGCATAAAAGGCTTTTATTGCCATCTGTTTGTTTGGAGTGCCCTTAACATGCATCATGCATCTTCATGTGGACAGAGATTTTTTTAAAACAGAGGCGAGGAAAACTCTGTTTATAAAAATACCTGTGTATGTGTGGACATGGCCTCAGTATAGACAGACTGAAATGCAAACTTTCACAATCCCTATGTGACTGGGCTTCTGGACTAGTATGGACGTCCTCAATGCCTTCCAAGTCACATGCTTTTTCTATCAGCGCTTTATAGATTGTTATGCCTTTTTATAACCAAAGTAACAGAGTTTTGACTGCAGAGACAGTCAAAAGTATGTATAGTGGGAGTCTAAGTTAATTTTGAGGACAAAACATCCCTAAATACACAAACTGCTTCAATATAGTTTTCGTTTTTTTGTTTGTTAAATAATAGAATGTTTATTGGTAACACTTTACAGATTTACTTTAAATGTACCTGCAATTCTAGAATCACCCTTAGGCATGCTTGTTGTATTCTTATAGTTAAGACCTTTTCAACAACATATATGTTACAAGACTATTGGTAATGTATGATGCTGAACATGCTATTTTCAGTTTAAGCATCTGACCATTCTTTTTTCAGGAAAAATAAAAATGTCTTGTATAACAGTCAAATTTTCCATCCTGTCTATTTTTATTTCAAGTATTGCACTTTATTTCAAGTAATGTACTTTAGTTTGAGAGTAGGCATCCTATTTCACCAAGGTCCACTCACTTTAAAATTTCTGGCCTTGCCAGTGCTCCAGATCTCCACATCTCAAGATCATCTGCTGCACTATTACAAAGCAGATTATTTTCCCCGATACAAAAAACCTTTCTCTGTTCTGGTACACTCTGCTCTCCTCTTCACCCTTGTTATCTCATATTCATAATTTTCTTCCTCAATCATCATTTGATGGATTACTGCTGCCACGATCCCTAGGCTATGTACACAAACATCTCTTTCAAACAGTTTTGTTTTGCCATAGAGCGCTATTAAAACTGAGGCAGGGAAATACTGCTGACTTTTGCCTGATCTGTGATAACCCTAATTTGCATAGAAAATAAACATGTTTGCACTGAAAAGAATGACAGAGTCTTGGATTACTTACTGTGCAGTGCTGTTTGGTAGGGAAATGGTCAGGAATTTAGATGGAGGAGGCTGAAATATAAAAAGGCATATTTAAGGCCTCTTAACTGATATATACAAGTCAGCGAATTCAAATTACACAATTTTAAAAGACTGCATTAATAGCTTGACAACCCTGTTCATGTCAATTTAATTTAACAATATAACTGTTTTTCACTTTACCTTGCAAAAATGTACAGTCATAAAACCCGGAAAGCGCTTTTGGTTCACAAGCTTCCACTGGATTTTCCTGTGGGTTTTTAAAAAAGTCAAATTAGATCTGTGGTTAAATCACCAACATATTGCACAGATGTGACAACCGTAAGTGTCATAAGGGTAACGTTATGGTTTATTAGGATAGGAAAATATTTGGCAGAGATACAACTATTTTAATATCTGGATTAAAACAAATCTAAATACCAAGAAAATCCGCAAACTGTCCAAATTTGACGTTAATGGATATTACTGAGCAAAACAACACTTTGCTGGTTTAAACTGGAAGTATCTGGTCTCTCAGACTGGCCAGTTAAACATGTGGCTAAAACCAGTCTGGTTGGCCAGTTAAACATGTGGCTAAAACCAGTCTGGTTGACCAGCTACCAGTTTTTTTATATATTAACATTGATGACCTTTTTTTACCACAAGAATGAGGACATTAAATGCTGATTTCCGAAGAAACCGCTTCTTACCTTTTAGTGGCTTACATCCATAAAAGTGGGGAAAATATTAATTATAACGTTAGAAACAAGACAAACACTTTAAGGAATTAATACCATAACCTAACATTAATACTGAAGTAATTTGGTATTATTTTACAGTTAAAAACTGTCGATAACTGAGACGCCAGATGGAAGCAGTTGCGTTTGAATCGGTTTGAAGAAAGCGCGCGTCCGTGATGCATGATTAAAAGCGCCGGTGTCCTTAAAGCTGCAGTACGTATTTTATTTTGTTCGATTCCTCATTCAAAATTGACCACACGTAATGAGCAAATCCTTCTGCCAAAGCGTGGTTTTGTCTTCGTCCAAAAGGTTACACTTGTACGTATAATAAGCGTTCATTTGTATTTCATATCTGTCAAGTCGACCTACTGGCTGAATTGAAACCCATTCACCTTTTTCCTTAACGAGTCTACTACGTTTTAAACAGTGAGAGGAATGTAGTTTCGTGAAGTTTCACTCGAAATAAATCAAACAAATTATAATATTTCACAGTTTGAGTGAATGAGCTAGAAATTATGACTCATGTTGTATTATCAGAAGTCAGGACAACAACACTTGGTATTTTAAGTCTAACAATAGCCTAGAGCTACTTAGATCCTCATTATTTTCTTCCTGATTGTTTTAAAATTTCATTTGTATTCCATTGTAAAATAAAAATACACATTTTACAATTAAGCTTTGGGGCTTATTCATGGTCTGCTGGAAGTAATTTAAATGGCTTTCAGCTATTTGTTCTGCAATTATCATATACAATTTTATTTTTAATATTCGATGGGTGATGGTAAAATAATATTTCTCTCTCTCTCTCTTTCTATATATATATATAGGCTAGTTTAATGGAAGTTAACCATAATGCGAAAAGCATCATGGGATATATGAACAGCTTGGCATGCGGATTTATTATTAACCAATAAAAAGCTATCAACTGACCTATAAGAATTAAGCATCCTTTAGGCCTCCATAAATCTGATAGACCCCAAGATGGAGCTCTGTGTATTGCCATTTAGATTTAGTTAAATATTTGCTTCATGAAACGAGTGATACGTTAGTGTTTTGTATACTTTTCCCATTGAGTCTTGTTTTAAAAAAAATCATGCTCCAAAATAATGCAGTAATTCAATCTGGTTAAAACACTTTACAGAAGAAGATGCCTGTGGATGAAATGAATGAGCGTTTCTCCAGATAAAAGCTTGACTTTATAAATTTCAAACGTAATATAGCTGATTCAGTAGGGCGGATTTATTGAGGCCTCCAGAGACTCGTGCAAAGACACACTGCTTACACTGCATTACTTACAACAACACTGTACTGCAATGTTTCAACATATGGATTACATCAGCATTCCTAATACAGACCGCATTAGCATTCAGTGCGATCAACAGAGGTGATGGATAAAAGGACAGGGAAGGTGGAACCATTTTAATCGGGATAAATGGGAAGGTGGGACAGTCCGGCCTGGCATCAAATGAACACTGGCACTGTGCAATACATCATTCTTCATTTTATCTGCCTTTTCCCATCCCAGTTCTCTCCCCCTCTGGCTCTGCCAAAGTCGCATCCTCACCACTGTATTAATATTCATGCATTGTCACCTTAAATGAAATACAGTCAGCATTAAATATACCTTACAATGAGCTCAAAAGCAAGCATTGGATTGTTGCGGTGAGAAAAGAGTGAGATATTGTGTATAATGTGTTCTTAAGCTGAATGGTTGCGACTGAATTGACTCAGTATTGATCGGTGGACGTGGAGAAGACTGAACGCAATACTTGAAATCTCCAGCCAGCCGTCTGACGGATGACCTTTGGGGGTAATTTGGAGTTATGGGCTTCATTACTGCTCACAGATATAAGCCCCTAAAGCGGAGTCATTTTGGTAATAGATGCATGTGAGCGTTTACTGCCGAGTCAACACCAATTTCTGTGCATGAATGAGGTGAAGCTGTTAAGCAAATTTGCTAAGGTGTTTACAAAATTGACCTAGGTCATGTACAATTGTGTCAAAACAAACGTTGCTCTGGATGTGAGATGATTTAAAGAGAGATGCAATTATATAATGCATAAGCCAATTATTAAATTAATGAGCAATAATTATGGAAGCATGTGAGTAAATGTGAAATGTTTTGGAATGTAATATGCAAAAGGCAATACAATGGCAATGTATTTCCATATTTAAATTTGCATTTATTTAACCAATAAACGACTGATATTACAATTATTTTATGTTATAATTTTATTATTATAAAAAAATACTGATATATTTAAAAAGTCATTGACCCATGCACTGTAATATTAGTGATAAGATGACTTGAAGAGAGATGCAATTATATAATGCATAAGCCAATTATTAAATTCATTCATTCATTCATTTTCTTTTCGGCTTAGTCCCTTTATTAATCTGGGGTCGCCACAGCGGGATGAACCGCCAACTTATCCAGCATATGTTTTACGCAGCGGATGCCCTTCCAGCCACAACCAATCACTGGGAAACATTCATACACACTCATTCACACACATACACTACGGACAATTTTAGCTTACCCAATTCACCTATACAGCATGTCTTTGGACTTGTGGGGGAAACCGGAGCACCCGGAGGAAACCCACGCGAACACGGGGAGAACATGCAAACTCCACACAGAAATGGCAACTGACCCAGCCGAGGCTCGAACCAGCGACCTTCTTGCTGTGAGGCGAACGTGCTACCCACTGCGCCACCGCGACGCCCAATTATTAAATTAATGGGCAATAATTATGGAAGCATGTGAGTAAATGTGTTTTGAAAGGTAATATGCAAAACAGCAATGTATTTTTGCATTTAAATTAGCATTCTCCATCACGTGTGCAAATTTTGGTGCAAAATGAAAATAAAAATATCTAAATTACATCTGATGTGTGCACATTTATTGTCATCAAAATGAACGCAAAAATCAAAGTGGTTTTGAAAATGCATTCCCGTAATAGCTGGTTTGCGAAATAATTATTCTATTTAACCAGATTTAACCAATAAACGACTGCTATTACAAATATTTTATGCTACAATTATATTATTATAAAAAATACTGATATATTTAAAAAGAAAAACTCATTGACCCATGCACTGTAATACTAGTGATAAATGTTTGATATTATATTTATAGTTATATAGTTATAGTTCTGTATAATAATAACTATACTATAAATTAAAATCACTAATTTTAAATGATTTAAGTAAATATTTAACCATTATAGTGTTATATTGTACAGTATGAAAAACTGACTTCTTTATGAGACTTGACAAAGATTATTCAATTCAATTAAATTCATCTTTATTTCTATAGCGCTTTTACAATGTAGATTGTGTCAAAGCAGCTTCACATAGAAGATTATAGTGAATTGGAATGGTGTCCGTTCAGTTTTTAGAGTTTAAGTTCAGTTCAGTTCAGTGTGTTTTAATTTTCACTGCTGAGAGTCCAAACACTGAAGAGCAAATCCATCGATGCGCAGCTCTACAGGTCCCGAACCATGCAAGCCAGTGGCGACAGCGGCGAGGAACGAACTTCACCAATTTGCGAAAGTGAAGGAAAAAAAACCTTGAGAGAAACCAGGCTCAGTAGGGCACGACCATTTCTCCTATGGCCAAACGTCTTGTGCAGAGCTGCAGTCTAGGCGCCGGAGGCTGGTGAACGCTGGACGTCAGAGAAGACTCGTCTTTCACTGGGGTCTCACAGGAATCAGTCCTTTTCTCTCCACTCCTCCATGACCACCACAGCAGCTCCTCAGGATACGGCCCGGTCTGGGATTATGGAAACCTTGGGGTCATCTCTTCACAGGTCTTGGATTGCATTAGTGGCACTGCATAGTCTCTGGGGGCCTCGGGATGAGTATCCCCAGGTGGAAATAGAGAATAAAGAGAATAATTAGCGTAGCTGCTGTTCATAGTGTATATAAACAAGATGCAAAAACCTGCGTGGAGCACATTCATGCATCATACCGTTATGCAATGCATTGAGTGTATGCTTTACTAAAAAGATAGGTCTTTAATCCAGTTTTGAACAGAGAGAGTGTGTCTGAGCCTCGAACATTATCAGGAAGGCTATTCCAGAGTTTAGGAGCCATAAATGAAAAGGCTCGACCACCTTTACTCGACTTTGCTATTCTAGGTACTACCAGCAGCCCTGAGTTTTGAGATCTTAAAGAGCGGGTTGGATTGTAGCGAGACAGAAGGTTGGTTAGATAAACAGGTGCTAAATTATTTAAAGCTTTATAGGTAAGAAGCAATATTTTATAATCAATACGGAACTTAACAGGCAGCCAGTGTAAGGAGGATAAAATTGGGGTGATATGATCATATTTTCTAGACCTGGTAAGAACTCTGGCAGCTGCATTTTGTACTAGCTGAAGTTTATTAATAGAGGATGCTGGGCAACCAGCGAACAGAGCATTACAGTAATCCAGCCTAGAAGTCATGAAAGCATGAACTAGCTTTTCTGCATCTGAGATGGATAGCATACTTCGTAACTTAGCGATATTTCTCAGATGAAAGAAGGCAGTTTTTGTGACATGGGAGATATGATTTTCAAAGGTTAAATTGCTGTCTAGTATAACACCCAGATCTTTTACAGTAGAGCTAAAGCTAACTTTGTGTCCCTCTAATTGCAGGTCGAGTTGTGAGATCTGCTGCGTACAGGATTTAGGCCCAATAAGTAATAATTCTGTTTTGTCTGAATTTAAGAGAAGGAAATTGTTGGTCATCCAGTCTTTAACATCTTTAATACATTCAGTTAGCTTAGACAGTTTAGACGTCTCATCAGGTTTTGTTGAAATATATAATTGAGTATCATCTGCATAGCAGTGAAAGCTGATCCCGTGTCTTCTTATAATGTCTCCCAGGGGTAGCATGTATATTGTGAACAGCAAAGGGCCTAAAACTGAGGCACCCCATACTGTACTGGCCTGACCTGAGAAAGCTGTCCATTTATATTTACAAACTGGTAACGGTCAGTTAAGTATGACTTAAACCATTGTGTATTAGTTATTTTAAAAGATAATTAAAGGCAACACAGGCTCATTGTGGATACGTACCCCTGTCTACATTTCTGGAGATCGCGAATTATGTAGCCAGAATTACGTATGGCTGCATTTTGTCTTTAAAACGAATGCTACGAGCTAGTATGATGCCGCAGATGGCTTCTGTTCCTTTTAGTGCTACCAGCCAGCTGACAGCTACCACCGTACAGACGGTGTTACCAGTTTGCCCAGTGGCTCGCCGTGTACATCGATGGACTTGGGATGTAGAGCTGAGTTAACCACAAAGATGGGGTTCGAGTCTGGCGAAGAACAGTTCCAGAAACCAGGTAAAACAAAAGCAAAAAATAATAATAATAAACAGGCTGAAAACGTGGTGAAATCACGTGGCCGCAACTGCTTTTCTTTTTCTAGATTGCTTTTGAAAACACTATCGGTTGGGTTTAGGGACGGGGTGGGTGGGGCAGTCAGTCAATCGACAGCAAGCTGGCCTGGTCTGCTGAAGTGTATATTGCGCCCTCTGGTGGATTTACGTGTGAAGAGGATGCACAACAGAAACACAGCGGCCTCTAGTGGTACCTCCAGTTACGTATTTTGCTGTCCCCAGAAATGTAGACCTGGGTATCCATAATGAGCCTGGGTTGATTAAAGGTAATATACATTCAAATGATAGAAAAAACACAAACATCCAAAACTAATTTATACAAACAAATAAATAAACAACAAACTGATGATAACATTGTATCATGCATCCCTATAGATTCAAATGATCCTTTGTAATCATGGAGCTGCTGTAATACATTACAGTAAATTTGCCCTTATAAAAGTATTTTGGATTATTTTATGTAAAGAGTAACTTTTATTTGACTTTTTACTGATGCTGAAGTCAAAGCACTTCATGTTCTCCAGAAGTTGTTTAGTGCACATTTAATTGCCTCAAGCCAAAGGAGTGTTGCAAACCGTTCGGTCCCACCACAACACCAGTCATATCTGCTCTAATTTAATCATTGCAATGGTAAATAGCATCCCGAATGTGACTGGCGCATCAGTGACTGACAGAAACACATTTAAGATAAGATATCAACCATGACATCTGACATTAAAGCATGGAGCCCAAAGGAAAAGAGTGTTTCAGATTTATGGCCAGTACAATCTCAAAAATAAAAGCTCAAAAGTCGCTGAAGTGGTACCTTTTTTAAAAGTAGCCTATAAAGTAATATATATTCTATAGACATCAGCTGGGTTTTCATCACCTTGTTAATGTGCGTTTTGAAGTATCGCATGAGAAACAAGTGATGGAAACGCCAAATTCTGAATAAAAAATTCCTTTAATTTGCTTAAAAAAAATAAATAAATGCTGACTTGAGGTGGTTTGGACTTGTTTTAAAAAAAAGGTTAATGCGAATAATATGAGATGGAAATGCATTTGCTGAATAAATTCTGATGTAGCGAACATTACACCCATGTGACTCCATTATGATTGTCTTGTTTACTATGGGTTACTAGGTTACCAATACTACAGTCGGCCTCTCTAACAACTTGATGGAAATGCATCTAATTCGCATTTGGGATATATTTCTTTTTTCGCAAACTTTAAAAAGATTTGCTTCACTTTATGGAATAAAAAAAATCAATATAGTCCCTTTAATCTTCAATGGAAATGCAGCTAATGTCTCAATCAGATATTAAAGTGTAAAGTGCTCCTAAAGGTTCCTAAGTTTTGGAAGTCTCCTACAAACGGTTTACTTCTATCTGAGATTTTTTAAAAATTAATAAAATAAAAAAACATTTTATTTTTCTTGTAATATATTTTGAACCATCAGCTCTTTTCTCTGTCTGAAATTGTCTCTGTGTCTGAAATGTTTGGTTTAAGAATCCAATATTTCTAAACCTCACCTTTCTGAGAGTCTTCTCTCTGATTGGTCAGATCATGTCCACCCAGTCCATTGTGATTGGTCAATCATTTATAGCACACACTGCAATCCAAACACTCATTAGCAAATCCGAATTTCAGCTCCTCCTCGACACTTGTAAACATTTATACAAAGAGTGCAAGCATTTTTTGAGTTTAATAGAACATAGATTTCCATTGACTCCAGCTTATGTCTTCATAATTAGAAAGTGGATAAAAATGGATTTGCTTTCACAGTACACAAACACAAAGACAAAAGTGTCTTCTTTGCATATCAACAATACAAACCAGGCCTCAGAATTACAGTGCTTCAGGGTCAACACAGATGTTTTTCACAGGCAGCCAGTGAAAACCATAGACTGGAATTATGCAAATGTCTTACAAAACCTACGCACATTTGTGCAGGGATAAGACTGAAGTTATTTATTTTTTAAGCTTAATTAGAATGAAAGAGCAACTTTTTTCTCTCTGGGATCAGAAAGAAAAAACATTTCACATTTTGCTGCACTCTTGTTCTCTTTTTCTGCTGAAAAGGACCAACATTTAGTATTTTTGAAGAAAATATGTACAGCTGAAGTCAAAATTATTATCATTATTATTATATGAAATTTTTTTTCTTTTTCAAATATTTCCCAAATGATGTTTAACAGAGGAAGGCTGGAATATTATTTATTTCCTATAATATTTTTTTCTTTTGGAGAAAGTCTTATTTGTTTTATTTCAGCTAGAATAAAAGCAGTTTTTAATAAAAAAAAAAAA
>CAIGQV010017386.1:24738667-24763448 GCA_903798115.1 Danio jaintianensis | reverse complement strand
ATAATAATAATAATAATAATAATAATAATAATAATAATAATAATAATAATTTCTTACATTCATATAGCACTTTTCTAGACACTGAAACTGCCAGCAGTGTGCAGCATCCACCTAGTTGACGCGACAGGAACCATATTGCGCCAGACCGCACACCACACACCAGCTTATTGGTGGAGAGGAGACAGAGTGATGAAGCCAATTATGATATGGGGTGGTAAGGAGGCCATGATGGACAGAGGTCAGTGGGCAAATTTGGCCAGGATGCTGAGGTTAAACCCCTACTCTTTTTCGAAGGACATCTTGGGATTTTTAACGACCACAGAGAGTCAGGACCTCGGTTTAACATCTCATCCGAAAGACGGCGCTCACTGAGCAGTGTAGAATCGCCATCAATATACTGGGGCGTTAGGACCCACACAGACCACAGGTTGAGTGCCCCCTGCTGGTCTCACTAAAACCACTTCCAGCAGCAACCTAGCTTTCCCATGTGGTCTCCCATCCAGGTACTGACCGGGTGCAGCCCTGTTTAACTTCAGAGGGCAACCATGTGATAGTTGCAGAGAGCTAGCTGCCAAAAATACATATATTGTCTAAATAAATGTAATTATAAATGTATTATATTATATATAGTTGAATTATGCAGTTAGTATGAGTAAAACATGTTATCAATTATAAAGTTCAGGGTTAGGCACTAGGCAGCAGCTATAAACAAGCTGCTTTGACTATTAATCATACACAAATACACTTCATTAAACATGTACACATAGACATCACCTATATGCTATAAAACTGCAGATTAACTGTTTATATATAATAACTTCTATCTGATTGTAACTGTAACTTAATTTGATTGTAATGCAATCATATGCACCTTTTGTAAAGCTGCTTTGAAACAATAATTATTGTAAAAAGCGCTAAACAAATAAACTTGAATTGAATGGAATTGAATTAATTGTTGTCTCACAAAGCAGCAGAGCTCTCATTATAAAACACCTGTATCACCTTCGTTTCAACTTTTGTTCTTTGTTCTTTCTAGGCATACTTGTAGCTCCTTTTCCTGTTACCCATAATTCCATTTCCTGTCCTTCTTCCCCACCCCCCTGGCACTCCAGACTGCAGAACAGAGAATCAAGTGCTCCTGCAACCTCACTTCCTGCCATTCAGAGTCATTTCCTCCAGGAAGCATCTGCTGCTCTCTCATGAAGCGGCCTGTTAGAGGAACAGAATAATAATACAGTGTTAGTCATGGGACATTCAACACCACATTAGTCCCATGTGAGCTCTTGAAAACACACGCGGAGGTCAATCAACACGCATTTGAATCTGACAGCGTTGAGCGCGACATGTAAACACAGAGGTATAGTACTACTGTAAAGAACAATCCCTGATGTAATGAGCAATGCTTCCTGGTATTTTTCCCAGAGTTGTTTTGTTACAGACACAATGAACAAGTCAAATAAATGGGAAAAGAGCACTTATGAGGCAGTTATGATCAGTAACAAATTATAAATACTCAAATCACTTATAGAGTCATTTTTTTAAGTAATTATACTTTAAAAAGTAAAGTAAATTGTACTTGAATACATTTTTTGTGCTGTGTCAGTATTGTTACTCCACTATTTTCCTTCAACCTGAAGTCACTACGTTATATGTTTATGTTTTCTTGTATATATGATTCCCATTCAATCAAATTAAGCATAGAAAAATTGCATCAGATAGACGGACAGACTTCAAGACACAGATGCTTTATAAATGCAGCAAATGTACAGTGTTGAAGCATTACTAAAAGTGTCCAAGAAGACACAAAACCATTGCACATAATGACTGAGAGACTGTTTAGTCTCCATGATTGTATAACTGTATGACTTAAACATTAGCTAAATGCACTACAGAATGTTAAGTTACTCAAATATGTACACAACGTGCATATAACCTAAGCTTTAATATATCATAATAGCTAGATTTTTGCCCCTTAGGTTACATAGATTTCAATCGACATGTAAACACAACAACCTGTGTTTTTAAACGTACCGTTGGGACTCCTCTATTCAATTTGGGTTCGTTTGCTCAGCATGTTAAGCTTACAGTCACAAATTTAGGGGTGAAATTTGACTCAGATTTTAAATTTGATAATCAGATTAGAGAAGTAGTTAAATATAGCTTTTTTCAATTAAGACAACTAGCAAAAATAAAGAGATATATACCAAAACGACAGTTTGAACAGTAATACATGCTTTTATGACCACTCTGTTCGATTACTGTAATGCACTGTATGTGGGGAGTAGCAGGTCAGCTATTGCCCGTTTGCAAATGGTGCAAAATGCTGCAGCACGCCTGTTAACTGGTACGCGCAAATATGACCACATTTCCCCCGTGTTAGCTTTCCTTCATTGGTTGCCAGTTCATTTTAGAGTACAGTTTAAGATTATTTTATTTGTTTTTAAATCCCTAAATGTTCTTGCCCCACCTTATATCTCTGAGCTGATACACCCCTGTAAGCCCACTCGTTCTCTCAGGTCAGCTGATCAGCTTCTCCTGATTGTACCAAAAACAAAGCGTAAGCTTAGAGGGGATCATGCTTTCGCTGTGGTAGGCCCTAGACTTTGGAATGATTTGCAAATCATTCCAAAGTCTAGGGCCTCTTCCGTGTTCTCATTTAAATAACTGGTTATTTTAATTTATGCTCCTTTTTAGGTATTAGCTATATTTAACTTGTATTTTATAGACTATTATGCTTATTTTGTTGTATATTTTCTGTACAGCACTTTGGCTCACTTCTGTGATTGTAAAGTGCTCTATAAATAAAGTTTGACTTGACATATATTTATGTAATGTGTTCTCACATTAAATTAATCTCACGTTTTAAATATACAGTTCATGTATAGCAAATAATTTAACTTCCACTTAAAGACCCTTACAAATATGGCACTGATGTAAAGTACATTTTTAATTGGCAAGGTATGAAGTGGAATAATTTTCAAAACATTATAGTCACTACTCTTGAGTATTTTTAGAAGGGCTACTTTTTACTTATATTTTGAGTAGCAGGTACTTTTACTTGCGCTACATTTTTTGGGGAAGTAATGATACTTTTACTTGAGGATGATTTTTCAGTACTCTTTCCACCACTGGCTATGATGAAACCTGAAACGTTCAAGGAGATGATGGGTGTTGATGCATGAACGGTTTATCAGACCTATGCCAAGAAACACAGGTTTCCTCGTCGTTTAGAGCTCATCCATCACTCTGCTGTGGGAGTTTGGCAGTGGGATTGTGTATTATGGAAGCTTTAGTTTCACCAGGAACAGATTTTTGTTCATAGTTGCGATTGTTTTGCTTCGGCAGCACCACCACCCAAGAGGAAGCGAATGGCTGTATCAAGGCTGAACAGACTTCCTGTGCTTGTTGTCTTGGGAGGACCTCACAGGGACGGCTAAGAAAGCCAGAGGGAGAAAGAAAAGCAGACAATATCATTTTAGTTCGAGTCTGTGAGCCAGTGAGCATTCAGGCAGAGAGCAGACATGGATTTCTGGATGGTATTATATCTTGTGAGCCTTCTCAACATAGCACGTTGTTCGCCCGAATTGTCCTCTTACACTGTTCACTTGAACAAAAACTCATTCACAAATGCTCAGAATTATTGCAAACCTGGAAGTTTCCTGACCAACATTCCGGATAAAAAGGAAATGGACAAGATCCTAAAAACAATATGGGAAAAGACCAACAGAATGGCTGCTTCATTCTGGGTTGGACTAAAGAAGGATAAAGGTATGTGTGTTAAACAAGATTTACCTCTTAAAGGATTCTACTGGACGGTGGGCAACAGAACTCAATCTGAATCTGAATCCAGCATCTGGAAATCCGAGCCTTTGCACACTTGTACGGATGTTCGCTGCGGACTACTTTCAGTGGAATATGGAAACTCGGGCGTGACAAACAACGGATTTATGGATGCCACCTGCAAACAGGAACATCCTTTCATTTGCAAGCGAAATATGAAGACGGTGTGCTCACTACCAGAGATACCTGACACACAATACATAATCGACTATCCGGAAGATCCGTACACACGTCAGATTGTTTGCAAGTCTGGTGCTAATTACACTTTGACATGTTCACATGATTTAGTTTGGACCATAGTTGGAAAGGAAAACATTGACATATTTCAACTCTGCCTGGAATGTAAGAGGGGATACAGGAGGGATGCATTCAGAAACTGTGCGGATGTAAACGAATGTGAAGAATCGAAACCATGCAAGCACGAATGCAAAAACACAGACGGCTCCTACATTTGTGATGAACCAAAACTGCCCACCACTCCAAAAAGTGATGAATATTCACACATTGATGAGGCCAAATCTGTGCAATCTCAACCTACAGTTCTGTCTGAGGATATCATAATGAATGGCACAGGGGTGCAGATTGAGGAAAGCGTTGGAGACATTTCAAATGTCATAGTACCTGTGATTATAGCACTGCTGATTTTTATCGTACTGGTGGTCATTGTTGCGGCCATTGTGAAAGGATGCCTCAGGAGGAGAACCATAAAACGGGCCCGGAGGAAGGCGGAGGCTGTGGCTCTGAATGGATCCAGCTCCATGGAAAAGGTGAATGAAAAAGAGGAAACCTAAGTGGGAGAGACTGTGCAAATGTGACAGATAACTCAATGTGACACATGCAGACTACAGAGAGGGCTTACTGGATGATAATACTCTCTCAGAACATTTGGGTTTGAGGTCTAGAGTCATAAGAGAGCTGCACATGCTGCCTTTGAATTTCATTTGCCATTCCTTTCAGATTTTTTTTTTACTCACAATTGAAATCAGGGTCTTTCTGCTGATGTGGATTTTGAAATTAGTAATTAGACGTATGAAAATAGCGTACTCTGTCTTTGTTTACTCTTCCATAGCTGATATTTAAATGCGCCTATACGTGGAGATGTAAGAACTGTAGATGATGTTGTGACGTTACTGCCATTGGATCTGTTTTCTAATTATATATTTTGCAACACTGAAGATTTATATGTCTGGAGTGTTATAAATAAAGGCGGATTTTAAAGCTGTAAGTGGCTGTTATTTTAATATTTTTTTTCTTTGAATACCACACCCAAACAGTACATGCTAACCTTACAAATAAAGCTAAAATATATGTCCTCTGCGTACATGTTTCTGAGACGGTTTGTAAACAGCAAACCAGAGTGACTTTAGTGAATTTAGTCGGGTTATTATTGTGCAGTTTCGTTTGGTGCCGCTAGAGGCGCTAAAGTCACTAATAACACCTTTAAAGTGATATTCACACACATAATGCAGTTAATTTAGGCACTATTGGAGAGAAGGACAATCTTCATGTCATATGATGACGTATGAAGGAACGCAAACATGTGAGCTAACGCAGTTTGTTTACAACAGTGAGGAAAGACTTGTGTTATTGTTCATCAAAACTGTATTTGTACTTGTGCTATGAATGTTGTATATAAATATACAGTTTTTTTACTCAAGAAAAAAAGACATACATCTTGCATGGCATGAGGGACAGGTAAATTAACATCAAGTTTTCATTTTGGCTGAACTATACGCTTTAAAAGCACACTGTGTTTCTGGCTTATCTGGCAACTTTCAATCTGGCTGCAGTGTCAAGAAGGGTATTTTAAATAATTTAAAATTAGTATATACATATTTTATTATTCATTAATTTTAAAAGTGGGCTGCACGGTGGCGCAGTGAGTAGCACGTTCGCCTCACAGCAAGAAGGTCGCTGGTTCGAGCCTCGGCTGGGTCAGTTGGCGTTTCTGTGTGGAGTTTGCATGTTCTCCCCGTGTTCGCGTGGGTTTCCTCCGGGTGCTCCGGTTTCCCCCACAAGTCCAAAGACATGCGGTATAGGTGAATTGGGTAAGCTAAATTGTCAATAGTGTCAATGTGTGTCAATGAGTGTGTATGGATGTTTCCCAGTGATGGGTTGCAGCTGGAAGGCACTGCAGCATAAACGCACTGCGTAAAACATATGCTGGATAAGTTGGCGGTTCATTCCGCTGTGGCGACCCCAGATTAATAAAGGGACTAAGCCGAAAAGAAAATGAATGAATGAATTTTAAAAGTTAAAGTGAAAAATATGAAGAGCACCATATAGAAAATATATAAAAAGTTAAACATATCCCAATATGTCGCATATTTGATCTTGCAAATCTAATTTTTTTGCACAATTTGCATAAATTAATAAACACATTAATAACACATTAAACACATTAATAAACATGTTAGTGAAAGGATAGACATAGATCAGCCTTGTATTAGACTAAGGATATTTTAGACACCCTCCCTGCATACTTTTACAATTCGTTCACTTACTGAAAATCTACAGATAATTCGACTATGTAGACAAAAACAGTTCAGCGTTAGATTTTATTGTTTTTGTATACGCAACACTTTTTTAAAATTAACATTAAATGCTGAACAACCCCCCACTCGTGACGTCATTTGCACAATGCATTGCGATTGGTCTTTCTTTTAAGTACTTGCATACCTAATTTGGCGGAGTGATAAGGGCAACAGCGGCTCTGGTTTTATTTCATTATACAGATCCAAAACAAAAAACGAGATATATAACACTACATCGTTCTTTGTAAGGACTGCAAGTTTTTTCAGAAAACACAAATCTAATTTTACCACATAATACACTGAGAGTGAAAGCCATTTCCTCCATTTTATTCCATTTTAAAATAAACATTTAGTATTTGGCTGTTTTAATCTGAACGTCACACGTTATTTCCATATAGACTTTATAATAACTTTCACAAGTCATTCAAAAACATCATATAATGTTTAAAGCATGATAAATAAAAAGTCAATGCACATTCATAAATCGACTTGAATGCACATCAACTTCAAAATTAAGCATTATATGTTAATAATGAAAGTTAGTACAAAGTCTCACCAACAAAAAAACACATACTGATATGACAACAGATAACAAAAAGTCTTTATGCTGCAGTGCCGCCGAGCCCTATAGTGTTGTAGTTCTGGATGTGCATGTGCCATTCCTGTACGTGCTGTCCGATTCCAGATTGTCCGGTTGAAAGTCATCCACACTGTATCCCCGACTCTTCAGGGCCGTGGCATAGTAATCTATGGGCTCCTCCGTGGCGTTCTCCCACCATCGGAGGCATAAAATCCGCTGGAAGGAGCGTCTGAAGTTGTCCGACAGGAATCCGTACAGGATAGGATTGGCACAGCTGTTGGCATATCCCAAAATCACAGCCAGCTGACTAAGGGTGGCATTGTGTTGCTGGACGAACACGCTCACCAGCTGCACGATGTGAAAAGGCATCCAGCAGATCACAAACACCGTCACCACCATCATAACCATCAGCGTGATTTTCCTCTCGGACTTTTTGCGCTGCTGCCAGCCCGCTTTCAGCGCCACCACTCGCATCTTGACTATGATGAGGATGTAGCACATGCAGATGGCAATGACAGGGAAGAGAAAGCCCATCAGAAAGGCGTATATCACAAACACAGCCATCCACTGGCGCTCGGGCTCTGGCATCTGCATGTTGCACGCCACGGATCCATCAGAGTTGGGCGCAGTGGTGGAGAAGATGATGATGGGGAGGATGACCAGGATGGAGAACATCCAGACTGCTAAGTTGACCATTTTGGCGATGGTGGGTCTCCGGTAACGGGCAGCTTTGATGGGATGCACCACGGAGATGTACCGATCGATGCTCAACAAGGTGAGACAGTAGATGCTGGTGAACATATTAATGGCATCGACACTTAAAACCAAACGACACAGGAGCGAACCAAACGGCCAGTGGTGAAGTAAAGAAGAGGTGACCAAGAAGGGCACGCTCAACATAAGAAGCTCATCCGCGATCGCCAAGTTCAAAATGTAGATATTGGTCGCAGTTTTCATCTTCGCATACCTGAAGATCACATAAATCACCATCGAGTTGCCACATAGTCCAACTAGACACACCACGGAGTAGATGAAGGAGATAAAAATTGCGCTGCTGCCGTGAGAATCCCCGTTATGCGTCTCGTTGCTGGAGTTTAACAGATATAAACCATCCTCCAGGTTCTTGAAGGTGTCGTTGGGCAGCATTCCGACACCGTTGTAAGTCTGCTCTGGGTTTAAAGTATATAAATAAGAGCTCAGAAGACGCGCACATTGATGCTGCGCGACTCCGGAACGCGCATCCCGACGCTGCGGCGGTTTCAGCACCATGGACAGTTACTCCACATCCACATGCATCACATTCACAGACGTCACACGTGCAACATGACGCCATCGGGTCCTAATGGGCTTGAAAGCGTGTCTGAGACACAAAAATAGTTTCTGACGACATCTAGGCATTCTTGTCTCAATATAAATATAAAACGACAAAAATAAACAGCCAGTTTCCATATCAAATAAAGCAATGCAAACTGTGATTTGTCTCTCTGGTGGCTTAAACCTGCCAACAGCACTCAGAAAGCAGTTTATTGGTGTAGTAAATTATAAGAAACGTTTGTTTAGGTTTTAAAGAGTAATATTCTGAAAAGGGGGGAAGAAAAAAAAAGCCTTTAGGTCTCTGGAGGAGATTCGTGACTGACTGCACAAAGCAAACTATCAAAAACTCTGTGGATTAATCTTTAATTAAAATTTTTATAATTATATTTATTATAATCAATGTCTTTGCAGTGGACTACACGCAATCACGCAGACTAGATTGTAATGAACAGTCTAAAAACAGTTCGGTTTCCACATGTTTAAAATTCATATTCTTCATACCTTTCCCATCCACAACTGAATAAAACATGATGCTCATCCTATGACAAAGAAAGAGGTTTCACGAAAGGTCTGCAGCTGAACAAATGAAAAGCACAGCATTTTGAATCTGGAGTCATTCAGTGAAGTCTGATATTGTGCATCTTTTGTGATTGTTGACTTAGTCTTTATATACTTCTTCTAAGTTGCACAATGCCTTATAATAACAACAAAGCACTCGTCAGTGTGAAGAGGAAGCTTATCTGTGCTTATTTCTGGCACCACCTAGTGATGGATCCAAAGCTAAAGAAAATAATCCTGGTTCAGCTAACACCATGATATTTGAGGGACTATACACTTTAGGTTAAAAATATTCTGGTTTCAGATACATATTGCATTTAAAACATCTCCGTATGACTGATTAAACTTTATACTCATTTAATAATTCACTATAACGTGAATAAGAGTTTCAGAATTTTATCAATTAAAAACTTTAGGTTGAACACCCAACATCATTTCACCCATAAAGCCTTGCAATACAGATTAAAACAAAAAATAAAAAATAAAAATAACGAATACATAAAAATGGCAACTTGTTCAGTATTAACAAAGAGAAAGCAACATTCAACATTCTGATTAAATAAATAATAATAGAAATAAAAAAATGATTAAGTAATGAATAATAAATAAATAATCTGCCATTGCATTAGATATAACTATGCCTAATTCAATAGATGTAATAAAAGTTTTATAAAAAAGATATGCATTGAGATTTTTAGGATATTTGATCATTAGCTGTGGAAAAACATGAACATTTATTCATTTATAAGACACTTGAATCCAAAGTAATTTATAAACGAAAGAAGAACAATTGGCTATTGCTAAGAAAACATACAGATCAATATCACAGATTAGAAATTTAAAGGATATCACTTAAAGGGATAGTTCACCCAAAAATGTCAATTTACTCAAACCTTTATGAGTTTCTTTCTTCTGTTGAACACAAAAGAAGATCTTTTGAATAAAGTTAAAATCCTGTAACCATTAACTTCTACAGTTAGAAAAACAAATACTATGGAAGTCAATGGTTACAGGTTTCCAGATATGTTCAAAATATCTTCTTTAGTGTTTAACAGAAGAAGAAAACTCATAAAGGTTTGAAACAAGTAAAGGGTGAGTAAATGATAATAGAAGTTTCATTTTTGGGTGAACTATCCTTTAAAAGAAAGGCAAACTCTCTCAAAATCTTTTTAAACAATATCAGTATGTAGTTTGTAACATGGCCGCAATTTTCTACTCAAAATACAAGACACCTGCTACTGTACAATATGTCAGACTAACTATTCTACACTTGAAATAATTTCACCCTGGAGCTATAAGGCACTCCATCTCGCTATGCTCGCGTCTTGAAAACAGGATATAAGAATAGCAAAAACCTGAATGTCTTTTGTCAGAATTTGAGTGATACCTCATTTTCTCACAGATGGAGACTTGTGTTGTCCTTGAAATGTAATGAGCCCAGTCAGAGCACAACATGTGAGGAGCAGATGGCCGTCTTCACACTCTTCTCCCTGAGACTCTCCCTCTTTCTCTCTCTCTTTCTATCTGAACTGGAGATTAGCCAGATCCTTCAGCAGGTGTTTCTTCCTTTTCTTCTAGTTAAGACCAGTGTCTCTGCCCCACGGCATCTCAAGTGACCTGAATGTTTCAAGGGAAATATGATTGCAGACAGGTAGATTACAGCTGTTTGGGAGATTAATTAGTTGGAACTATAGTCAGTGAATTAAATCGGCAGATTAATCATTGTTACACATTATTCATCGCTTGATAGATATGCAGCATTCAAGTTAGACATAATAAACATTTATACTTAACATCTTAACTCTTTCTGATTTTGATTGTAATATAATAAGGTGCGGGGTAGCACGGTGGCGCAGTGAGTAGCACAATCGCCTCACAGCAAGAAGGTCGTTGGTTTGAGCTGGGTCAGATGGCGTTTCTGTATGGAGTTTGCATGTTCTCCCCGTGTTTGCGTGGGTTTCCTCCGGGTGCTCCGGTTTCCCCCACAACTCCAAAGACATGCATACAGGTGAATTGGGTAAGCTAAATTGTCTGTGTCCGTGGAATAAGTGTGTATGGATGTTTCCCAGTGATGGGTTGCAGCTGGAAGGGCATCCGCTGTGTAAAACATATGCTGGATAAGTTGGTGGTTCATTCCACTGTGGCGACCCCAGATTAATAAAGGGACTAAGCCGAAAGGAAAATGAATGAATGAATGTAATAAGGTGCACTGTTTGAAAAGCTGGCGGCACGGTGGCTCAGTGGTTAGCACTGTCGCCTTACAGCAAGAAGGTCGCTGGTTCGAGTCCTGGCTGGGCCAATTGGCATTTCTGTGTGGAGTTTGCATGTTTTCCCCGTGTTTGCGTGGGTTTACTCCAGGTGTTCCAGTTTCCCCCACAGTCCTTATGTGCTATAAGTGAATTGGATGAACTAAAGGGCATCTGCTGTGTAAAACATATGCTGGAATAGTTAGCGGTTCATTCTGCTGTGGTGACCCCTGATAAATAAGGGAAACATATTAACGAAGGAAAATAAATGAATGAATGAATGAATGTATGTAAAGCTGCTTTGGAATGATAATTACTGTGCAAACGGTATACGAATAAACTTGAAATTAACTGAATTGAATTAGGGTTTGTTCTAAGCGCTCAGGATTAAACTACTGGTTTTAAAGAGTTAGTTCACTTTCAGAATGATAATTTCCTGATAATTTACTCACCCCATTTGTCATTCAAGATTTTTCTTTCTTCAGTTGAAAGTAAAAAGTTTTTGAAGAAAGGATTAGAGGAGTTTTCTCCATATACGCTTAAAAAAACACTGTGTTTTTAAACCCAAAGTTAGGTCAAATATGGACAAACCCAACATTGTGTTAATGGACCCTTTTCACATTTCTGGGTTTCTCAGTAGCAGAAGTCCTCATAGTTGGGTAAACTAAGCGCAGTGAATGGGAGAGTACAACAAATATTCTTTTTTACAATCCCATTTGCTGAAATAATAAAAGAAAAACTCCACAATGATGTTATCAAGACTTTCAGAAAAAGGAAAACAATTGTGTGAGACTGATAACGGCAGCCAGAAGAGAGAATAATGTCAGATTTAATGTCCTGCCCCCATAGACTTTACATTAGAAACACCTCGCACAGGCGGTAATTAGTTTTTTGTAATGTGATGCAAAGATGATATAATACATTCATAAATGCATATAAATGTTCATACGTTAAAAAAAAAATATATATACTAATATTAAAAACTTTTAAGGATTTAACAGTCTTGTGAAAAGGGTCCATTTTTTAAACTACACATTTCGAACTAAATGGTGGGCTTTGTCCATATTTGACCCAAAGTTGAGTTAAAACAACCCAGCATATTTTAGAGTGTAGTGGACTTCTATGGTGCTCAGTGGTTTCAACTTCCAAACTGAATTTATAACGCACTGTAAAAAGTTTAAACTGTTGCACTCTTTAATTTACATACAAATATTTGTTGCCCTAAAAGCAACAAGTTGACTTTACTTTAAAAAAGTGAGTAAATCTGTTGTAACTTGAAACTGTTAAAGTCCTCGTGAACCAGAAGTTGCTGAGAGTTTTGAGTATGTTGATGTACTTCCAACTAAAACAGAATATTGAGTAGGGGGCGGGGCTTTCTTTTTGCACATCATTTCCTTCTAGCAAACTAACGGTAAAGGGGGCGTGGTTAAGCCATCAACAGCACTGTAAAAAATGCTGGAATTGAGTTGGAACAACATGAAGGAATTAAGTTAACTTATTAGTTTTTACAAATTTAAGTTGATTGAACAAAACAATCAAGTTGCCCCCAAAAAACTCAAACATTGTGGTGTTTCAGCTCATTTTAAGTAAGCAGTTTTGATTGACTGTGATTGAAGATTACAAAACCTGTTTGGATTAATTGTTCACCTAAAGTATAACAATGTGCGCTAACAAAATAAACATTGTGAATTTTCATTTCACATGGACTTTAAGTTGACTTAATTCACATAGTTTATTTACTTAATAATTTTAAGCCACGAGTCAAGCAATTACTTTAAAAGCAACAGGTTTACTCGCTTTAAAGTAAGTAAAGTCAACTAAACTATTTTTACAGTGTGCAGCTTGAAAGGTCTCAAAAGGATCCCAAGCTGATGAATAAGTGTCTTATAGTGAAATGATCAATCATTTTCATTCATTCATTCATTTTCCTTCAGCTTAGTCCCTTTATTCATCAGGGGTCGCCACAGAGGAATGAACCGTCAACTTATCCAGCATATGTTTTACACAGCGGATGCCCTTCCAGCTGCAACCCAGTACTGGGAAACACCCATACACTCTCGTTCACACACATACACTGGCCAATTTAACTTATTCAATTCACCTATAGCGCATGTCTTTGGACTTGTGGGGGAAACCGGAGCACCTGGAGGAAACCCACGCCAACACAGGGAGAACATGCAAACTCCACACAAAAATGTCAACTGACCCAGTCGGGACTCGAACCAGCGACCTTCTTGCTGTGAGGCGACAGTGCTAACCACTGAGCCATCGTGTCGCCATCAATCATTTAAAAAAAAAAAAAAAAAAAAAAAATATATATATATATATATATTATAATAATAATACATATATAGCATTTTACAGCTAGTGCAATATGAGTTGTGGTTATGTAAATAAAATCCTTTATAGCAATTTGAAGCTGCATTAAATCTGTAGTTTGGATGTTCCAACCACTGTGCATCATAGGAAAAATCTGGAATATTTTCCTCAAAAAAATACAATTTCTTTACAAACGATTAAACAAAGACATGAACATCTTTGATGACAAGAAATTGAGTAAACTATTAGGAAATGTTTATTCTGCAAATGTAAAAAATGTTGAATTCAGTCAAAATTACAAACTCTTGAAAAAGCCTTTGATGATGATTATTCAAAATAATGAAAATATCATGTATTCTGATTTAATGAAAGCATATCAAATCACAGACATTTCATTAGATTATAGTAGATGTTTCACCAGTGAGCAGGAACTGCACGTCCCTGAAGGTCAAGTCATTCTGAGCTGCATGAACCTGCTGACCATCTGTTATTGAGCTGAATGAGAACCTGCAGGTACTTTAGCAATCCTTAGTTGACAGACAACAAAAACAAAGCAGCTTACGCAGTATAAAACCTTAGCTTGCATATGACTTTAATATTATTATTATTATTTTGTTTTGTGTAACTAATTACTGCTATTTCCTTTGAGCATCTAATCGGCATAATTTAATAATTTGTTATGGATTGACATTGACAATAATGGAAGCTCTGCCAGGAATAAATTATATTTTAAAACATATTAACATGGTGGCGTGGTGGCGCAGTGGGTAGCGCTGTCGCCTCACAGCAAGAAGCCTCAAGCCTTGGCATTTCTGTGTGGAGTTTGCATGTTCTCCCCGTGTTGGCTTGGGTTTCCTCCAGGTGCTCCGGTTTCCCCCACAGTCCAAAGACATGCGCTATAGGTGAATTGGGTAAGCTAAATTGTCTGTAGTGTATATGTGTGAATGGGAATGTATGGGTGTTTCACAGTGATGGGTTGCAGCTGGAAGGGCATCCGCTGCGTAAAACATATGCTGGATAAGTTGGTGGTTCATTCCGCTGTGGTGACCCCTGATTAATAAAGGGACTAAGCCGAAAAGAAAATGAATGAATGAATATATTAATATAGAAAACATCAGTTCAATTTAAACGTTTTATTGAAACAATATTTTACAGTATTATTGCTTTGTGTTTTTCTTAGAAACCACAGATTTTTATTATGAGGAACAAGTTTCTGCATGAAATTGAAACTTCTATTAGTAGCAGAAATAACCTGTAAAAACCTGTTATGTGTAAAACATTTTAAATATAAACTGACAGTTTTAATGTAAATTTTGTTAAACAAAACTATGATGTTGTGTTGTACTTGAATTCATATACAATATAATTTTGTATTAAATCTCTTATGCTTACCAAGGATTTATTAGCATTTTTTTAAATTGAAAGCACAATAAAAATTGAAACACTGCAAAATAGTATTACTTTAAATTACCTTATAAAACTACAGTTCTTTTAAATTAACACAAAATAATAGTTTTTTTATTATAATATATTTTAATTAATTTTAATACAAACACTGTAAAAAAATGTTGGGTTCCGCACAAAAGATTTGTGTTGGGACAACATGAAGGAATTAAGATAGCTTGTTAGTTTTTAACAATTTAAGTTGATTGAACATAAAACAATTAAGTTGTCCCAAAAAACCTCAAGAATTGTGTCGTTTCAGCTCATTTTAAATAAGTAATTTGAACAAACACCAAACATAATTTTTTGAGTGCATGTAAAATAAAACAAAAGCAATATGACATTATTTTGAATACATTTGATATTCTTTCTTGTGTGCAACCATTTAAGTAAACTATTATAATAAATGGCTGGATGTGGAAAAAACAAACAAACATTGAAATTAAACTTGCCTTTCCGTCTTGATCATTCTCGTCATTCTCGACATTCTTACTCAGTATGTTTATGTACCTTAAACAAACTCTTATTTAACAAATTCAAACTGAATGCATGCAATGATATCAAGGCAATGTTCAACAACTGTTGCTGTAGCTCCTTTTAATAATCTAAGAAGCAATAATATAATTTTTAGCAAAAGTAGCACCATTAAGAGTCCTGAAGCTTTAGCGCAGTCCTGTAGTCCGCCATGGCCTGCTCCATCCACCCTAAACAACCCCGAACATCAGCCCTTAGCTTATACAGCAGAGCATCTCCAGGCTCAAGCACTAGAGCTTCAAAAAAACAGAGAAAAAGAGAGAGATGTGTTAGTGTTAGTGCAAAATGTCACTCTCACCTTCCCCAGCGTTTATCAGTCTGTCTCCTGTTTACACTGTGTACCATTATTTGTGCAGTTTCTTCCCCCAAAACAGCTTTATTCGCAGTAAACCTATTTGTCGCACACAGAGACTGACATTAATATTAGGCTAGCGCACATCACACAGCGCTTATCCATGACTGAAACATCACTGAAAGACAGCAAATAGGAGGACATCTACTTTTTAGTTCACACAAGAGGGCCAATTTGAGAGCAATTTGCCATCTGTATTTGCATAAATTACCACTGCTCGGCTGGTACCTTTACAGACGCTGTTTTTGCTCGATTCGAGAGAGCTAATGTATAAAATCTCATTTTCCGAGCTTACAAGATAATCGTTCCATGTGTCTATTTATGGCTAATAAAAGCAAATTGTTTGAAGCCGTGCACTGGAATAGCAAGTGATTACTCCATTCACAGAGAAGACACTCATTATATACCAAGGGCCATCTGTTTCCTAATATCCCACCTGTTTCAGCCGCAGGCGGATGGGAATTAGGAAGGGGGCTCTAAGAAACTCTGCTTTTCCATATAAGAAAATGCTTGCACATCCTTGCATTTCGACTTCATAAATATGCAACCTGCCCAGAGGAAATCTATAATTGGTTTACACTGTAACCATAGTAACCACCTGTCTCTTGTTGTACAACAGTAAAGGGACATGGTTGCAGCGTTTGTTTTCCTTATGTGTTTTTTTTTCCCTTTTCCCCGGGCAGTCATGTGGTCAAAGCCATCATGCGCTGTTCCTCTTGTGGGTGTGAAAGTGTTTGCTGAAAGCATCCATCTGCCTCTTTCTCTCTCTCACACACACACACACACACACACACACTAGACTGAGCAATGACTACACACATCCAGTGTCATGTAGTCAATCTTTGGACTTTCAGTATGAAGTCTGTTCTACACTACAGCTTGTTTAGGTCATGGACTGCCTGGGATGACTAACCAGGCTCTGTTTCTTTTGTTTTTAACCCTTGTGTACTGTTCAAATTTACTTTCCTTTTGTTATGTTAGGGGCTGTTTTTGCCCCTTTGACTTCGATTATAATCACATATTTTGATTGCTAACTCATGACGGCATATAATCATGGATTCTTGATTGTTGCTGGTTTTCCCTGTTGGCATAGAGGTAAAATGTGTAATTTTTACTGTTGATCATCAGTTGGCAGCATTAACCCTTTAGATAGGCCTGTGCAAAAATGTTTTTGGCTTTTATATGGAGTTCTATGGGGTAAAACAGCAGATTATGTTGTGTATGCATAAATACACTCACTATGTTTACTATGTTCTGAGAGCTGAGCTGCTTATTTTGATTTTCTCAGACTTATCAAGATAAGTGCACAAAGGTTTCTCTCACACACACACACCACACCCACGCACACACTTATGAACGATATAGAAGGCAGAAACTAAGCTTTTTTTGCACTGCAACTGATGATCAACAGTAAAAATTAAACGTGTTACCTCTTCCCAACAGGGGAAACCAGCAACAATCAAGAATGCATGATTATATGGTGTCATGGCTTTGCAATCAAAAAATGTCACTAAAATAACAAAAACAGCCACAAACATAAAGAAAGGGTAGTACATTTGCGCAGAGTATATTGTATATTGTTAAGTTGAAAAAAAATCAAAAGCATTTTCTGAAAATATGTGAGTGGATGACAACATCCCCATACAAGGGTTAATATACATTTTGGCGTGATTGTATCACAACTGTTACCACAATGACTTGTAAGGAAATTTATAAATAAAAATGTAGGGATAATGTTGAAAAATATATAATAGAATAATTATTCATTCATTCATTTTCTTTTCTGCTTAGTCCCTTTATTAATCAGGGGTAGCCACAGCCGAACGAACCGCCAACTTATCCAGCATATGTTTTACGCAGCGGATGCCCTTCCAGCTGCAACCCATCACTGGGAAACATCCATACACAGACATACACTACGGACAATTTAGCTTACCCAATTCACCTATACCACATGTCTTTGGACTTGTGGGGGAAACCGGAGCACCCGGAGGAAACCCACACGAACACGGGGAGAACATGCAAATTCCACACAGAAACGCCAACTGACCCAGCCGAGGCTCGAACCAGCAACCTTCTTGCTGTGAGGCGAACGTGCTACCCACTGTGCCACCGTGCAGCCTAATAGAATAATTAATAAAAATATATTTATTCAAGATAAAACTAAAACAATTAGTAAACAATACCACTCAAACGTTTGGAGTGTTTTTTAGAACTGATATTCAGTGCTGATGCATTCAGTTGTACAAAACACGTGTAAGACTGATCATGTCAGAAAATGTCATCTTTTTGTTATTTTAACCATTTAATTTTATAATTTTATAATAGGTAGCGTGGTGACGCAGTGGGTAGCACGTTCGCCTCACAGCAAGAAGGTTGTGCCTCGGCTGGGTCAGTTGGCTTTTCTGTGTGGAGTTTGCATGTTCTGCCCGTGTTGGCGTGGGTTTCCTCCGGGTGCTCCGGTTTCCCCCACAAGTCCAAAGACATGCGCTATAAGTGAATTGGGTAAGCTAAATTGTCTGTAGTGTATGTGTGTGAATGACAGTGTATGGGTGTTTCCCAGTGATGGGAGTTCCCAGTTTGCAGCTGGAAGGGCATCCGCTGGGCATCCGCTGTGTAAAACATATGCTGAATAAGTTGACGGTTCATTCCGCTGTGGCGACCCGAAAAGAAAATGAATGAATGTATGAATTTTATAATAATTATAACCAATAATTTTATGCTCTAAATGACCAAATTTTTATTTTAAAATGTTGCTGTTTGCAGAACAAAACAAAAGTTAAGTTTTACACATATGTATACATTGTAAATCACTCACTCACTTACTTTCCTTTAGCTTATTCCCTGCTTGGACTGTAAGAGAAACTGGAGGAAACCTGTGCGAACACGGGGAGAACATGCAAATATCGAAAGGCCCCCTGGTTCAGCCGGGACTCAAACCAGCAACCTTCTTGCTGTGAGCTAACCATGCTAACCACTTAGCCACCACATTGTAAATCCAAATACATTACTGAGAATTTTCAAGTGCTTACTCAATTGACAAATACTTTTTCCATAATAAATATATATATATATTTCAAATAACTGTTGTTATGTGTTTCAAACTTTCTATTCACCCATGAATCTTGGCGAATTATATAAATATATAAATATAATATTATATAAATATTATGGCTTCCAAATTATTTTTTCATCATAAAAAATCATATATATAATTTATAAGCGATTTCTTTTAAATTCATTTAATTTCAATTTATAAGCGATTCCATGAAAATGTCCAACAAGTCATGGATAAAGAAAAATATTCATAATTTCATCTAAAATAAATAGCACTATATGAAGATAACTGTCAAAAAATGAAGATAAATCGCTCTCACGCTGTTAGTATATTATTAAGAGTTATTTTTTCTTAATTTTTGCTATGTCAAACCATAGGATGTATTTAAGGTACAGTTCAGTAAATTAAAAAAACAATGAAAAAAATATTTTTGGACAGTAATATGTATATATAATAATGCTGTAATAATATAATAATAATAATATAACAATATAATACTATTAGTTTTGTATGCATATTGCATCAGACGGTCAGCGCATGGACTTGTGGGAGGTCTGATGTGTACTATACTATATATAGACTGAGACTATCTGGATTAGTTGAGGATAAAGACAACTTTGCTATCTTCTCAGCAGCTCTCCATTCATCATCTTGACAAAAGCCCTCCACAGAGATATCAGCCTGCGTTATCAGATGTATTTAAGTGGCGGCAACATTGAACGTCCGCCTGATGTACAAATCTCCCTGTAAAGCGATGAATCATTATTGGCATATTAATATCAGGATGTTTCTAAGCTGGAACATAATAACCTTTATAAATCCACGACCATAAAATCAGAAGACACAATACACGCTGTAGTTCAGCATTTGGGCCTGCGCTCTCTCGACACGCTGCATGATGATTAATGTGACCTTCAGTATTCATAGCAGTGAATAGAGACACTCAGCGCTGAGAGTTAGCTGTGTCTGTGCATTAGCAATTAGTTGATATAAGTTTACCATTCTCACGTCAGAGTAAAATGCATATAGTATTACTAGAAAATATAAGCCTAAATAAATTACACAAGTTGGTTTAGTTTTAACAAAAGAAAAATCATGAACATGGGTTGCTGACGTGAAGCTGCATTTTCAAAGCAGCACTTTACAATAAGGCTGTATTAGTTAATGCATTTACTAACATGAACAAACAATGAACAATACACTTATTACAGTATTTGTTCATGTTGGTTAATGTTAGTTAATAAAAATACAGTTGTTCATTGTTAGTTCGTTAGCTCAAGGTGCATTAACTAATGTTAACAAGCATGAATTTGGATGTTAATAATGTATTAGTAAATGTTGAACTATAAGTAATAAATGGTGTACAAGTATTGTTCATAATTAGCTCGTGTTAGTAAATGCATTAATTAATGAAACCTTATTGTAAAGTGTGACCTCAATTAGTATCGACATCATTGGTTAAGTATTTCTTTCTCTTCTATGAACCTCTTGTTAAAAGAATTGTGTAAATTTTTGAGCCAAATCTCAAAACTGTCCCATGGTGTGACGGTCTCAAGCGTAGCTTAATAAATTACAGCTCTTATAAATTAAAAAGAAAATTGTAAAACCATTAATAAATACCTCAGGCCTAATTTTACAAATGACTACTTTAGTAAATGGCAATCATTTATTTCATTCTAATATTTCTAAAAACTTGATACATTTTTTCACCATGTCCTCTGGTGTGACATCCATTCATTCATTGTCCTTCGGCTTAGTCCCTTTATTTATCAGGGGTCACCACAGCGGAATGAACCACCAACTATTCCAGCATATGTTTTACGCAGCAGATGCCCTTCCAGCCACAACCCATACACTCATTCACACACACACTCAAACACTAAGGCCAATTTTGTTTACCCAATTCACCTATAGCTGTCTTTGGACTGTGGGGGAAACCGGAGCACCCGGAGGAAACCCATGCCAACACAGGGAGAACATGCAAATTCCACACAGAAATGCCAACTGGCCCAGCCGGGACTCGAACCAGCGACCTTCTTGCTGTGAGGCAACCGTGCTAATCACTGTGCCACCATTAAATTGTCAATTCCACTGACAACTTTAATTAGTTGAAGGACTCAATTCAAGATCATGTAAAATATTAAGTTTTTGTCTCAGAATTTTTTACATATATAACTTTTTTGTAACCACTATGAAATTGTTTAATTTTGTTGTCCATTGGTGTGACACCCCTATTTATTTAAAATGTCTCATGGAGAATAGTCACATTATTGAAGTGCAGTACAGACATGTAAACACCTTAATCAAACTATTACCGTCGTGTAGGATTTTCGCCACATTTTGCGGCAGGATATTCGACACACATGTCTGTTTGACACTATTCTCTGCACCTACCGAGTCAGAGACAAGACAGACACCCGCATCGTGAAATGCGGAGGTTTTTTCCCCATTCGCCGTGCGATATCAAATTCCATTAAACAACACTCTTTCAGCAGTTCATACTCACATCCAATATCTTGTCACGGAGGGCATGCATGAAATGTTCCTGAATGAAAGTGAAAGTGCCAAGTTAAAGCAGTTAAAGTGCAGTTAAAGTTGAAAAATTTCAAATGAAACACCCGAAATTACATGAAACTCCGGAGGAAATGTGGATAGCACAGTGACGCAATGACGTTAATCGAATGATGTGCTATAACATGTAAAATGGAACCATGAAAGGAACATTGAAAAAGCAACTCATGTAAACACCTTAATCATATTATTGTCTTATTCAGATTAAGGCAAATCATTCGATTACTGATGTCCATGTAAACGGATATTTAAACATATTTAAGGTACAATTCAGTAAATAAAATAAATAAAAAAAACAATGAAAGAATTGATAAAATTATTGACCCCTAACAAACTTCAGACTTTAAAATACATAAATATATAGTAATTTGTTCCTTCAAAAATGCTATTTCACAAAAAAAAGCATTTTTACTGCCTTCTTGTCAACTACCCATATACAGCCTGTTTTATACTACTGAAAAGGTATGAAAATGGTCATGCAAAAACAGCTTGGTTCAAAAATCTGTGATGAATATTATAAGGACCCTGATATACTGATGCCAAAGTTTTTTTTTTCATTTATTGTGAAGTTTATTTATAAACTAATTTCAAGAGGAGCACGTGCTTATGATTGACCACGGCTGGTCCCGGATTAGCTAATGCATGATTCACCAATCAGATGATTCCTAACTCACTACAAATAACCAGAGTTTCTTACCTCAGTTTTCTTCCTCTTGAAGAATCCCCCCTTCCACCCCTACTCCTCCTCCCTCCTCCATGATAGGGCGGCACAGTGGCCCAGTGGTTAGCACTGTTGCCTCACAGCAAGAATGTCACTAGTTTAAGTCCTTACCAGGCCAGTCGACATTTCTGTGCAGTTTACATGTTCTCCCTGTGCTTGTGTGGGTTTCCCCCGGGTTCTCCGGTTTCCTACCACAGTCCAAAGACATGCGACATACAGTAGGTGAATTGACCAAACCAAATTGGCATCATAGATGTGCTCTTAATCAGCAGTATATCTCTCCATAGCAATCCATAATTTGTCATTAGCCATAAATAAGCAGAGGAGTTCTCGAGACCTACCTGAGGTCAAACTCCTCTCTCGCCTTGCAAACAGGAGGGAGTCCCAGGCTCGAGGATCTTATGAGCTTAGGGCTATCTCCCGGGACAGCATGTCAAACACACTTTATAATCAATCATCAGCTAAGTGTGAACTCTTGAAGCTTTGGTTTAACTCAAGTTTGAAGCTATATAGCCATACTTACTGTACTTATTACATTATAACCAAGGACCAGTGTTGGTTTGAATGTATTACCAAGCAAAGTAATCTTTTCCAGAAGGTTTGCTTTGGCAAATCGACTTGTGAAAAAATTACCTCACATCAGTTTGCTCTTCGATTTGGCTTGAAGTATACCTGGGCCATAAAATTAGACTTCAGGGGACAAAATGGTGCATAGGTGTAAAATATGACTGGCTTAATAAAAGGTGGCAGTGAACTCAGCCTCCTATGGCTCACCTTGCGTAAGGTCTCTCTCGGCTGATTGGAACTGTTTTAGAGAGCAGTGTAGGTTGGCTCTGTTAAAGTAGGCATGTGCAGACAGGGGGTTGAGACACAGAGCTTCATTGAAATCCTGCAGGGATTCTGGAACCTTCCGTAGCAGAGCATGAGTGATGGCTCGGTTCAGGATGGCAGACTCATCTGAGGGGTCCAGCTCAAAAGCTCGGCTGTAGTATTCACATGCCTGTGTCACGGGAAAAAAAAAAAGAGAAAGAGATTCACTATATTTCCCAGTGGCTCTCATCTAGAGAGTGAATCAGTAGTGAACTGCATCTGGTTTTACTTGCTCAAACTGTCCGTTGTAAAAGAAGAGGTTGGCAGCATTGAAGTAAGCAAGGGCATATCCTGGGTTGAGGTTAATAGCGGTTTGGTAGTCCTTCATGGCACTAGATTTATCCCCCCTTAATTGTTGGATCAGACCTCGGTTTGTGAAGAGCTGCTCTGCGAAAGGGTTGTACTAAAAGGCCAAACAAAGATGTATTAAAGTGATAGTTCACCCATAAATTAATATTTGATGTTCATATTCTTTTCCTTTTTTCTCATTATTAGAACATTCAAATTATTAGCTGGATCTGGGTTCTTGGCGAGTCATTAAATGCAAGACAATGGGGTTACTGGCACTTCTATAGTTAGAAAAATTCTAATAAGTTTAATTGTTTTAACTTGTAAGTGAGATGCATTTGAGGAGAATTCCATGCATGCGTCGTGCATTCCACATCATTTATGCCACATGGTAGAAATTCGACTTTGTATGTAATTTACTTGTGCAAATACTTAAATTCATATTTTGCGTGATCCCAGCATAATACTCATGGCTCCTGATGAAACATTTAGATCTTATGCAGTAACAGGCAATCATATAATGTTAAAATTTACTTCGTAAGACATGTATTTATTTTGTTTTGCCTGTATGTTTATTTTTGACTCTCAAAGTACCAGTAGCTATTAACTTGCATTATATAAATCAGCAAGGACCACTATCATAGCAATAAAATTCTTTAATTATGTGTTGAAAAAAAATGCCCCTACATCTTGGCTGACCTGAGAATATGAATAGCAAATATTTGTGAACTATCTCTTAAACTGTTGTGTGCTGTTGGGGATGTTTTCATCCACTCTGGGATGATTTTGAGTCTTCATTTTGCAACAACTTTCTCTGTGATTCAGCAAATGGAATGATTTTTGGTGACAAATCTTATTTTGGCACATATTTGGGGAAAATGCATTGAAAATTTTCAGAAATTCAACAATATTCTCTGGGCAAATTTACTACCCTTTCATTGGTGGCTGTTTTTGCCCCATTGACTTCCATTATAGTGACATTTTTTGATTGCAATGCCATGACACCATATAATTATGCATTCTTGATTGTTGCTGGTTTTCCCTGTTGGGAAAAGGAAAAATATGCAATTTTTACTGCTGATCATCAATTGCAGTGCAAAAAAAAATTGTTTCTGCCTTCTATATGGAGTATAGTGTGTGAGTGTGGGAGAAAGAGAGATAGACCTTTGCATACATATCTTGATTAGTCTCAGCTCTCAGAACATAGTAAACATAGTGAGTGTATTTATGCACACACACTATAATCTGCTGTTTTACTTCATATAAAAGCAAGAAACATTTTTGCACAGGCCTATCTAAAGGGTTAATGCTGCCAACTGATGATCAACAGTAAAAATGACACATTTTACCTCTTACCAACAGAGAAAACCATCAAGATCAAGAATGCATGATTATACGCTGTCATGACTTAGAAATTAAAAAATGTGATTATAATGGAAGTCAATGGGGCAAAAACAGCCCCTAACATAACGAAAGGGTAGTACATTTGAAAAGTACACAAGGGTTAAAGGTAAACATCTATGAATAAATTAATAAATAGATAGACAGGCAGA